>CM076572.1:1189420940-1189565410 GCA_034641835.2 Pinus albicaulis | reverse complement strand
TGATTTATATGTATTTGAAGTTCCAGCTTAGAGTGCGTAGATTTAAAAAATAAAAATGAATACAGTTCGTATATGGATAGAGAGTGTAAGCAGGTAGGCTGAGCACAAACATTAATTATGAACAAGAGATTGCATAGTTAAAAATAAAATAATAAATTTGAAAAACAAAGAATTAAATATAAAATTAAAGTTATATATTTTTTAATTGATATAGTAAAAAATAAAATAATATAATAAATCGAATGGATAGAAGAATTTATTAACCTTGTGGCACCCTCACGAATCACATCGGAGAAAATCATAACAGCGGAACATGTTAATAAAAGTCCCGATGGCGATTGCAGAGCCGATGTGTTTATGGACTGTAATTTATATGTGTTTGAAGTCCTGGCTTAAAAGGCATTAATCGCATCGAAACGTTTGCGAATGCATCAGTCGCATCGGAGGAAGGGCATCACATCAGAACATTTGCAAATGCATTAATGGCAATCGGAAGCATTGAGTTGCGATTAATCGCATCGGCAAATAGAAAAGAAAGGTTTATAAAGCTATGGCGCCCAAACTTTTCAAAGGTTAGCGTTGGGGTTAGAATATGAGAGCATATTATTTTCTTCAATGAATCTCACCAGGACTAATGATGGAAATAGATACTAATATTGATATCGTTTCAATGAACCATAGTCTCTTTAGACTACAACAATTTGCATATACTCCTAGAAATTGTTTGTTCAATGCATTTGAAATACTTCTGCACTTTCGTTATTTTCTCAATTGTCTACAACAAAATGACACAGAGGCAAAAGAATCATACCAATATGAACTAGATCCTGTCATGCTATATCAACTTCATGTAATTTACGATGTTAACTGTTGGGAAACCAACTCCAAAAAGAGAAGAAAAGAGATATCAATGCCTTAGAAATAAGCCACTTCGAGGGGGCAACCTCCAATACATTACATGAATTAACAATTCTTGGATGATACAATTCACAAAACCTCCTTTCTATATATAGGAGTCCACGGGGCCATAATGGAATCCTAGTGGGCCACAATGTAATCCTAGCCGACCTAACAGTAATAATTTAAGGGCACAATAATAACAAAAGGGGGGTTACAAGGGTACAATAATAACAATAAGGGGTTTACACTAACAATAATAAGGACTATACTAGTGATATAGGGACCTGACATGCCCCTCTCCTTCAAAAAAAGTTTTGTCCTCAACGCTTGAGTAGCTCCGGGTGCTTCTGTATAAAATTCTCATCCTCCCATGTAGAATCTTCAGTGGGTAAGCTCTTCCACTTGATGAGATACTCTGAAATTGATCGATTTCGTAGCTGTCGAGTTCTTGTTTCCCTGATCGCTTCAGGTTCCAATATGATTTTTCCTTCCTCATCAAGTTCTGGGAGTATTGTTTGAACTGGAAAATTTTCACCTATAACCTTCTTCAAGCATGAAACATGGAAAACTAGATGCACTCGCGAAGCAGCAGGAAGCTCCAATTTGTATGCCATAGTACCAATATTTTGCAACACCTCGTAAGGACCATAGTACTTTGGTGATATTTTATTATCTTTATTAGCTTGCTTGAGGGACATTTGTTTGCATGATTGTAGCCGTAAAACTACTCCAATCTCCTACATCAAAACTTTTCTCGCTACCATGTTGATATGCCCGTTGTTTCATTCGATTTTGTGCCAAAGTCGTGTTATCCTTTAAGAGTTGAGAACTTCTCGCCGATGCTCGATGTGATAAATTCTTCCACCGTTTGTTGAACTTACAAATTTTCCCTTAAATATGATGTTATGGATGGTGGATGATATCCATAAAGTGTCATAAATGGGGTCATTTTTGCTGTAGTATGGAAGGAAGTGTTATACCACAATTCAACCAGAGATAACCACTTGACCCATTGTGTTTGTTTATCAGATACAAAACAAAGAAGATATCCTTCCAAACATCTGTTCACTATCTCAGTTTGACCATCGGATTGAGGATGATAAGATGAGCTATGAGCTAGTTGAGTACCCAAACAAGGAAATAATTCCGTCCAAAAATTTCCAGTAAAAATGGGATCTCTATCACTTACAATAATCTTTGGGTTTCCATGTAGATTTTAAATTTTTCCATAAATGAAGTAGCAACTGTACTTTCTTTAAATGGATGAGATAATGCACAAAAGTGTGCATACTTGGTAAGTCTATCAACTACCACCACGATGACATTCTTTCCTTCTGAATTAGGTAAACGTGTGATAAAATCCATTGAAATCTCCTCCCAACGTTGACTTGGAATGGATAAAGGTTGTAGAAGACCCGGGGTCTTAATTGTCTCAACTTTATTTTGCTGGCAAACCAAACATTCCACCACAAAATTTTGAATATCAAATTTAAGGCCATCCCAAAAATTATCTTTCTTCACCCTGTGGTAAGTTTTTAAAAATCTTGAGTGTCCTCCTACAGGAGAAGTGTGCAATTCCAAAAGAATATTTTGTTTTAGTTGGGAATTTTTACAAATATATAAGCGATCTTTGTACCATAAGGAATAATTTTTACAACTAAATGTATCATATGTACTAGGATCTAGCTGCAACTTTTGAATGAGTGTCCACACTTCTTCGTCCTTCTTCTATTCATCCCTTGCTTCAGTTATCCAATCTGGTTGGATAATAGAAATGGCACAAAGAAATGCTTCCATCTCTTCATTCTTTCTTGAGAGTGCATCTGCAACAACATTTAGCTTCCCTTATTTGTATATTATTTCAGTCATAACCCAACATCTTTGTGACCCATTTTTACTGCTCTTCTGAAGATAGTATTTGTTCCAAAAAGTGTTTAAGACTATCATGATCAAATTTTACCTTGAAGTGTCTTCCCATTAGGTAAGTTCACCATTTATTTAGTGCACGCAACATTGCTAACATTTCCTTCTCATAAATAGGTTTCTGTAAATACTTTCCTTTGATGGGACGACTTTCAAAAGCAATGGGTCTTCCTTCTTGCATTAAAACAACACCAATTCCATTTCCTGAGGCATCACATTCCAAAATAAAGGTTTTTGTGAAGTCTGGCATAGCTAAGACTGGTGCTAGGCACATTGCCTCTTTAAGATGTTCAAAGGCCTTAGTTGCTTCAGGAGTCCATGAAAATGCATCTTTCTTCAATAATGTTGTTAGAGGTGCCACTATTCTCCCATAATTCTTAACAAACACTTGATATAATACCCTGTTAACATGAGAAATCCTCGCAACTGCTTTATGGTTATGGGGACTTTTCATTCCTTAATGGTTTTAATTTTGTTAGGGTCTACCTTAACGCCCTCATGAGATATAATATGACCCATATATTCCACCTCTTGTACTCCAAAGAAACATTTTGATGTTTTTGCATATAATTGTTTCTCCTTCAATAGTTTGAGCACCCCGTCAACATGTTGAACATGATCCTTCCAAGACCTGCTATAGATTAGTATATCATCAAAAAATACTAGCACAAATTTTCTAAGGAAGGGTTTGAAAATGGAATTCATCAATCCTTGAAATGTAGAGGGTGAATTGGTAAGGCTAAAAGGCATGACCAAAAATTCATAATGACCCTCATGAGTTCGAAATGCTATTTTTGGAATATCTTCAGTATTCATTCTAATTTGATGATATCCTGAACGAAGATCCAACTTGGTAAAACAAATTTCTCCATGTAATTCATCAATCACAAGAATGGGAAATTTATCTTTAATGGTGAGCTTATTGAGCTCCCTATAATTCAGACACATGCGCCATGATCCATCATTCTTGTGTACCAATACCACAGGAGCAGAGAAAGAACTTTGACTAGGTTGAATTATACCCACCTCTAACATTTCTGCAATCATACGTTCAATTTCGCTCTTTTGGACATAAGGATATCTATAAGGCTTGATGTTTGGAGGAACACTTCCTGGAATCAAATGAATATCATGATCATGATCATGAATAGGTGGGAGTCCTTTGGGAGTTTCAAACACCTTGGAATGATTGCCCAAGACTTTTTGGAGATCTAGATAAATAGATGATTTTGATGTTGGAACTTCTAGTGAGCATACTTGTGCAATTACGCCTCATTTTTCTTTCTTTAGGAAGCTTTTTCATGACATTAGAGCTTATTATCCTTCCCCGCTTCCTCGCAATACCGTAATCCAACTTCCTTTCCTTCTGAAAAAAATTTCAAGAAAAGTTCTTGAAAATTAAAAGCTACCGTCCTCAAAGATTATAACCATTGTACTCCTAGTACAACATTAGCACCTTCCATTGGGATGGAAAGCATTGGAATATTCAATACATATTCCCCCACGGATAGCTTGATTATGAAAATTTCCAGAGCAATTTATAGTTCCTCCATTTGCAACCATCACTTGACACTCTGGTGTTGGGTATAGGAAACAATTCATTTCCTTGGCTACCTTACAATGAATAAAATTATGGGTACTACCTGAATCAATCAACACTATTACCTTTTTATTCTTGACATGTCCTTCTATCTTGAGAGTTTTAGGAGTGGTAATTCCCGCCAAGGTATTACATGATATGGTCGGATTCATTTCTTCCTCTTCTAGGCCTCTGCCTCTGTGTATATCCTCTTCATCTATTTTCTTTCTCCTCTTCACAATCTATGTAAAATAATTTCTTTTCAACACACTTATGACCTTTAGTGTATTTGTTATCACAACTATAGCAAATCTCTTTTGCTCTTTTTTCTTCCAATTGTTGTGGTGTCAACCTTGTAGGTTGTGGAAGTCTAGGAGTAGCAACACTTCCATATTTATAGATGTGAGTGGTAGGCTTCCTTGTCGCCATAGTTTTACATTCATTTTTTCTTGCCAACTCGAATGCCTTCTCCAATGAATCGTGTTCCCAAACGCGAACTTCATTTTGGATGTTATCCTTTAAAGTCCCTATGAAGAAATCAATCCCGTGTTCCTCTGGAATATCAATTACCCTTATATTCAATTTTTGGAAGTCCTCAATGTGCTCCACCACTGAACCCTTTTGTTTGAGATTTATCAATTGGCTAAAGAAGGTGTTTCTTTTTGTATCCTCATAATGTGCTATCATTTCCTCCGTAAAAAATGACCAAGTGACAATTTTTTTACGGGAGCAAAGCCATCAATACCATATACAAATGTATTTTGTCTTCTAAATGTAAAGTTGTAAATGCGTATCTGAAGTGTGTTTTGCACATTATGGAGACTCCTCAAAATATTGCTCCATCTGTAGGACCCATGTTAACAGATCCTTTCCATCAAAATTCCTCATATCCATCTTTGGAATATGGTGGTTCTTCCCATAACATTAGAGTTTATGAAATCACGATTAACATTTATTTTTTTCTCATCATGAGGTTCTTCTACTATCTTTTCACCATTAGGAAACATTTCTTGTATCAACTTTGTCAAACCTTCCATGTCTGCTTTTAGAACATTCTTCATGTTTTCCATTTTCTCTTCGATCTTAGCTTCCATGTCATCCATCTTAGATTCCATGCCAGCCTCCATGCCATCAATCTTAGCTTCCACGCCTTTCTTTAAAACTTCCATGTCATTTTTTGTTGCTCTTTGCGAGAGCGAAATTTGTTTCACTTGCTCTTGTAATTTTGATATGTCATGTTGCCATTCTTCGTCTTCATGAGTCATAGTAGAGCTTTCCACAGGCTTAATGGGTGTTGAATTCTTTTAGGGACCATTTTATAATCCAATACTGATATCTATTCTACAATATTCCCTTGCAATCAATTCAACTTGATTCTTCAAACAATACTTATGGAATTTGGAAAAAAAATACACACCTTTTACTTGCTTTTGAAAAGCTCGACATTGAAATTGAATTATCTCTATGATTGCGGAACCTCAATATCTGAAATTTAGCCTTGTAGTAGCCCTCTGAAGCTTCTTTCAAATGCCACAGGTTTGATCTGATTTGGATTCTTCAAGGCAAAGTTATGTCCAATCTCCCACAATGACCTAATTATGGACTGGTTTAGTAGAGCGAACTTGTACGACTTGCCACGTGTCATTGTTTCGTCCTTCACCTCTAAAATTTATAGCCAAGAAACTAAAGTCCATGTAATTGCGACCACTTTTTATGGCACTCCAATCCAATGCTCAGAGAGAGAGTTATTGAAATTTTCCCACGATCACCTCTTTGAGATGAAATTCCGGAGCCTGAACAAGCACTACCTTCCACAGATCAAATCTCCAAAACTATTGTGAACCAAGCTCTGAAATTTTGCGATGTGTTTCCTCAGGATTTCAGCTTCGCACCCTAAAAATTTTAGATTTTGAACCTTCGTAGAAAAAAATTTATAGTGCAAATGCCACGATGACCTGTTTAGGAGCCTGAAAAAAGACCTAACTTCCACAAATCATATCTCCGAAAATATTGCAAACCAGGCTCTGAAATTTTTAAACAATCTTCCTCAGGTTTCGGCTTCGCACCCTAAAAATTTCCTCTTCTGAAACTTTGTATAAAAAAATTTATAGCAAAAATGCCACGATGACCTGTTTGGAGCAGCGAAACCCTAGAATCCAAAGCTCTGATACCAAATGTTGTGTAACCAGCTCCAAAAATAGAAGAAAAGAGATATCAACGCCTTAGAAATGAGCCACTTTGAGGGGGAAACCTCCAATACATTACATAAATGAACAATTCTTGGATGATACAATTTACAAAACCTCCTTTCTATATATAGGAGTCCATGGGGCCATAATGTAATCCTAGTGGGCCACAATGTAATCCTAGCCGACCTAAAAATAATAATTTAATGGCACAATAATAACAAAATGGGGGTTACAAGGGTACAATAATAACAATAATGGATTTACACTAACAATAATAAGGGACTATACTAGTGATATAGGGACCTAACATTGACACATAGCTTCATAGAACATCAATTTGCTTGCAATGGACATCGATCATATTCAATGTAAACATACAAATATGGCTATTTACGAGTAAAAAAATTGTGAATTAATACCAATCAAAAACAAATTTCAACTAAACGTACAACATATTATCATTTGAAACAAATACATCACACATTCATTATGAACCATTACTATTAAATCAAAATACAAATCGCTGCAATCTGCAACATAGAATAGTACAAATGCACAAAAACACCAACAATAGAATAAATTTCTGCAAATTGAGACAAATGATATGTACAAATTCCCCAAATAAAATTGGACAAAATAGAAATAAAATAGCAGATAAAAATTTTTCATCACGAAAAAGTACTCCCATAGGAATTTACAAACGACAAATTGAAGACACATGAAAAACCAAATGGCCAATATGTAAGACATTGAAATTTCAAAAAACATCTCAAGCATTGGACTTGAATTACAAAAAATGTACATACCAGCTAAGGGACAACAACCGCTTGGAATATTCAAAGAGAAACATGCAGAAGAGATGAGTTTCCCAACACTATTCGTTGGAAATCCACGTGAGAATGATATACTAGAAAGATTTTGTTACCAAGAAATAGTAAAATGGGAACTAATGCATTGCAATAGTCACTTTCCCTATCACATCACAAATTTGTTCTTCAAGACAATGCAAATACTCATTGAAAAGGTCATCTCATGCATCTCAGTACGAATAAGAAAAGGAAAATTACAAGAAAGAAAGTTGTTAGCAAAAGATGTTAAGTACAAGCCCAATTTAGAAAATTCACTAAAAAGTCACATTGGATACATAGATTTCAAACAAATGGGAATTTCTCCTGATTAACATCAACAAATGCAGAAACATATATTTGCAATGACACGACAATTAGGTCTTCCAACTTTCTTTCTTACATTTATAAATGCAGAGCATCTTTAGACACCACTAGTACAAAATTTTATTAAATTACGTAGCAATAGAAATAAAGAGAAACACATTGAAACAATTGAGGAATGCAACATTCATTGTCTTGTTAGAAAGGATCCAGTAACATGTACATGTTACTATAGACATAAGACAAGTGCATTGAAGCAATTGATCTGTCAAGATAGCACATTTTTTGGCAAAATATTAGATTACTACTTTGTAATTGAGTTGCAAAATAGAGGTAGTGCACATGAACATGCTCTTATATGGATATAAAATGCTCCAGTATATGGAATTAATATTAACTTAGAAATTGAAAACTTCTTGGATAACTATATAACTTGTAGCACAAATCACCTTGATCCAGAACTCGCAAAGATACATGAACATCATCATACCAAAATCTATAAAAAAGAAAAGCATCACAGTCTAGATACAAATTTCCAATGCTACCAATCAAAAGAACAAGGATTCTTGAACTAATTACTTCAGTACTTGGGTCAATAAATGAAAAATTTTTGTCCTTGCAAAGCACCTTAGAGCAAAAACACTATGACCTCTGGTCCGATCTATAAGTTGCCCTCTAGTGACTTCATTGAAAGCTACCTTTGACTATGTCCAAGCAGGTCTGGAGTTAAATGACCTCTGACCTGATCTATAGGCAGAAATTGGGTTCCTTTCCTTCTTTCACCCTCACCCTTATTGTCCCATTCCACCATCTATCTAAAAGATCCTTTAGTATAGATGACTTGCCCTTTGAAAGCCTTGGCTAGTTCTTGACAGATCCCTCTCCGAATCCAGGAGGGCTAGATCCTAGGGCCCCAAACTGGTTATGATATTGTCTCATGTTTTGGTCTTGCCAATCTGGCCAAAACATGGGAACCCCACCATATTTTTTCTTAAAAATTGAATTAAAAATAAAAAAGTTATAAAATAAATTCCACCTTTTATTTTAGTACTAAAAATATTATTAGTACTAAGTTAGAAATAAAAATATTATTAGTACTAGTTTATAAAAAGCGATCATTGATAAGCAATAGGCAGTAGTTACTCTGTCGTGCTTATATTGATGCCAAAAATAAGCTAAGCATATGTAACAAATCTAATCTACACAAAATATGCATATGCTTATGGGTCGTCCTAGTAATTATCAATTGGTTACCATCATCAACACAAAAGTTGTTTTATTATAATTTAGATAGATTTAAACTACTACTATATAGCACATAAATTTTTAATTTTTACTTTGATTTAATTATATTTAAAACAGAATATCATATGACAAAAGAAATTAACAGTGAATATATAGAAATATTGTATCCATCTTGAGACTTTCAAATGAAATCTGATACACTAATCCAGCAATTCCAATGCAAAATCAACTACAAGGTACAGAAATGCAACTCTTAAAAAATAATTCCGCACATAATCGTGAGATGTGATCCTTTATAAAAGAATATAGAAGTAAATGTAGTACAAAAAATGTAATCTCCAAGTCAAAAAATATTACAAATTAAGGACCCCTTTCTAAATGCATGAAAGGAGTTTAAATAGGTACTCAATGAAACAAAATAACTAAAACTATTCCTACAATCTATCTAAAATAAAATATCTTAAACTAAAATGCAAGCTTGTAGTAGACTGGCTCATTAATCATCGATTGAGGTGGATGAACGAAGCTGGCAGACATTGAGCATATCTTGGACTTCTGTTGGCCGACTCATTTTTAAATGTAACTATCCAGTGTATGTAGCATCAGAGAATTCAGGAATGATACATTGAATAGCATTCGAAAGGAATTTGATGGCCATCTGTTGACTATGTGGCTTGATCAGATAAGACCACATATTATCCCATGAAATTCCTTGAAGTTTGCCAATTTTTTTATTTTTATCGACTATCTCTTGCTTCCACCTAGAATCAGCTTCTTTTACTTTAGGTAACTCACCTGGAGTACAATCTGAGGTCAAATTGGTAGCATATAGGATGTCATTAATCAATTGTGTTTTATTATTCATTAAACTTTTAGCCCTTGATGTAGCTCTTTCTGATTTTATTAACTATTGTTCCCATTCCATAAATAGAATTTCCTTGTGTCTCTCTTCAATTCTAGGAAGGTTAGCTTTTCTTCCTTCCTTTGTATCCTGCCATGAAAGAAACTCAGAAATTTTATCATCAACATCTTCAATTTCTTGCCTAACAGTGACTGATTTATCTATCAAAGGCGATGTAACTTCATACAAAGGTTCAATTTGTGTCAACTTTAAACAAAATTCATTTAACTATTGAGATAGTATTTTGTTCATTTCAATAGCTTCAGTAATGAATTGATCCAGCTTGGGATACTCCTTCAACTTGTCCATTTCTGATTGGAACATTTTTTCCTGTTCAACTTTTGAATTTCTCTCATTTTGTAAAAGATTTTGTAGCTTTTCTACTTCTTGAGTCAACTGTTGTTGTTTGCCCAAGGCTTGTTCATCAATATTTTTCTTTTCAAAGCTGAGTTGCTCTTCTAGTTGTTTAGTTCTGAGTTCTGCATTCTGTACCCATTGTTCCAACTCAATAATCTTTTGCTGACCACCTGCAACCTGTTCTTCAAAGATAGCAATTTGCATATCTTTTTGTTTTACTAGCTGTGAAACTTCAGAAGCTTTATCTATAGTGGCAGCACTATAGGCACCATCATACTGAGACAATTTGGTGAGATCCTCAAATGGATCCACCTCAGCATTTTTATAAACAACATTTAGCAACTCCCCCTGTGATGCCAAAAGAGCATCTTGATCTGTTCTCCTCCTTTTCCTTTGTTTTCTTACCACATCCCTATGTTTCGGACTGTAGAATATATCTAAAGGAGGGATTTCTTCTATCTTTAGCATAATTTCTCCAGTCGGGTTTTCAGGAATGATTTCCACATCCTGGTCTTTGGAATCGTCAACTTGAGGATTGTTTTGCAATTCTATCTCCTGTGCAAATTGTTGATATTGATTTAGCAAATGAGAAGAAACAACCAATTTAGTATCTACTTGTCCTCCAAGTTGAGAACCTGCATCATTCTTGGGTGCCTGTTCAGTATTTTACTTTCTGTACTTCCCTTTTCAATCTGTACCTGGGCATCACTGCCAATGTTATCTTTTTCTATTTTCACTAAAGGCTTCTGTATATCTTTTTGAGAAGCTGATCCTGTTTTGGCACTCTCGAATTTTCTGTTGTCATCCTTTTTCCCTAAAACAGGATCAGCTCCTTCTACTTCTTTACCAGAAGTACTTCCTACTTTTTGTCATGCTTTCTCCTGTGTGGGAGCTCTCAACTGATCAAGAGGCACAGTAAGTAACCTTTGGCTTCTATACCAAAAAAAAATTTCAAGTCCTCGGCCTATAACTTGGACTTGGCTGAATCAAAGACTTGGGATATATCATCCATGGAAACAAATAAATCATCAAAATGTCTGGTTCATGCTCAAATCGGGCAATTGAAACAGAGGTTGTAAAATCATGTGCCACTTTCCTTGGGTCGTATTGTCTTCCAGGAATTGTTGAAAACTTAAGACTAGAAATTTTACCAACTTCTTTCTCAGCATGAGCAAAACTATTAAGAGTATAGTCACCACAGTTCAAAGGGAAGGTAGGCCACATAAGCTTTTTATTGCTTTTCAAAACCCTAGACATTCCTTCAACTGTCAGTTGATAGGAAATCTCCTGAGCTAAAATCTTATCTGGAACATATGGGGGAAGGATATGTGGCTGAACAATACTCCCAAAAATTCTGATATAAGTGAATTTTTCTTCTCCGAACCAATCTCCAATAGCAGACAAATCAGTCTTGGCTTTATTGGATAGTCTAGGAGGGAAATGACCAAAAATGGTTTGGTAGATTGGAATTAGAAAACCATGGAAGACTCTGTAAACATGAACTTTGAAATGTTCTTTCCATAAGAAACTATGATACACATGAATAGGAATAGGTTATTTTGGAGTCCATTTCCAACCTAGCATGGGGAACTCAAAATTGAAAAAAAGGGCGTCCAAAATATAACCACAAAAATGGAAAGGCGAAGAATTCCCTGAATTCTTATCTTTTCTATACTCTAGAATTTGATTAGCTATCCTATCTGAAATGACAGCCCAATCCATAATTTCAGAATTAACAGCAGAATGAATTAACAAGACCATTTGAATAGAAAATCTAGCAGAGTTGTCATTTCTGAACAACCTACACATCATTGCTGTGGCATAACAATATAGAGGTGCCAGAGACTCTACAGAGTACATACCTGATGCCTCTTGCTTATGTTTCTCAGGGTTATTCTTCCATTATTTGATTGGCTCTGCCTGGTTTGCATGTTCTGCAACATATTCTTTAAGAAATTCTTTGTTGTAAATATTTTATGGATTGGGAAGATGGTACATTTCTTTAATATCTTCTTCCCTAAATGACCCGAACACTGATCCAGAAGTAGAAAAAAAGTCCTATTTTTAATGGTCACATTGTCAATGACCCATCTGATAACATCATAGTAGGGAAAAATACTCGCCCAGGCACCAACTCGGTGTAAAAATGAATTTGCCAATGCACTAAGTTGAGATTCAGAGTCAGACTCTCAATCTTCTTCATCAAGAACAAATGCTTTGGGCACAACAACCCTAGGTTTCTCTCTTTCAAGCAAATTGTATACATTCTCCAATGTCATATTCCCCAGTCCTTGACAGGAAGTGTCTGTGACTAGCTTGAGCTTGGTCAGTTTTTCCTTGGGCGGCATGTTTAGCACAGGAGCATTTGCAACAAAAGCAGCTTTAGACTTTCGGCTTCTCTTTGACATTTCAGAGTCGGGTAAACTCTCTCTAGTTCTGCGAATAAAAGGATTCGAACTTTTGTTCTCCAATTCAAACGAATGCTTTCAGCCGAAATAAAACACAATAATGAGAACAGCTACAAATATTTTAATTGCCATTTAATATCCCCGCATTTTCAACATAAATGCTCTCCAACGCGTGACATTCGCGTATTGAGAACAAAATAACCCATGATCCTCCGTCTGATTTTGAATTAATATTGTCATACAATCGGAAATCGGCAAATACTTGTAATAAATCTTAAAATTCACCTTTGATCTTTTGCGATGCGATGAATAAATATAAAGGAAAATAAAAATCGCATCGCAAGTTCTTTTGTTTTGGACTCATTGCAATCGTAAGTCTCGGATCCGATAATTTTTATAAGGCGGATTTGATTTCCACATCGCATAACAATTTGGGAATATGTTTTCTTTGCTACTGTTGAATGATTCAACGTGATTCACCCAATCGCAATCGAAAATCGCAAGTTCTTATGTCTTCGGCCGATTGCAATGGCAAGTCTCCGACCTGATAAGTTCTATAAGGAAAATTTATTTTCCATATTTGGTTTAAGTTTTTTCACGTTCAGTGAGGTCCATAGTTGCAAAAGGTTCATTTGATACATTGTACTTTATCACACAATGGAAAAATTTGATAAGTTTTATTTTGTAATACTTTTACCTATTTTAGTATGTATAGTTTAAAAAATACATATCCCAATCTACTTTATTGTTTGAAAAAAATCACTATAGATTTATTATTTTATTTTTTACAATATTAATTAAAAAAAATATAACTCTACACTCTCTGTCCATATACGAACTGTATCCATTTTTATTTTTTAAATCTACGCACTCTAAGCCGGAACTTCAAATACATATAAATCACAGTTCATAAACACATCGGCTCTGTTATCGCCATCGGGACTTTTATTAACATGTTCCGCTGTTATGATTTTCTCCGATGCAATTCGTGAGGGTCCCACAAAGTTAATAAATTCTTCTGTCCATTCGATTTACTATAATCTATGCATTTTCCAATCGTTTAAAAACCAACACCAAATCTGCTTATAAAATCCACTGAATAATATGCATCGAGTCCGCTTTAAAACAATGCAGACTATGCATATAATATGCTCTCATATTCTAATCCCAACACTAACCTTTGAAAAGTTCCGACGCCATAGCTCTATAAACCTTTATTTTCTATTTGTCGATGCAATTAATCGCAACTCAATGCTTCCGATTGCGATTAATACATTTGCCAATGTTCCGATGTGATGCCCCTCCTCTAATACGATTAATGCATTCGCAAACGTTCCGAGGCGATTAATGCCTTTTAAGCTAGAGTTTCAAACACATATAAATCACAGTGCATAAACACATCGGCTCCGCAATCGCCATCGCGAATTTTATTAACATGTTCCGCTGTTATGATTTTCTCCGATGCGATTCGTGAGGGTCCCACAAGGTTAATAAATTCTTCTGTCCATTTGATTTATTATATTATTTTACTTTTTACTATATCAATTAAAAAAAATATAACTTTAATTTTAGTGCTGAAAAATATGCATCGGCCTCGCTTTAAAACAATGCAGACTACACATATAACACTGCTTTATAAACATTTCTTTTCTATTTGCCGTATATAACAATCTGTCAGAGACCATAAATGGTCACTGATACAGAGAAAACGGCTCGTGCTATCTGACAGACCATAATGGACAGCTCAGCACTCTCTCGTTATTTTGCTTAATGCGACTCCACATAAAGTACAAGACCTGCAGCATAAATATGAATCTTTTTCTAATGACAATACAAATAATGGTGATAAAATCTAGGCATTTTGCAATAAGAAGTGAAAGTTTTTGGCCAATCAGATAACAGATAATTCAAATTAAAATAATTTAAATAAATACACAATAATAAATCTTATAGTGAACCATGGCAAAAATTTTAAAAAAATTCAAAACATATGTCTAATCAAGATGAATTAATGTCACAATCAGGAAAAACCTGATGCGTAGTATCCTGCCAGTGGCAAGTACAATAATTTATAATAAATTTGTTTTAAAATATTTTATGTATTTAAAATTAGTTAGAAACTTGTCGAAAAGTCATTAAAATAATAAATGAAATTGTTATGGGTGTTAAAGAGTTGTAGTTACATATGGTATATATTAGTAGGTAATACCTTAGCTACTTAGTTAACTAAGAGTTGTAATTATTTGTATATTTTAAATTGGGATCCACATGTTTTTTCAATGACATGTCGATATTATTTTTATATAAATATTTTTATTTTTTATTTATTTTAAAATAAAAAGTAAAATTAAACTTTCCTCAGATAATTAATTGCATAGATAGTGAGTTCGCATGTAAATCATGCACATTTAGTTGAAAATTTAAATTATATGGGGTGTGTATAATTTCATATATAAATAGGTGTAAATAATAGTCTACAATACAATATAAATTTAATAATAATTAATAAAAATAAATATTAAGTGTTGATTTAATTTTTTAGCATATTAATTTTTTAAGAAATTAACTCCATGAAAATTTTAAATTTGACATTTTTATGAATTAAAATATAATGGGATGAGGGCTAGTTGATAAGTAAGATTTTGTAAATATTAGAAATTAATAAATATTGAAGTGATTAATAAAGATAAATTTTTAGAATATGTTGTACATGTAATATAATATTAATAGTAATTAAGTATAAAAATTAGATGGTATAATAAATTAATAAAATTTGGATATAATATTATATAAATTGAAATTAAATGGTATTTTTCATTTAAGTACAAGTGGTTATTATAATATTATATATAGATTAGATTAGTTTAAGATAGATTAAGAGACTCAGTTTTATATTTGGCTTGTTAATGTAAATTCTTTGATAATACACATATAGTGTGATAATTTGTTGTAGTCGCTACAACACGTATTCAAAATTTTGGGTTCTCTCTCTGCTTGCTGACCATTCTAGGGTTTGGCGAGACCCTAATTTATATAGAATGATCCCCTCCCTGTTTCAACCTAACTCGCCATCATGAAAACGCATTGATACTGTAGTCGGTGCATAAAGTACATGACACATCTCCCAAAAGCACCTCCACCATGGATTTTTAGGCATTTTATTTGGGTTCTCCATCGAGCTTGGGGTCACATTTTAATTATTTCTAAATTTAGAAACATTATTCTCTAAGGTAACCATGACTAATTTATATTATAATGTTTTACATAGGTCGAATCCATGGGGAATATGTCCAACAATATTTCCATCACACTAAAGGAATAAATTGCAACTAAAATACAGGGACTTGATTTCGTGACTCGACGCATTCATCCGCGGTCCATAAGCAAGGCATAAAGCCATGAAAATTTTCAGAGCTTGATATTGTGGTTAAGCCACATCTTTTTCGTTTATCGCCTCGTTCCAGAGATGCCGGTTACAAAGGAGACCCACTACTACTATGGTTGATACATGCACAACGGAAATCCCATTGGTGATTGTCCGGTGCCAAGCACACCACCAATACTCGTTATTGCACAGGTGATTGGTGCAAATCACGCAGATGTTGTTTATCATAGAAAGGAGTGGCGGAAGTTATACGTGCCAGCATGGTAGATATCGTGCGCCATCAAACTGTCCTTATTGCATTAAAAAAATCACTTAGAGGTGTGCCCCCACAACACAGTATCTCCAACCAGTGGCATTTTTGCAGCAAAGAACAAATTGACTTTGAAGTTAGTCGGTTGCATCGGCTTATATCAACAGCTTTCAAGCACAGACATATCTCAGCAACATTCTGCGAGCCTACATCTGTAACATCTGATCCTAAGATGTCCAATAGCTCCCACGAACAGTCTAATAGAGCAAGAAGAACACTATCAGACAACATCCCTCATCTCTTAACAATGCCCAACAATGTCATCTTAATGTCAAGTGGATATATCATAGAATTTTCAATTAGATCCCCAATTACATCCTCAAGATGACGTCCAAGGACACCCAAACATAAGCTAACCAAGCTCCTACACCTATGCTTTGTTGTATTTGAGTTTGAAAATGAAGCGATTGATGTGGAACGTGTAACTCGAGATGAATTTGAAAGAAGAGGCATGTGCAACGCCATCATGTAGGCGTGCACAACCCAACACCAGCACTTGTTATCGCATGTGCTGCTCAGGGAATGAAAATTCCTTTATTACGTGTCGATGTTGTGGTTTGGGACATACGATGGAGATATCAGTTATTACAGAAAGAATAGCGGAGCAGTTAGTTGTACGAATCGCACCGATGAACCCCAGCTGAAAGTGCAATCTTTGGCTCGTTGCGACCAGTCACTGAGTCACAAATATCTTAGAGAAATGATCGATATGAATCCCCAACTACGCGACCTCTAGTAAGTCGTAGCTTCTCCCACCAGTCGCTAAGTTGCAAGCCTAAGGAGTGAAAAAAGGGTGCGACCTATCGGTAGCTGCGACCATGCGGCCTCCATAGTAACCAAGTTGCAGGGTCGCACGCAAGAGGATCCATAACCAGACACGACTCTCTGACCATGCGACCTCCATGCTAGGTTTGCAACCTCATGCAAAATCATTGCCTATTAAAGAATGGATGTTTTATTATTCACATCCCTAAGAAGATAGAAGATTACGAGAACATGTTGAGCCTCATTTTGAGGACGTGTCTTTGTGGTTGGATGTGATTGCAGGATTGCCTCTAGTTTATAATAAATTGTTTTTTAAGAGCATTTGGCTACAGTGTGCCAAATACATTGCAAAATATGTAGCATGACCCCCAGCATAACTCCTGATTCATTTATGGGTAAAGAGGGCAGCCCCTTGAAGGTCTTGTGGACTTTGTTCTCATCGCCACCTTTTAGGAAAATAAAAGTGAAAAGAAGAATTGTGTTGGGGAGAACCATGCAAAGGAATGGCTATTTCTTGGGATAAGTAGAGGTTCCCATGTTGGGTTGAACTTGACACTGGCCATGAATTTTCATAAATTCCCAGAAGGAGCCTTGATGAAAAACAAGGAAGCATATGATGGTAGAGAAGGGAATTATGTTCTTTGGAGGTATGGGCAGGTTTAGGCATGACCTTAGAACCATCAAAGGTTAATCATGTAATGCAGGAGGCTCTCATAGATTGAAGAAAGCACCTAAATAACGAGCATCAATGTTTGTCTTTGAAGATCTTCTTAGAAGAATTTGGACTAATAATACCATTTACAAGCTACACACGCAACATTTCGGAGTATAAATGGACCACACAGGGGTCTAAACCTACATTGTTTTCCTTAAATGAATTAATGGGATGAGCTTCCCACATTAATTTTTGTTATAAATACTATGACTCGTGTTGCTTTTTGTAGGTAGAAGTGGTCGATGCGCACAAAAAAAGCTAAGGTTTTCTGGCAAACGAGGTGGATCCTCATGAATCCCTGAGAACCTAACCTTAAGCTCAAAGGCACCTAGTCACTTGCACATGACTGATGTGCAGGAAAAGGCAGATTGCTGTGAAAACCGGAGATCACTGAAAGAGAAATACAGAAGGTATAAAACTCAAGGTCGCAAGTCGCAGATGACTCAAGGTCGTAGGTCGCAGATGACTCCAGGTCGCAGGTTGCAGATGACCCTAGGTCGCAGGTCGCAGATGACGCCAGGTCATAGGTCGCAGATGACCCCAGGTCCCAGGTCACAAATGACTCAAGGTCATAGGTTGCAGATGACTCTAGGCTGCAGGTCGCAGATGACCCCAGGTCGCAGGTTGCAGATGACTCAGGGTCGCAGGTCACAGATGACCCTAGGTCGCAGGTCACATATGAACTTAGGTCGCAAGTCGCATACAACCCTAGGTCACAAGTCGCAAGCCAGCCCAACAGTTGGGAAGACCAAGAGTCAAGGGAAACTCAAAAGACATCTCAACCTATATATACAACTTCGAGAAGTAACCCAAAGAGACTTTTTGCTCAAAAATTGAAGCCATGATGACAGAGGAATTGTTGCTTGAGAGCTAAAGGCACTCAACTCTTGGTATCAAGTAGAGAGAGAGAGGTAGCAAGGCTAGGGTTTTGGTATCACGCATTGATATGAATAGTCCATGTTCCACTATTGGGTTTTGACAAGTTGTAAAGATGTATTTGACATTGCAGCAACATTAATAATATATTCTCTTTTTTGACATTGATTCACGTGCTTGCTTGTGGTGATAGTACTAGCTGTCTAATATTTTACTATGTTGTACGGATGCTTTCATGCATGCAATTGATCATGAACTAATTCACAATGGTTGTGTGTATGTTTGCTCTTGAATCAGTGTTTATTTGTTCCTTGCCATGTCAATGATCTATTGTGAACTACTTTACAATTAAATTCCGGCGTGTTTTCTTCCATGTATGTCTGACTGGTTTTTCGACTCACTGATCCCACTCACGGCATACCCCCCTTTTATTTTTCTGCTTAGACTTTCTTGTATCTTTGTTTACGGTTCGTCAATCTTGGGCTAATTTTTCTTAACTGATTGGTTGTTTCACCTTTGCCTTTGCTCCATCATCTTCTCATCTGACAACCAAGAGTGGAAACACTTATGGCGGCAACCGGGACCACATACCAGATGGGGCTCCTATCCCAAATGGTGTGAGGTCTAACTGGGACCTTTCACCGGGGAGACCCCCTTTGTTGTCAGCAGTACAATTTTTCCCATCAACATAACCTTAATTTTGTCAAGGTATGGCTAAGTCTGTAGAATATAATCATCATTAACAACTATTAATTATTTGAAGCCACTTGATGCAAATGTGAACTATATTAATCATTTATAATTAATCATGTGATTTATATATTATTTGATATATATATATATATATATATATATATCCAAATTTTTATTGTTTCTAATTATGCATCCCAATGGCTAAATAGTTAAGGAATTATGAGAAGATATTGTGGTACGATTTCACATATTCCTCGTTAAAAAAAAAAAAAAACAAACAAGCAACACTAGAGTCACTGATCTTTATTAAAAAAGAAGAAGAAGCATTTATTAAATAATAATAATAACAAATAATTTTTCAATTAAACTTCATTGTTATTTTCATAAAGAAAGCCTCACTATTACTAAATGCATTAAATACTTTGAAAAATATGTACAACTAATATGATTTTAATTCATATTTTTATGTAACTAATTTTATATAGTCACCTTATATATATATATATATATATATATATATATATATATATATATATATATATATATATATATATATATATATATATATATATATATATATATATATATATATATATATATAATGTAATTATGATTATTTGGTTGACTTTCATTCACGAACATCTATTTTAAAGAGGGAAGGAACGATAATAAAAGAACTTGATCAACCAGAGTAGATCAAAGCACTCGTAATTCTACTTTGATCTAATATCCTTCTATACACATTTTGTACCATGTACAATAAAGTTGAGTTAGTTATAATACAAGAATCCCAGGACTTCGTTGTTGTTGTAGTTTCACATAAAATTGATTTAGGATATATGTAAGTCGTCGTTGTATTCAAAATCCAATTTTGTTGGTTGTATAAGAAAGGAAGCCAAAGAAACTTGTAATTAGTCTAGAAGACATTAGCTATTAATGCAAGATGTGAAGAAATTATAAGTGTTCAAATTAGGAATAGTAGTATAATTCATTGAAGATACACATCAATTGGAAGGAATTATAATATACAATGAATTTGGAAGGAAAAAAAGCATATTATTGTAATGAGATGATGGAATATTAAGTATAAAGAGACAACCACTTTAATAAAGGAAGGAAAGTTTATATGTTGATTCACAATATTAGTGATCTAGATTTGATAGAGTTACCCCATGGAATAAAGGAAAGGGTAGAACTTGTAAATTTTATAATGAAAATAACAAATGAACCAGCGTAGCACTATGACGGGATGAATTGAAATGAGTAATAGATTGATACCTATCCTATATGGGAGAAATTTTTTTCTTTTTGAAACATTTGAATCTTGTCTAATTGCTTAAATTTTATTGATACACTGGTACTATGTATGATGTTATGGTTTGAGTTAATTGGAAATGTTGAAGTATAATGTTTTGATGATATTTCATGATGTAAGGGCATGTAGTAAATGGATAATTCTGATGATAGGTTAATTATGGCATGCATGTGTGGCGCTAATTTAATTATTTGTATAGTGATAATGAAGCTTTATAATCATGATGGATATGATATGCATAATGTGGCATAGGGATTATGATGTTATGTTATGAGTTTATATCGACATGTGGTTAGTTTATGATTTCATGATATGTATTTGATGCAAATATGCTGATATTATAACTTATGATGGTATTTCATGAGGTGAAGCATGTGGTAATTGTATGTAGATTTATGGCATGCAAAATTTTGTGATAACAATGATGTTATGTTCTCATGATGACATCTAAGACTTGGCATGTGGATTATTTTCTATGATACTATGATGTTATAGCTAATGCATTGGATGTATGTTGAGATGTGGTGATTGACAGGAAATCCACAAATGGGTCGAGAGGGCTAGTTTATTTTATGTAGATCTCATGGGAGCCCATACCTACGAGGAAGAATATGTAACACCATATGGGCTAGGGACATACTCAATCAACATTACATATGTCAGTGGTTCCTTTCACTAGAAAATTTGGCGGAAATTCTGACGGCCAGTTCGTCGCTATTCCAACACATAGTCGTCGCAAGAGTGATAGTTCAAGGGCAGAAAAAATGTGGTTTATCATGCTGTCACAGTTCCGACGCATCTAAAAAGTGTCGCACTATCGACACTTCTTCCGTCGCTTCCGAACAAGCATCACTCTTCCAACGTCTCACGAACCGTCGCGCTTCCGACGTTTGTAAATGGTCGCACTTCTGACGAAATGTGGTTTGACATTTTGAACGTCGCTCTTCCGACGTTTGTAAACGGTCGCAATTCTGACGCAGTGTGGTCTGATGTTTTGGACGTCGCTATTCCGACATCTGTAAGATGTCGCAATTCCGACGAAATTTGGTCCGACATTTTGAACGTCGCTCATCCGACGTTTGTAATCTGTCGCAATTTTGACGAAATGTGGTCCGACGTTTTGAACGTCGCTCGTCCGAAGTTTGTCTTTTGTCGCAATTCCGACGAAATGTGGTCCGACATTTTTATACTGTCGCTCTTCTGACGTTTCTGAGTTGTCACAATTCCGATGTCTACAAGGCATCGGTATAGTGACGGCGGGTTCAATTTAAAAAAAAAAAAAATGAAACTTTAAAAGATGAGAAACGTTGTTTTGAATATATTATATGAAGTAAAACAGTCCATGAAGTCATTAAATTTTCACATCTGAAGATTGGAACCCAAATATCCATCCAGAAAAGTGGAAGTCCCACCCCAGACAATGATAGAAAAATACCACATGTCACATACAACGACTTGATATAAAACCCAGTAACGGTCCACATGGAGATTATCGACAATCTGAGAAAGCATCCAAATATGCCCAAGGCATCTATAAGAAAGTGAAATAGCAGTATGTAGAATAGTAAAGCAACAGATAGAGTACGTACCGACGTCCATTGTTCCAAATACACATTAAAGTACCCAAAATCCTTGAACAGAGAAAAACGCTAATCATGTGAGGAGTGTGATATGTCCAAAATATAAAAAGACCATCAGACCATATCAATAAACCAGCAACATAGACCAGCATAGCTAGTTTTGAAGGCAGAGTAATAAACATTAATCATTTTTTTTTCACAAGAGAAAAACGTTGTTTTGAATATATTATATGAAGTAAAACAGTCCATGAAGTCATTACATTTTCACATCTGAAGATTGGAACCCAAATATCCATCCAGAAAAGTGGAAGTCCCACCCCAGACAGTGATAAAAAAATACCCCATGTCACATACAGGGACTTGATATAAAACCCAGTAACGGTCCA
The DNA here is from genome assembly GCA_034641835.2 of Pinus albicaulis. Taxonomy (NCBI): domain Eukaryota; kingdom Viridiplantae; phylum Streptophyta; class Pinopsida; order Pinales; family Pinaceae; genus Pinus; species Pinus albicaulis. The sequence continues at coordinate 1,189,542,714 of CM076572.1, read as the reverse complement.
CATGGAGATTATCGACAAATCTGAGAAAGCATCCAAATATGCCCAAGGCATCTATAAGAAAGTGAAATAGAAGTATGTAGAATACTAAAACAACAAATAGAGTACCGACGTCCATTGTTCCAAATACAAATTAAAGTACCCAAAATCCTTGAACAGAGAAAAACGCTAATCATGTGAGGAGTGTGATATGTCCAAAATATAAAAAGACCATCAGACCATATCAATAAACCAGCAACATAGACCAACATCGCTAGTTTTGAAGGCAGAGTGATAAACATTAATCATTTTTTTTTCGCAAGAGAAAAAACGTTGTTTTGAATATATTATATGAAGTAAAACAGTCCATGAAGTCATTACATTTTCACATCTGAAGATTGGAACCCAAATATCCATCCATAAAAGTGGAAGTCCCACCCCAGACAGTGATAGAAAAATACCCCATGTCACATACAAAGACTTGATATAAAACCCAGTAACGGTCCACATGGAGATTATCGACAAATCTGAGAAAGCATCCAAATATGCCTGAGGCATCTATAAGAAAGTGAAATAGCAGTATGTAGAATAGTAAAACAACAGATAGAGTACCGACGTCCATTTTTCCAAATACAAATTAAAGTACCTAAAATCCTTGAACAGAGAAAAATGCTAATCATGTGAGGAGTGTGATATGTCCAAAATATAAAAAGACCATCAGACCATATCAATAAACCAGCAACATAGACCAGCATCGCTAGTTTTGAAGGCATAGTGATAAACATTAATCATTTTTTTTTTCACAAGAGAAAAAACGATGTTTTCAATATATTGTATGAAGTAAAACAGTCCATGAAGTCATTACATTTTCACATCTCAAGATTGGAACCCAAATATCCATCCAGAAAAGTGGAAGTCCCACCCCAGACAATGATAGAAAAATACCCCATGTCACATACAGGGACATGATATAAAACCCAGTAACGGTCCACATGGAGATTATAGACAATCTGAGAAAGCATCCAAATATGCCCGAGGCATCTATAAGAAAGTGAAATAGTAGTATGTAGAATAGTAAAGCAACAGATAGAGTACCGACGTCCATTGTTCCAAATACAAATTAAAGTACCCAAAATCCCGCAACAGAGAAAAACGCTAATCATGTGAGGAGTGTGATATGTCCAAAATATAAAAAGACCATCAGACCATATCAATAAACCAGCAACATAGACCAGCATCGCTAGTTTTGAAGGCAGAGTGATAAACATTAATTATTATTTTTTCACAAGAGAAAAAAGGTTGTTTTGAATATATTATATGAAGTAAAACAGTCCATGAAGTCATTACATTTTCACATCTGAAGATTGGAACCCAAATATCCATCCAGAAAAGTGGAAGTCCCACCCCAGACAGTGATAGAAAAATACCCCATGTCACATATAGGGACTTGATATAAAACCCAATAACGGTCCACATGGAGATTATCGACAAATCTGAGAAAGCATCCAAATATGCCCGAGGCATCTATAAGAAAGTGAAATAGCAGTATGTAGAATAGTAAAGCAACAGATAGAGTACCGACGTCCATTGTTCCAAATACAAATTAAAGTACCCAAAATCCTTGAACAGAAAAAAACGCTAATCATGTGAGGAGTGTGATATGTCCAAAATATAAAAAGACCATCAGACCATATCAATAAACCAGCAACATAGACCAGCATCGCTAGTTTTGAAGGCAGAGTGATAAACATGAATCATTTTTTTTTCACAAGAGAAAAAACGTTGTTTTGAATATATTATATGAAGTAAAACAGTCCATGAAGTCATTACATTTTCACATCTGAAGATTGGAACCCAAATATCCATCCAGAAAAGTGGAAGTCCCACCCCAGACAATGATAGAAAAATACCCCATGTCACATACAAGGACATGATATAAAATCCAGTAACGGTCCACATGGAAATTATCGACAATCTGAGAAAGCATCCAAATATGCCCGAGGCATCTATAAGAAAGTGAAATAGCAGTATGTAGAACAGTAAAGCAATAGATAGAGTACCGATGTCCATTGTTCCAAATACAAATTAAAGTACCCAAAATCCTTGAATAGATCAAGAAAAACGCTAATCATGTGAGAATTCTAAGTAAAGTTAATCTATTAACATTGCGAATAAAATTACACCGAAGTCAAAAACATTGCCTGGCCAGACTCATGGAAAATTTGTCATCAAAAAATTAAGAACACTGCCCTCATACGGGGAAACCAGTCTTGAACATTTAATTTACAGAATTCAAAAATATTACAAAGGTCCAGCACAGTAAAATAATCTAAAAGCAGCCCAATTAAGTGGGCTTGCTAAGCAAGAAAAACAAATTAACCAAACTACTCCTCCGGTGGTTCCTCCACGATTCGGCACCACCCTTCGGAAGGTCCAGGATCGCTAGGTGCTACCTCCACATGCATGCCACGGCTCCCCTCCTGAAGGCCCGAATGATGGCCGGCTTTTTCCGAGCTCAGACCCGCTGGACGGGTGCATTCTTCCTCCGTTTGGGCCTCCTCGTGGAAGACCACAGTGACTAAAGCCATGATTCGTGGGCAGTTGAGAGAGCAATTAAAGGAAAATTGCGTAGTGCGCATCGTGGGAGAAGGTGAACTAGCGGTGGGGAAGCGAGGAGCAGGGGAATCTATACGGTGGCCAGATCCTACAACCCGACCCTGCCCACTCCTAGTATTTGGATATCGACCTGCATAATAATCACTGGACTGGCCAGAATTCGACTCTGTTGAGGGGCTGGAGGGAGCCCGCAGGGGTTGACCTCTAGTGCTCCCCCTGCGGCAACGCATCCTATGATGCACGTGAGGCATGGGTGCAGTCTCAGGCGCAGTGGGCACAAGAGGAGATGGAGAAGCAAAATTCCAATTAACAGAGGAAGACAGACAGAGACAGAACCGAGATAAATGCAGATATGCTGCAAGGTCTAGGCAGCAGTTCAGCTGGCCACTTCTCCTTATCGTCACAGTTAGCAGGCAGTGTAATCCAGCAACCGGCTCATCTGAAAAACCATAGCTAAAAGCCATTTTCTCAACTCGACTGCAATGCAATCAAAGGACGCCCGTCATAATTAATCTCTGATCATTAATAATGAGAGCCGAAGGCCAGATCATATTGGAGCGTGCGGAATTGCTAAGAGGAGTGGAGGTCCGATCTTGAACAGTGTTAAAAATTAATTAATGCGGATTTGATGTGAAAACTTAATTGAACAACGTTAAATGTTAATGCGATTGATATGAAATCACCATATCCATGTCCCATCACCTTAAACGCCATCGAATGCACCCGCAGCCGGGAGCAGGGCAAGTTTTTATTGAGGACACGTGGCAGAAATTGATTGGAGCGGATCTTTGTTTGGGCCGCTCGTGCAGTGGAAATCCGGACCCGAAAAATATTAGGGTGAATTTGATAAGAAATTCGTGTCACAACTCTCCCTCCGTACGCCAGCCCAAATTCGGACCCGAAAAATATTAGGGCGGAATTCATTTGGTTTTCGTGTCACAAAATTGGCCGACGTCAGCAGGCTATTTTGGAATGTGAATTTGGTTTGAATTATGGTTTATCGTCGTTTGAAGTCTGGCGGGCTTGACTTAAGAAAAAATTTGTTTGATCCCATCTTATAAAATTTGTGTTGGTTTTCTTTGATAATACACATATTTATAATAAATCATGGGAATACCACACTAAACATGTGGAAAAGTTATATAAATTATTGAGAACAATCATTTTTATGTAAAAACATCCAAATGTGCTTTTGGGAAATAAGAATTCGAGTATTTGGTTCATATTGTTTTAAAGGAAGGAGTGAAGTTGGAGCCTCAAAGATGCAAGCTATTACAAAATGACCTATTCCTAAGAAAATCAAGGTTCTTAGAAGATTTTTTAGACTTACATGATATTATTGATCATTTGTTAAGAATTATGCATGCATTTCAAGTCCACTCACATATATCTTGAAGAAAATATCATTTATATGGAATGATGAGGCTACTTTGGCATTCTCTCTTTTAATGGATGCCATGTCTTCTACACCAACATCGGTTGCACCTACTTTTGGTAAAACATTAATAGTAGAGTGTGAGGCACTAGGACAAGGAATTTACGTAACATTAACACAATAAGGGATATCATTGGCTTTTAAAAGCAAGGAATTCAAAGAAAATATTTGGTGAAATTAAAGGAATTCACTTTTGTTAATAGGTTTATGTCACATGATGATGCAGGGGCATTAGGCACTAGCCAGCAATGTAGGAGGTTTTGTCCACATGTTGTGGCTAGGAGGGTTCGAAAACATTTGAGTTGTAACAGCTAGGTGTCAATACCTCAACTGACTGTATTACTTAGACTAGTTAGAGTTGTAGGAGTCGAACAGTTTCAGTTAGTTGAATTATTATAATTAGACCTTTTGATTTCTAGAACGGTCCTCTGAGAGGAACCGAAGAGCCATATGTTATGTATATAAATTGTAATTCCTCGGATGAATAAAAGTAGAGAGGGAAGAGGAGAGTAGAGAGGGGATTTCTGCAATAAAACTCTGTGTGTGAACAATTGTTTCCAGTTAAATGATTTCCAAGCTTAGTTTCCATTGAATTATCTCGAACTGCTAATTGTGAAGAATTTTTTAACTGTGAGGCGATTGGGTACTGATAATTCCATTCTTCTATCTTTGAATTCCCGTAAATTGTTGGATAACCCTGTGAACTCACCCCACCCGAAGGCGAGGTCTGTGTAGAGAACCGAGGTCGTGAAAACTGTTCAAATATAAAAATCCCGCTTAATAAAGAGACAAAATTGTTGTGCTTTTGGAACCTGACCCAAGGATTGGACATGAGTTAACAAACAAAAGGATAGTGGAACCAGACTTGCACCTGTGGTCAAGCCCTCTACCAAAACCATGAGCGGAATCACAAAAGCGGGTTGCCCATATCGCACCGCTTTTGCGGAGTAGGCATTATTTCCTATTCGCGAGCGATTCCATAAGGAATACGACACGTGGCGAAGTGACCCCCGGAAAACCACCATTTAACCCGTGCCATCGCACGTTAAAGCCCGACGTTGGAAGCCGAGCGAAATTGCCAAGAGTCGTTGATTTGGAGAAGGGCCATCGGACGGTGGTCGCACATTGAACTTGCGCGGAGGTTAACTAAGGTGTGTGGAGGATAGCCAGGTACGATACGAGTGTTTGATTGGTTATTGATATATATAGGTGGGGCCGGAGTATAATGAAATTGTTTAATTAAACGATTAGCTGATAATTAGCATAAGTCTGGAGCGTGATTGTTGTAAGGCTGGGTGGTGAAATATAGAGCCGAAAGTTCATTACAAGTTATTTATTTAAAAAGAAACGTGGAGTATAAATACAAAGTGTTGAAAGTTAAACATTGGTTATAAGGCTTGGAGATAATATAAAGTCAAGAATATAAATTAAATTCCAACCATTGTGGATATTATTTATTTATCAAATTCTACGAATTTGATAAATAAACCCGAAGAAAGAAGAAGTCAATTAAGACTCAGGCTGGAGGAAAAGAACGGGGTAAACCAAGGGAAAATGCTGAAAAAGCGATTGTAGACACACCAGCTCTCCTTGGGGGTCCAATTTCAGTTTTGTTGCGTCACACGATGATCTCTCTTCTCTGGCATTTACTTGTATTGAAGATCACTATTCTAGGAATATGGAGTTATTTTCTCCAAAAATAACCCTAGCCAAACATTGACAATGCATCAAGGATATCTTTCTATGCTTCATAAGCACATTTGTTCTACTTCTAAATCATGTCTTGGAAGTGGTTATTGTGCTGGAAATTATTCACCAGTTGGTTTCATACGAAAGTCTTTTTCACATTTTCAGCATCCAATACATGAAAAAGATAATGGTTTAAAACAACATAAATATTTGAAATTTTGCAAGAATTGTCTGGCACACTTTGAATATGAATTTTGAAGTCAAGTGCATGATGCTGTATAGGATCAAGTGTCTTTTTGAATACCAAATGTTTCACAAGAAAATTCTCAACACGCTACCCTGCTGTAAGGATTAAATGACAATATTGCATCAACTATTTCCATAATAAAAGTGCACCTCGGCCATAAGACTAAACAACTACAAATGTTGTAGATCTAACAAGACCACACAATCAAATTTATTCCACAAGGCCAATACTGTATGAAAAATGAAAAGGAGTTTGCAACCAAAAATACCTTAGGCAACTAATTCAATTAGATACACCAAACCATCAGCAAAAAGGAAAACCACCCTACTCAAAAGGCAAGCGTTTACCTCCTTTGACAAAATTTTGAGTTCCAAAACAAGGGCCTTTATTGTCTTGTCAATGCCCCTAGTAATTTGAACGGGGTTTGCACCTGCTGAAACAACCTAAAAAAAGGTTTCATTTCAAATTATTTTCCACAAATTTAAGATACAATCATTGTCAGTTTTGTATTTCCTAACAAGCTCATAAATTTTGACAAAAGAACCAAAATTTTTTAATACCCGATAGCAATTTTTTCACTCAAAAACTATCTTAGACTCAATAAGCCCAACCCAAAACTAAAAAACCAAACACCATAAGACCCTACAAAAATGAATAGATGATCTTAATCCAGTACTATTGACAAAAAGTTACCTTTACACCCTCACTTATTAAACCTTGTGCTGTTGAATTTTAACTTCAACTGCTGCAGCAGAAGGACGGATGCAGCAGCAACATTTTTTTTTGGAGGTTGCTTGCATGCCATCCAGAAATTTAATTCATCATTTAAAATTCCTGCAAGTTTTTTTTGTAGACGGCCACAGCCATATTTCTTTACAGGATTGTATTTAAACACAACAACCAGCATTAACGCAATTCACCAACCAGAAATTAAACAAACAGAAATTTACCTGACATTTTTGTAAATTCAAAGGGAGGACACGTGGAGCATTAATATTGGATCGCATGAAATTGAAGGGAATCTGAAAACCTGAAAACCGGACCCGAATTTTTTATAGGGCACATTGGATTGAGAATTCGAGTTAAAATTAGGCAGACGTCAGCATCCCATTTTGGAACGCGAATTTGGTTTGAAATTCAATCTATTCAGACTTTTTAAGTCCGACGGAAAGGGTTCTTTGATGTTTTGATAGTTTAATATATACATATGTTTTAAACATATGTTATATATATATCATATGCGAAATGAAAGGTGGGCCATAGAATTTATTTTTAATTTTATTTTTTTTAAAAGAGGGTTTATTATAATATGTTTTATATGTTCCGGCATATAAAAATAAAAAGGTCGAAAAAGCTTGGTAGTTTTTTTTATAGACAGTACGTAAAATTTTTATTACATAGCAGTGTGTAAAGAAAGAACGGCAACTTTTTGCTATGTGTATGCACAAAGAAGAAGGTGGAAAACACAAAGAGAACAGAGATATATGTTTGTCGTGGCACACAGTGAGTTGGTTTCATGCACCTTTGCCTTTGTAGCAAATACCTTTGTAATCCCTCTCACAGGAAGCAGGAAAGAAGTGAGCAGGGATGTAACAGAAGTTTTGTTCAAAGCATTGAAACTCCGTCTCCTGTCAAAGAAATTTTTATTTTCTCTATGTTAGAGGAAGGGAGATTTATTCTCCATTCATTGTTCGGGAATTTTTCAATATTCCAACATGTGCAAGAACAACAGATGTTGTGGTTCCATCCCCAGCTAAATCATTTGTCTTTGCCGCAGCTTGCCTTACCAACTTGGCCCCAATATTTTCAACTGGGTCCTCTAATTCAACCAATAAAAAGGCCAAAACCATAGCATTGAGATACATTTCATTACACTGTCAATAACAATAAAATTTGACTCAGCCATAACCCTTTCCTTTTATTGTTCTGAAAAGCTTTATGCATTACTCTAATGTGGCTAGTCCATAGGCTAAGTAGACCACTAGGTAACAAATATGTTTCCTTTCACCTTTGAGTTTTCAAATTATGCCTACCAAATCTAAGACATTTAAGAGGGGGAACTAATACAACGTTAAAAAGAAAACCAGAGCACACATCTACAAATTACTTCCTTAGCTACTGTCACACCATCATTAACTATTTTCGGAGAACCATGCTTGCTCTCCAAGACAACATTTTTCCCTTCTGTTTATGTACCTTTTAACAAGACTGTTGTTCATAACGTTCTGTAAGATAAATGACAATTTTTTCTATTATGAATGTCATCATATACAAAACAACCCCTATATGAACTCTCAAAATAACAGACAAAATTGAATATGAGGGGCAAGAAAAGATCCACCGTAACAAGTCAATGCAGACCTTCCTTTAACAATTTTCCACCTCAATTTTTTTGTCACCTCCAGCCATCCTTGGCTACAACTCTTTTCCATAGTTTGTATTAACTACCTCTTCTCTCGCGTAATCTCAGAGTCCCTCTTCTACTTGAGTGATTAAAGGAAATGGGTGAAAAAACTGAAAGAGAAGACAATTGTCTGCCATAATTATCAAACATTGCACCCAACTTCTTCCCCTTTCCATTGTTACCCAATGAGGTAGATGTGGCAATTGTTGTCATACCGCCCAAAGCGGAGACCATCTTCTCTTATGCTGAATATAGAATTACAAGATATTCATATTAGTATGAACCTTAAAAAACATGACTCTCATTGCTAAAAACCACTTTTAAGTTGTAACAGGCAAACTAAACAACTATCGCAACTTTTGGCAACTTCTAGAGCATTAAGAGAGAAAAAAACAAAGAGAAATACAACCACAATCCTCATTTTAATGAGACCAGACTATATATTTGCATTAAGATAATAGAAAGAAATCACGACTATATTAAGGCCAGCACAAAACAATCTTTAACCAGTGTCTCTCGCGGCCTTCAGGTTGCCATGCTAGAGGTTGCATATTTTTAATTTAAATTCTTGACCTCTCGTGCCTATCTATGAATGCATCCAATGGGATATCTACATCAAATGCTCCTTTATATCCCCAAAAACAAATTCCCTACTACAAGAGCACCAGTATTGATGGATCACCCCACACCATCCCACCCACTAGAAATGGTGAAAAAGGAAACTCGAGAAACCTTCTGAAATATCTCAAGATGACTATATGGGTGGTTCTTATGAATCAACCAACCATTCAGAACATGCTCATCAATCCAAACCATAAGTATTATGTGACAATATTCAAGCAGGCACTGAATCGAATTTCTGAAGCTATGTTAGAGAAACCCTAAACTCTCACTGAAAATAGGTGAAATGTGGCACCACTCAGAGATTGACATGTGCCAATTGGTACAAGTGGTAGACAATTGGCATGCTCAAACAATGAGGTGATGTAGGAATGACATGAGGGAGATAATATCAGAAAAGCCCCAAATCTGGAGAACTAAAGCTCATCACCAACCTGAGATTGACAACTTTACATGATGTAACCTATGAAATCGTAAATGGAGAAATCATAGTAACAATAAAGTAACCTATGTAACAATAAATTCATATTCATCCTGGGAGTGGTAATGGGAGAAATCATAGTGAACAACAGGAAACATGCATAGTTGCTTACAATCAAATAGATGAAAAAACACATACAAAAAACCTAGATAATAATCGTGCACAAGCTTAATATTGAATTATGAACCGTAAAGGAACTTAAAAAATGTCAAGCGCACAAGCAAAAATATCCTGGACATGACCCTGGTTGACAAGTTGTATTGCTCATGATGCAAGAGGATTTGTACCTGCACTGCCAAGTCAATCAAAATCCATCATTATCTATACAAGAAATACAAGTAATTGATGTAGTATTTTTTACTCTAAGATGCATTCTTATGATAATGTTAGAACATATGTTGAAAATGTCAAAACATACCTGAATAAGCTCCTCTTCGTTTCAAGAACAATTTATTGAAGTCGCATGAACTTGGAACAAGCCTCCCACGATCTGAAAGAGTAGCAACTAAGTCAACAGTGACTTTTTTGTTGCTACGCTGGATCAAGGGAGGTTTGCTCCAAGATTAAATCGCTCCAATACATTATTCTCTACTAAACAGGGCCAACCACGTGAAGGTGGAAGCTCTTATGGCCCCTCCCCCCCCCTCACATCACTCTCAATTCCCCAATACCCAATCTATATTTCATTTTTTACTTTCATGAGCATAAAAAAAAATATTCAATAACTAATAATAAAAAAAATTCAACAAAAAGTACGCAAGGAAACATTGCAATTAATGCTTGACATAAAAATAGTATGATAAATGAGTTTTCTATATAACGCAAAAAAACGTTCCAAGTATGGTAACGTTTGTCTTATAATAATACAATATTTTACATTGTCAAATTTTCTTTTTCTTCTTCCTATTTTTAAAGCTCCTAATTACATCATCAATATCATCGTGCTCTACTCCTGTTTCGTGCCTTTCGACCCGCACTGCTGACCTAGTTGCATATTCACGATGTCTGGGCTCATCCAGTGACGGGGCATCGCCTACAAAAACAGATAATATTAAATTTTAATTGTCAGTTTTTAAATATCATTGAACTAGTTCGGTAATATTAATAAAAAAAATTTGCAATGAGATTATTTACCTGGTGCACCAGTTGTCGCTGCTGACCTAGTTGCGTAGTCACGATGTCTGGTCTCATCCAGTGACGGGGCATCGCCTACAAAAACAGATAATATTAAATTTTAATTGTCAGTTTTTAAATATCATTGAACTAGTTCGGTAATATTAATAAAAAAAATTGTAATGAGATTATTTACCTGGTGCACCAGTTGTCGCCGCTGACCTAGTTGCGTAGTCACGATGTCTGGTCTCATCCAGTGACGGGGCATCGCCTACAAAAACAGATAATATTAAATTTTAATTTTCAGTTTTTAAATATCACTGAACTAGTTCGGTAATATTAATAAAAAAAATTGCAATGAGATTATTTACCTAGTGCACCAGTTGTCGGCACTGACCTAGTTGCGTAGTCACGATGTCTGGTCTTATCCAGTGACGGGGCATCGCCTACAAAAATAGATAATATTAAATTTTAATTGTCAGTTTTTAAATATCATTGAACTAGTTCGGTAATATTAATAAAAAAAATTCCAATGAGATTATTTACCTGGTGCACCAGTTGTCGCCGTTGGGACTGTTGCCCTGTCTTCCTCTCTGGTGGTAAGATCCTCAAGGGAAACATTCTCTGTCATTTAAACAAAAAACGTTATAAGGACAACCATCAAGGTATAATTAGAAAAAAATTATAAGTGGAAATTAATTACCATCACGGCCCTCACTGATAGCAGCATTGTCGGCCTGGTCCCCACTACAATGATCAGGTTGCACGAGAGGATCATCTACATCTGGCTCTAAAACTGGGTTATTTACCTCGTCGGTAGTGTTGCTCCCCTTATTTAAACAAAGTTGTTAGACATTAAATTTATGGACGAAAACAAAAATATTGAAAGGTTAATGTTTTACCTTATCAGGCATTGTAGATCTTGGGACCTGCCCCAAGCTTCCGCGACGTTCAACTACAGCTTGATAGCCAAAACGGAAAGCAATATTTTTATCTTCCTCTGTAGTTATTGTTCCAAAGTCATCACCCTACATTATATATGATTGTGTATTTTTAATCATATCTGATAGGATTACAAAAACGTTGGAAGGCGATATAATTAATTATAAGATGTTTAGCTACTTAATTACAATTCTTGCAGCTAATTTCAAGTAGCCACCCTGGCCGAGCTTGTGATGGCCCTTTTTCTCAATCCTAGATTTGGTTGCCTTTGAGGTGTCAGGCAACCTAGCATCAAAATATTGAAGTCAGATATGACGTAGCACACTTTTATTTTAGACATAAAGAAAATTAAAGCTATTGAATTAAATTTGTAATTTACCTTGCGGGTTTAGTTGCCATTTTTCCTTCTTTCTTTGCCCTTTTCTCTTTTCTGTCATGGATGAGTGCTCTCCACTCACTCTCTGAAACTGCGAGAGGACGCTCATATCTAGGGTTAAATTGCAATTGCGTCTTATAGGTGTCCCTTGTATATTTCAAATATTTGCCGGCTACCCGAGCCACCGCTATTCTGTCAAATGTGCCGACCCCAAAAAGGGCTTTTAGATAATCTAGAAGTTCTTTTTTCAGGTTGGAATTCTGGGAATTCCACCCTGTACGTATGGTTGGGCCAAAAATTACCAACGCATGGCTCTCCAGAATCCTGTAGAACTCATTGTTTCCTACACAAAATAAAACCAAAAGAAAAAGAAGATATTATCATTAATTTAAAAACAAAAATCATGATAAATATGTTTTAGATAAAGTACATGAAATAGTTAAAATATTAAAATTTACCTGGGAGTTGTACATGCTTTATAGGGACACCTTTATCATTCACCAACAACGTGCCATTAATGGTCCCTGTGGAGCTGACACGTGTAGCTCCAGGAAACGCAATAATGTAGTTGGCCATATCAGCCTCATCATTTCCAACACGTTCAGCGGTTGGCTGGGTGTCTGCTTGGGCAGGGTGTGTTTCTTGGCTGGCACCTAAAGGAGTAAAAGGTGTACGAGAGGGTTGATGGGAAATCTCTTGCCCTTCTGTCCCACTACCACCAACACCGGGTTCAGCAAGTGCCAGAAAACGCTACATACAAAAGAACTTTTTGTTAGTTTAGTCAATGTAAAAATTAAAAATCAAACTATCACAATTCATCTCATGCAGAACAAAAAAATATCCTTTTGAATTTTTATTATTACCTGATATGTTTCTAGCTAGCTCATAAGTTGTTTTATCCTCTCTTTTGTTTCAGGTGTTTGAGGTGCGTCTATCAAAGTATTAAATTCCGACCTTGCATCTCGTGCCTTTTTTTGCAACAAGAACACTCGAGATAGGGATGAAGAAAGCTCTTCCTCAAAGAGGGAATCATCAGGCGTACCATGGCTAGGTGTCTGCATATTTGAACAAAATTAATATTATTTCAATTATGTAAATAACTAAAATACCCGAAGATAGAGAAATGCTGGCACTTTACATGTTCTTCCGCTGGCCTCTTTCCGCGATCATCCCGTCTCGGGGTTGTTCCTGCACTGCTCTGATCAGTCTGCCACATTGCAATAAAATTATAAATGTAAGAACTTGAAAACAATATCTAACTTGAAAACACAAAATGAAAACTGAAATAATTTCTAATAAGACACCGGAAGACAGAGTTAGAGTTTCAAATATGCCTCGCATTGAATTCAGTCCTGGAAACATGTCATTGCACATTAAGGCACCCAAACATTCAATCCACGAATGATATATTTAAGTAGGCTTCTCCTATTCTGGGAAAACACCATACCTATAATGTATTCACTTGCATGTATAAAGGGAAAGGAAAACATGTTTTCATACAACGGTGACAAAGGCATCTTGGGGAAAGGTATCTTCACTTTTTATTTATGTTGTTCACCCGCACCACTCTCGTGTTTTCACTAATCCTGTTTTGTCATTTTTGGATTCAAATTAAGTTAAGGCCTTAAGTATTTTTTGACCTTTCGGTGTAGTTTTTATAAGTGGCATGTATGGATTTTCCATTAATTTTGCACTTTTTCTCTTCATGCGCATGTTTCCTTGGAAATCAAATGCATGATTTAGTCCCATACATTTAACAAGTTGTTGGATCAACTCCATTGGCAATATCATGTTTCCTATTCAATCAAAATTTATCTCAGTTAGGGTAGGTAGGAAGGTTTTCCCTTTGTATTAATAGGGCACTTCTAGCTTGCATTTTTATTATATCTTTCAAATTTTAGTGTCGTTTCAATTAGGGCATGAATTTTTACAACTTTCAAGGTGAGAATGAACAAAGACAAAGTTTTGTGATGGATGACTATATATGACTCCATGGCCAGAGGAAAAGGCACTAATCTACTTCTTCAAATATCTATAGTTCTCATTCACCTCATACGGATATGGTCCTTGATTTTGAGCCAAATGTTGCAGCAAAAAGTTCCCCCCCTCCATAATTTGATATTCAATGGAAATTTCTTAAATTGATGATGGGGCATGATTATGGAACATTGGCACATACATATGTAATGGAATTCCAAGATCATGATATATTTTTGCATATGTTTAAACTTTATGGAGGTGGTGGAGAAAAAAAGAGCTCAAATAGAGCTGAAATTTTTCACATAAAAAGGATTGTGGGCTTGACTAATGGTTCCATTTAAAAAATGATATCTAGACAGAGAATAAGTGTAGCATGCAAATATGCATTGAAAATCCATCTGAGTTTGCATTGTATTACTTATGATGGATTCAAATTTGGGTTTCAAAATGCCAGGTTATGGCATGATTTTGTCGAGAAACCCTTAGTTGGATTCTCATGTTGGTTTAATTTATATTTTAAGTTTGTTTTGCAATCTTTGGGTGATAGTAACTCATGAACTAGGTTACCAATGTGCAACAATCATATTTCAAGAATAAAGTTGTGATTTTTTTATATTATTATTATTATCTATTAGCTACGAGTATTGACACCTAATGCCTGGAATTTTGACATCTTGATAGCATGGATAATTTCGAAAATGTTTCTAGTAATGTTAACATAATAACTATCATTACGTGTCTTCACTTTTTTCACCATAATAGACCCGTGATATGGACTCATCACACAACTTCATATGCTATGTCCCAACAAGTTCAAACTGGTTGAACCTACCTCATAGTGTGGTTATTAAGGACAAGTTGCTTGATATATAACTTGATAGCATAGACCACGTTGCAGTTCTAAAAAGAATCCTCAAGTGTCAAAAAAATTCACAATATGTTCTACTATAAAGCCTTTTGGGATACCTGAAATAATATATGTATCATTGATGACTTTTAAAGTATGACAAGATCCAGAGGGAAAGGAAATCAATGGAAGAGTGATCCACCAATGAGAACCTAGAATTTAGCATCAGATGAGTTAGAGTCTAGGAAATTGAAACCCTATAATTTCAATTAGTGATGAAGGACATCACATAGGTAATTATATTTTCATGTAGAATAATCTGTTAATTCAAATTTAAACTACATAATATGAAAGGCATATCATAAATTTTTCCACGTAAGTCCAAACAACCTATAAAAAGGGAAAACCTTCTTTTTCCATGGGAAATAATTTACCTTTCCTTTTTCAAGATAATCTAAATCACAAAAATATGAACTATACTGCACACATTCTTGGATAATGTGAAAGTGGAAAAGGAATACCCTACACAAGTGATGCACACATGTACATTTGAACACTAATAGATTTTGGTAGTTGAAATGCAATGCTTGTTTTCATTTAAATGTAGGGTTTTTAAAGCAGGGAGAAATAATGGCTGCCAAATTAATAAGCGTTTCTTTGGGAAAAATTTAAATCTTGTATTGGGTGATGAAGATAACAGAGGGTATTGAATCTTGATTCTTGACATCTAGAGAGAACCCTACAACCTAACACAATCCAATGGAATTGACCAAAAAAACCCAAATAGAGTCAACCCTACTATAGGAGGAAGGGCCTGCAGTAAGAACTTACCATTTTGCAAGAGCTGAGGGCGAATGTTGTTCTACAAGAGCTGAGGGCAAACGCTGAGGGCGAACGCTGAGGGAAAATGTTGAGGGAAAATGTTGTTTTGCAAGAGCTGAGGCGACCGTGTAAGAATGTTGTTCGGTGTAGATGAGGGGGCCTGCGGTGGCGAATGTCATTTGCAAGGAGCCAAGGGCGAATGTCGAGGGCGAATGATGTTCTGCAAGACGAGGGGTGAACACCGTCGAGGGCGAATGTCGTGCTCTCACAAGAGATGAGGGCGAATGTTGCTCCGCAAGAGCTCAGGGCGAATGCGCCAAGGGACACGTACGTACGTGTGCAAAAAAATACATGTACATTTGAACACCAATAGATTTTTGTAGTTGAAATGCAATGCTTGTTTTCATTTAAATGTAGGGTTTTTAAAGCAGGGAGAAATAATGGCTGCCAAATTAATAAGCGTTTTTTTGGGAAAAATTTAAATCTTGTATTGGGTGATGAAGATAATAGAGGGTATTGAATCTTGATTCTTGACATCTAGAGAGAACCCTACAGCCTAACACAATCCAATGGAATTGACCAAAAAAACCCAAATAGAGTCAACCCTACTATAGGAGGAAGGGCCTGCAGTAAGAACTTACCATTTTCCAAGAGCCAGGCGACTGCGCCCAAGAGCTGAGGGTGAACGCCGAGGGCGAATGTCGAGGGCAAATGCTGTTCCGCAAGAGCCGTAGGCTAACGGGGCCGAGGGAAACATGTTGTTCCGCAAGAGATGAGCGCGACGTTCGTTCGCAAGAGCGGAGGCTACCTACCCGGCACGCACGTTAATGTAGCTATTGCGACGCATATGAAACAATAAAATCATTTTTATGTAGCGCGCATATAAGTTTCGAATTTTTATGTAGCGCGCATATAAGTTTCGTATTTTTATGTCGCGCGCATATAAGTGTCGTTATACCGACGGCGGAAAAAGCGTCGCTATTGCGACGGGTGCCTCCAAACGTCGCAATGGTGACACCTAGACATTGTGTCGCACTTGCGACGATTGGAGTCGTCTCAATAGCGCCGCTTTGGGCCATAGTGTCGTAATTGCGACGTTTTCCTCCAAACGTCGCAATTGAGACACTTTTCTAAGTGTCGGTATTGCGACACTTTTCTATAAACGTTGGTATAGCGACGGTTTCGGGCAGGATGGAAAAAATTTGGGGAAATTTCTGACATTTGGTTAAAAGCGTCGGAACCAAGTGTAGGAATTTCCTCCAAATGTAGTAATGTTTGTATTGTATAACTCTCAATGGATAGCTCTTGAGGGGCTATGAGACCATCTTGAGTAGGCCAAGTGCTTGATATTTCAGGCCAAGTGTAGATGATATTGGATTGGGATGTCGACGTCTGGTGGGGGTGTAAGAACTTTGATGCTTGGGAATGTGCAGCTTAGTGAGTGTGGAGGGATTGGGCCATCCCTGCGAGATGCCTATAGTCATTGAGTACTGGGATCAGATGACTACCTTGGGGCAGATGAGGTTTAAGCCTTAGTGTGAGCCTTGGGGCCAACCATAGGCTAGGGTATAGACTGATGAGGCTTATGCTTGGTTCCAAAAGTGGGAAAATGGACATAGATTCATTGGGATTTCTCGGGTGTTATGGAAACTTTCGTTGTCTAATGGTTATACTAGTTCAGGAGAGAGTATAGGGAAAACATGAAGTAATAAATGACTAAATAAATAAAATGTTAATTGATTCAACTTAACTTTGGCACGAAGTTCCTTAAAGAGAGGTAGTATGTAATGTCCCCTAATAATAATAAAATAATAAATAATATAATATTAAAATAAATAGTAAATAAATAATAAGTCAATTATAATAAATACATAATAAGTAATGAAGATAATAATAATAATAAATAAATAAAATCATAAATAATAAACTAGAGTTCTAAATAAAAATATATAAAAGTAAACTATAAAAATAGTAAAAATAAGTGAAGTTAACAAAAAGTAAAAAATAATAAAATAAGAAAAACTAAAACTAAAAAAACTATAAAATAGCAAAAAATAAGTAAAGTAAACAAAAGGTAAAAATGAATAAAATAAGAAAGAGTTAAATTAAGAGAAACATTAAATTAAGTAAAACTTAAAATAAAGAAATAAAAGTTGCATGTTGACACATGGAATGTGTGCATTCAGTCCCCTTTCCATTGTTTGATCTATTTAATGTATGATGAGGAAGATGAGATTCATCATTCCTTAATCCATTCTCTTATGAGAAAAGTGTTGTGAGACAAAGGATTCCCTAGCAGTAGTATGTTAATTGAGGGCTTGGGGTTGGCCAGTTGTAGAAATATTTTGTGCAGTTGAGCCTACGATTGGGTGGAGAGTTGCCCACAAAAATTTGTTACGGTTAGCAAGATTCAAATAGCATTCAACTCCGAAATTACGAGTAATAAATATTATCGCTACAACTAAGCATCTCTACTCATGATTTCTGAAAATTCTATGTTAATTAGTTGAATAGTTGGTGTGTTGATTATTAATCTCATAATTGATATAATTAGTTGTGTATTTTAATTGTGGGTTGTTACACATATCACTACAATTTATCCTCGATGAAATGCATACAAACAAGGGTTTGCTACAGATCACCCGTGGTATTTAAAACAACGAGTCGTATAGTTTCAATTTTTTCATTTTTCAAATTGATTTAATCACAATTCTAATAAGACATAAAAATACAATATGCCATGTCAATTCATATCTAAGAGTGATGACACTAATTAGCACATCAAATAGTCAAAAAATAAATTGTTGTAGACATATATTCAACATATATTAACAAATAAATGCACAATGGGGATGAAACGAGCTTGGTTGATGGGCCCAACCAACCAACTCATGCCTTAGGTAAAAAAATTAAATCACATAAAAAGAATTAGATAATAAATGCACAAGCTATTAAAATAGAACCTGGCATGAGTATTTTATTAAGATGCTCAGTATTCTACATCATGGATGCTCAGGATCCAACACTCAAAGGAGGGTCGCCTCAAAGTCTAAACCAACAATTTTTCTACAATAATTTGCTAGTTTCCTTTTCAAGGCCATGGCTTGGCCTTTTATAATTTTAACAATTACATAGTAGACCTTGAACAAGACAAATCAAGTGTAAACAAGATCATAAAAAATTTCCATCAAAATTAGATCTGATATAACCATTAGCTAAATGAAGAGTACAAATCCGATGCATAATTTTGCATTTTTCTCAAATTTGGGCATGATCCTAGAATTTTGGAAATTTGTGCATTTTTAATAAAATTTCCTCAAAGAACCTTGTGTATATCCCAAACTGTTGCAAATTTTGGAAAACTATTCGATGCTAGCCTAATTTGATATATTTTCGACAAAACCCTTGTTTTCGAATTTTGATATTCCATCTCATATGCACAGAATTCGACATGAAAATTAGAAGTTTGAAAAGTGTGCGCATTTTGACACATGTGGAGGTGTTAAAACACCATTTTGGACAAAAACATTTCTCATATTTCTTTGAAAGTGCACTGATCTATCAAATCCCCAAATTGGTTTCTCTTTAGTGCAGACATACTAATGTAGGCAAAAATGTATTTCGTGTAGAAGTTGGTTGACCAATTATTTGTTTGCAACTCAACATGTTTTCCCGAGAACCTTGACATGCCAAATGTGTGTAAAATGTTGAAGACAACATGCACAATATTCTCTTAGTGCAAAAATCCTTGAGAGTGTATGATCATGGTACAATATTAAAATTGAAAGATCATGCTGCATAGAAAATGAGAAAACATCCATAATGAGTAATGACATTATATAAATACTCTAAAACAAAGGAAACTTATTAATTTACCTCCTCATGCTTATGTTTAAGATAATTAGCCCAAGAATGTGAAAAATGATGGCAATAACTATGAGAACTAGGTAACAACATGAGGGAAAAAAATGTATTAATTATGACAAAATAGAGGTCTGACAGTCGTAGCAAATAAACTACATAATTAATAAGTTAGAAGAATAAATTTATATTTGTTTCAATTTCAAGGAACTTTCACATGGTATCAGAGCAATGTTGAAGATAGATTAAAAGTTTAGTAGTGAAGGATAAATTTTGTTGTTCAGAGGGGGTTTCTGGGCAAAGTTTCTTTGATCTACACGGAGGCCAGCTAGGAGTGAGAATTAGAAAAGGCGGGGGTTCTATTTTCAATTGCATCCAGTAGGAAAGTTGACCAACCTTAGTAGCAAATATTTGCAAGTAGTGTGATTACTGGGAAGCAATTCTAGTGAGTAGATCTATGTGAAGTTATTTTGCAACAACAAATCAACGCTAGGTGGAAGAGAAAAGCACACACAGGAGGGAACTTCAAGTTTTCTCATAGGGTTTCTAGATCCAAATTCGTGAGGAAATATACAAATTCTAGTTATAGTATATCATGTGGCTTCACTAGGGTAGCTAGTGCGAGTTGTCGAGATTGAAAATCATGTGCTAGTTCCTTGAGAAAGACATCTGAAAGGTTGAGAAAGCAGTTTTAGTGAGCACCTGGAGGCAGTACATCGACTAGAGAAATATTTCTAGAGGCAAGTGAAAGCATATTTGCGCATTCCTTAGAGATTGTGAGTAGCAGTAGTAGGGTCGAAAGGAAGCGAGGGAGCTCTCGAGTTTATTTTCCCAGTTTTTGAGTTTCGTAGGGATGGACACAACAGGACTTCGAGATGAGGATAGGCTTGATGGAGCTTCTAATTATGGCGTCTAGAAGGCTAGTATGACCTTCATGCTAGATGAGCATATTTTTAATACATATGCAAAGAATGTATTTGCCGTACATTTGTATCAACATAAATTAGCGAACTTTAACAAGGAGATAGCCAAAGCTAAGAGGATGACTCTTGATGGTATTCGAGATCATATCATTACACATGTTGGAAATAAGAATACATCAAAGGAAATGTGGGATGCCATCACAAAGCTTTATCAGGATACTTTTGAGAAACAGAAGATGTTTCTAAAGGAGAAGCTCATGGCTACAAAAATATAGAAGGGTGAAGGTGTTACATATTACCTCTCCATGATTTAGAGTGTTAGAGATGAGCTTGCAACAGTTGCAGAAAAACCATAATATAGTGAGATAGTCAGAACAACTCTCAATAGGTTCACAAAGGACTGGCATACTTTCATCCAAGTTTTTTTTGGGCGAGATACGCTACCTAGTTAGGATCATTTGTGGAGTGATTTCACTCAGGAAGAGATGAGAGTCTCGTAAATGGTACCAATAGTAGAAACAAGACACTGAAAGAAGAGAAGGATGAGGAAAATGCTTTCCTTACCACTAAATGGAAGGAGAAGAAAGGTCCCAGTCATGGACAAGGCTCAAAGGGAGGAGAGAAGAAGAAGAAATATTTGTCAAAGATCAAGTGCTTCAGGTGTGGTTAATTTGGTCACTACAGTACCTAGTGTCCCAATAAGAAGAAGGAAAAGAAGGGATAGCAACAAACTACAACTTCGGTATAAATAATTTTTTTTTTCTCTAGATTGGAGGATAAATTCACATTGTATGTAGCAATACCTCTAGGAGAGAGGTGGGGAGACCTTGAACTCTAGTCCCCTGAGTTACAGAGATATGAGCAGGATATAAGGAGGATAACATCAGATAGGAGTCCCTCCATGGATCATTACCCTTGCTACAGGAGCCCACCATTTTCAGTAGCAGGAGGATTAGTGTCAACAGGCACAATCAAATTTTGAGAGACGGTGCAAATGCTAGTTGTAGTCAAAGACTCAAGAGATAGTTGCAGATCCAATATAGGGACACAACAAATCCATATATTGTTCTTAGTTGTAGGTGTTGTAGCAACAACGACAACATGAGATCAAATGCAACACAGAGTAGTATTAGCAGCAGTGCGGGGTGGCACAGTGAAGTGTTAGTAGAAGCGTAGATGCAAGATGATTTAACTATGGGCTTAGAAAATGAATAAGTATATGTGAAGTGGCTGGTGTGCGGTGTCAAGTTATCACAGATGTCAAACATCAATAGCATGAGGGAATATGTTATGGGAGAATACAATAGAACACCTTCCTCTATAAAAGGGAGTGTTAATTTTGTAGCATCAAACATATGTTGTAGTCTTGATTTGTTCCATAGAGGTTAAGAACATTAGATCTTCAAAACCTAGAAAAAATTTCGTGAGATAAGCTTGCAAAACACCTTAATTAAATCCCTTAACCATTATTTAATTTTTTTTCCTAAGTCTAACTTAGAAAAACTGGTTAATTCATAGCAATTAATTAAGGAAAGGTGAGAAAGCTCTAGAAAGTCACATGGGTTGAGTTTTATATGATCTTAGCCATTGATGGGGATCTAATCATGGTCGTTGGTTCACCAACGAGATATTATAAGAATAGGATGATGAGGATGGAGATAGACACATCGCGTGAGAGGAAGAGTGTGTCCCTTGGGCAGATCGAGCTATCCAATTGTTGTGATTTAGTGCAGGAAGAATATTTTGAGCCAAAGGGAAGCAAATATTGAGGAGCAGCAAAAAAGTGATTCCAAAGGGGATTTCCAGTTATGGAGAGGCAACAATAGAGAAGCCAAGTTATTCTAATCATAGGTTGCATAGGGGTTGCGCAAAAGCCTCAAGGAGGCAATTCAATTTAGCTGAAAAACAGGGTGATTCAGGTGATAACGGCTGGGAAATTTTCCAAAAGGCCAAGAGAGACACTTCAAGAGGTAGAGTTTGCCAGGACGTTTGATTCCAAGCAGTTCCAGTAGGAGTGCAAGTAGGGCCTGCACAAGCACTTCACAGAGGTTCACACAGGGGTATTTCAAGTGGCCCAATAGAGCCAGTTTTTGGATTTGGATAAGGTGTGGAGTGATACAAATTGTCTCACAGATATTTTGGCCAAATTATTTTGTTACAAGATTAGAAGATTGGCATCCTACTTTATTGTACTCAAATTTTGTTGTTTCATATAATAAAATAAACCCTCATCTTCTAGACCGATTTTCCCAATTGGGTTTTTTCGAGGACTTTTGTCTGAAATATTGGTGTCATTTTTATTGCATGTGTGCATATATTTTTTGAGTTCCGGTTTTCTGCTGCATAATCTTATTGTGAAGAATTGTAGTGTGATTTATTCGTTGTTTGTAGTAGCAAATAAACTACATAATTAATCAATTAGAAGAATAAATTTCTAGTTGCTGCAATTTCAAGGAATTTTCACAGTGAATTCATTCAACCTTTTGTAAAGGAGAATCAACAAATTGTGGGCTTACTTGTGAATTCATTAGCCCTTTCTAAAGGAGAACCAACAAGTTGTACGATCGTTTGTGGATTGTTAGCCCTTTGTAAAGAAGAGTAAGCAAGTTGTAGGCTTGTTTGTTAATTCATTAGCCCGTTGTAAATGAGAGTAAGCAAGTTATAGATTTGCTTCTAAATTTATTAGGCCTTTGTAAAGGAGAGTAACTTGTGGGCTTGGTTATGAATATTCAACCATTTTTTGTAAAAGAAGAAGCTAGGGGAAGAGGCATGCTCCCCAATCGTGTCTCTCTTGTGTTTTGTGGATATTTTTCTTTTTTGTTATGATAGTTGTGATGGAAAATGGACAAAGAATCTTATGTAGTTGCGGTTGAAAAGAATACATAGATATTAGGAAAACTCATTACCCCAGAGGTGCTCTACAACCCAATATGGGAGAGATGTGTAGGTGTTAGATGTAATGTAAGAAATATTGTACGTCAACATTTTTTATATATTTTTTAAACATTTCAAAATTTTAATCTAAAAGAAAAATGGTACGGGGGAGAACTATTGGTATAAAATAATGATGTAGCCATACTTAAATTTAATTAATCAACACATTAAAAATTAATACTTCCAATAAACTTATAATATAAACAGATTCACAACTATGGATATTCATCCCATTTTACCATGGATATTATTGACTTATAAATAGGATTTGTAAATATGCTTTGTTACAATACCATGGCTTATCATGAATACTAGATGCCCAAAAACGATAACTAATTTCAACATCAAAATATTTTATAATATTTTATTTTATTTTTTCAATAACACTTTTAAAGTTAAATCTAAAAAGAAAGATGTATAGATTTATTTAATAAGCCATAAAAACTTAATACTTACAATATATAACAAGATTCATAACCATGAATATTCAACCCATTTTACAATGGATATTATTAACTTATAAATAGGCTTTGTAAATAGACAAATATGCATTGTTACGACACCATGGGTCAATACCATGGCTTATCATCAATACCAAGTGCCAAAAAACCATAACTCATTTCAAAATGAAAATGTTTTATAAATAATTTGTTTTAATTTTATTGCACTTAGAGGTGCTCTCCAAGCCAGTATGGTAGATATGTTGTAATGTCCTATCATGTAAACATTTTGGCTAGATCAAATTACAAAAAAAAAAAAAAAATAGAATTAATAGTTAAAATAAAATATAGGTAAAATAAAAAAATTTATCATTCATGGTTTCTTGGTTCTAGGTTTTGAAAACTCATAGTTTTTCTCATGGTGTTCTTATATAAGAATATATATAAAATATAAAATAGAATTAATAATTAAAATAAAATAGTCAATTAACAACCATGGATATTTCACCAAATTTTCCATGGATATTTTTAACTTATAAATAGGCTTTGTAAATAAGCATTGTTATGACACCATGGTCAATACCATGACTTATAATCAATACCAGGTGCCAAAAAACCATAATTCATTTCAAAATGAAAATGTTTTGAGGCACTCTCCAGCCCAGTATGGTAGAGATGTTGTAATGTCTTGTCTTGTCCTGTAAACATTTTGACTAGGTCAAATTAGATTAAAAAAAATTAAATAAAAAATATAATTAATTGTAACACCCTCCTCCCACATCTACCCAAGTATCCGACCAACTTAGGTAAACATGCGACGAGGGGCTACTATGCTGAGATTCAACCTCCTAGGTAATCTTAAGGAAGTGGAATCAATGGAAACACATCACACAGACATTGTAGATCAACAATAACACCCCCATGAGCCAACCCAACCATTCAAGGATCCAGCCCTTGGGTCCCATTGATCTTTTGAGCTCTTAGACCTCTGGATGCATGCACAAGCCTTAACTCTTGTGTCTGGGAGGCTTTGGACGCATGCACAAGCTTGCATGCTTGTGTCTGGGAGGCTCTAGATGCATGCACAAGCCTGCATGCCTGCGTCTAGGGACTATTTCCAATAGTATTGTGTTAGGGTCTGCGAAATTTAAGGCACTTTTCAAGCCAATAATTCCGATCACTGTCCAAAACATGTTGTAACTTCCAGAATCCATTAAACACATTATGACAAGGCTAATAAGCCAAAAACCAACTCTGGGACTAAGCGCGACCATCCCCAACCAGGACTGACATTTTGTCAAACATGTCACAAATATGAAAGCTACAGGTGTAAACAACATATTTGAGCATATGGGTCTTGTACTTATCTAAAAATCACTAATAAGAATTGTTCCCTTACATCATTAGCTGTAGTGTCATCTATTAGGTCATAGATACATTGTGCATTCATTTACAAGTAAAAACATGGGGAGAGCCATACATCATCACTGTTAAATTACATGCTTATTACCAGCATAACAACAACAAAAATACCATGGATACAAAAACAATAGAATCCACACAATAACCAATACAATTATACATCAAATACCAAGGGAATGAGTTTCTCATTAATGAATGTAAAAACAACCGAAGATGGGACTTCCATGTTCCACTCGACCATAGATTGGATAAGCCAAATCTCTCTTCAACCAATCAACCTCGTGCCATATTCCAAGCATGAATGTGGGACTCATAACCAACCAAAAAGAACCAAACAAGCATGAATGCTACCGGAGTTCTCCATCTACATCGTGAGGAATTCTAGTGCCTCCTAGCCTCTCAGGCTTTACTGTAATCCACAGTCTGATCCAGGGATCACTAGGCCCTACACTGAGACCCACTCTCCAGGCTTTACCATACATCCCATCCTGGGACTACTAGGCCCAATGGATAGAAATCCACCTCTTGGCTTTACCACATATGCCGCCATTCACTGGCAAGGATTCCAAGGCCACCGAGGCACACAATCCTGGCTTTACTGCAACCCACAGTTTGGCTCATGGGTCACTAAGCTAGTGGCTTTAATGTGATCCACAATCCAGTTCAGGAACCAATAGGCCATGTGTTTGTCATTTCAGAGATCCACCTCACTCAGCTTCGAATCCATCTGACAATCCAGCTCAACCAAAGTATGAGGACTCATCTCATCAAGACTATCCGTAAATGACAAGGCTAGGCTAAAAACACTGTCACACTTGGTAAAACCCACACCATGACAAAAAAGAACCACATGCAATACCATGCATGCCAAATCTAGCAATGAAATCACACGTGCAAATCAACACATGCAAAGAATCCTACTATAGCTGCTTGATCCTGCTTTTCCTTTCTTACTCCTTCCTTCCTCTTGCCCTCTTTGCTTTTCTTGATCCAATGCCAAAGTGCTCCAAGAAACTCTAAGCATCCAAGAGTGTGTGTGTGTGTGAGAGAGAGAGAATAATGAGAGAGCTCCAAAACTAAACTGACAAAAGCTTTGAGAAAAAGCTTGCCCATTGATTCTCAGAAGCCTTGGCCTCTGTTTTCTTCAATTTTCATTATTTTCCTTCATTTTACTCCTCACATGCAACCTGTGACCTTTCACCTCCATTTTCTCCTATTTTATTTTATTTTCATAAATAAAATGTCAATTAGTGTCTCATGCCTTTCCAAAGCCTTTGCCATTGCCTTTGCCAATTTCATTTAGCCATAATAAACCGACACCCACTAAAATGTTTTGCCCAACATTCAACTTGGAACACATGTCCCATCAACAGTGGTTAATATTTTTGTCTTTATTAATTTTTATTACTTGGAATTTTCACCAGAATTGTTACATTAATAATTAAAATAAAATATAGCTAAAATAATCAATTTATCATCTGCACTTTCTTAGTTCTAGGTATTGAAATCTCATTACCATTAGTGGTTTCTTAGTTGTATGTTTTGACAACTAGTGGTTTTGCCAGTTTTGCCAGTGATATTGTTATCTAAAAATCTCTCTCTCTCTCTCTCTCTCTATATATAAGAGTACCACGAGAGCAACCCATGTATATATATTAGATAAAAGTGCCATGGACACAACTCATATATATATATATATATATACACACTATTATTTTAGATCCGTCTTAAGCATCAAAAGGTATCTATGTGCAAACTTCTTTTAGAATGAAAAGATATTTAATCCCTCTTAGATTTATAATTAAACTAGATCTAAAATAATTTATAAAATAAGATAATTCATAAGAAAACCATATTTGAAAATATTTTTTAAAGCAAAATCTAAACATTTTAAGTTTTGAATAGAAACTCATTTATAAAAATAAAATGATTTAAAAGACAAACTAATATTTGACAGACTTGTAATAACAAATTTTAAAAAGTTTTCAATAGAACTCATTTATAAAAATAAAATGATTTAAACTAATATTTGACAGATTTATAATAACAAATTTTAAAATTTTAAAATTTAATTTCTTTTTACTATATCTTATACCATTTAAATCTCAAAAAATAATCTCAAAATATTTTCAATATAAATAATTTATTTATACATTTAAAAAATGGTAATGGAAAGAAAAATGTGTAATGAAAAGAAAAATGTATGAGCAATCCAGCTTTACTTAGTTCCAATAAATCACAAAATAAATTTGTGAACTTATGCCCTATCTATATTTTTCTTTTGTCTGTGTCTTCCTTTGAAACAATGCGAAAACTAATGCCTGGGTTTTGCATTGCGCTGCAGAATGGCAAACGGATTGATTAGGAATTGTCATGGAAGCGTATTAGTGAATACGATAAACAGACTGTGTAAAGAGGGCCAGTGGAAAGATGCCATAAACATGCTTTATCTTTTAAACAACGAACCAGACTTCGAGGAAAACTGTAATGCTTATGGCTTTGTTTTGCAAGGGTGTGCCAAAGCCGAAGCTCTAACAGAGGGAAAACATGTTCACAGCCACATTATCAAAACTAGATTCGGGCAAGATAGGTTTGTAGGCAACCATCTACTGAACATGTATGCGAAGTGCCGAAGTATTGAGGATGCACGACAAGTGTTTGATAAAATGCCTCAACGAAATGTGGTCTCCTGGACTGCAATAATTGCAGGATGTGCTCAAAATGGCCATGCTGCAGAGGCCTTGGAACTGTTTGATAAAATGCTTGCTGATGGCGTCCGTGCAAATGATTTCACGCTGGCTACTGTAATCAATGCCTGTGCAGCTCTTTCAAATCTGGAAAAGGGAAAGTCTGTTCATGATGAAATTAAGAGAGCCGGGTTGGAAACTAATGCTGTGATTAGCAGCGCACTGGTGGATATGTATGCCAAATGTGGAAGTTTAGAGAATGCACGTAAAGTGTTTGACGGAATGTCTAAACGAGATGTGGTGTCATGGACTTCGCTGATTGTAGGGTACACCGAAAATGGGTATGCTGAAAAGGCGCTGGAATTGTTTGCTCAAAAATTCCACGAGGGATTGAAACCGGACCATTTTACGTTGAGTGGAATTCTCAGCACCTGCTCTCGGATAGCAGGTTTGGGACAAGGTAAGCTGGTCCATGGACATGTGATACAAATGGGTTTCGAGTGCAATGGTATGATCACAAGCGCGCTGATTGATATGTATACTAAATGTGGAGATATAGAGGATGCACACAATGTGTTTGACAAAAGTTCTGAACAGAACGTGGTCTCTTGGAGCGCAATGATAGGAGGATATGCGCATAATGGAAGAAGTAAGGAGGCCCTGGAACTCTTTGAAGAAATGATACTAGCTGGAATAAAACCCAATGAAGTCACCTTTTTAGGTGCTCTGTATGCTTGTAGCCATGCAGGATTTGTGACTGAAGGTTGCTTTTACTTTGGTTCCATGACTCGGAAGTATGGGATCAGTCCGAATGAACGGCACTACACCTGCATGGTTGACCTTCTTGGCCGTGCTGGGTGCCTAAAAGAGGCGGAGATATTTATAAAGCAGATTCCCAGCAAGCCTGTTGGTGCTGTGTGGGCGGCCTTGCTTAGTGCCTGCAGAATTCACGGCAACACAGAGCTAGCAAAGCATGCTGCAGATCAGCTTCTCGGATTGAAACAACAAGTGGCAACAACATACATTGCATTGTCCAATGCATATGCTGCAGATGGCAGATGGGAGGATGTAGCTCGTGTGAGGAATGTGATGAAGCAAAAAGGCTTGAGAAAGGAGCCTGGATGTAGCTGGATTGAGGTCAAGAACCAAATGCATGCATTTTTTGTAGGAGACAGAGGACATCCTCAAAAGGAAGAGATCTATGCAATGTTGCAGAAGCTGCTTGGACAGATGAGGGAGGCAGGTTATGTACCTAATACAAGTCTGGTGCTTCATGATGTGGAGGAGGAGCAGAAAGAGATGCTTGTGGCTCATCATAGTGAGAAGCTGGCAGTTGCTTTTGGGCTAATTAGCACATCAGCAGGCACATCAGTTCGAGTCCTGAAGAATCTTAGAGTGTGTGCTGACTGTCACGATGCCATCAAATTTATCTCCAGGATTGTTGAGCGGGAGATTATCGTGAGGGATGCAAACCGATTCCATCACTTTAGAGATGGGAATTGCTCTTGTAGGAATTATTGGTGAGACCAACTCCCGAATTATAATCTGGTAAGAAGATCGTTGCAAAATATATTTCTCAAACTCACTAAGACTCGCTCATTTTGTTTAGCATTCTGAGGGTATCACTACATTTTTCTTGGGTGTATATGCTATATGCGTACAGCTACACGTCGATCAGTTGTTAGTTTACAGGATTCTCGAAGTTGGAATTTGCTGGAAAATTATGCATATTTGGATGGCTTATTCTGCTGCAGATCTTAAGTTGCATAGACAACAAAATGCAACCACTGATGTTAAGCTTTATACTCCCTTAACTTATCAATCATCGGAATGTCTTGGTAAGGCTAAATTTAATCAGGAAAGAGCACTGCAAGTATGCCATAAAACGAAATAAGCTCACATCAGCAACTTAAAAGCTTTTGCCGAAAAATTGGCCCAAGATGTCAAGCGAGTTGAAATAATTCTGGCATTGAATGTATAGTCGATGATGAAGGTATGGTGGAGACAAAGCCTCGATACACCCAAATTGAAGTCAAAGATTTTCTTTTATGAGCAGACAGATTCCATTAGCGAGGTTATATGATTGGCGCTTATCAGATTCGTGTATATATCAAAAACCAGCAGAAGATTGCGGGGTGGGTGTGGCAGCCCTCCTGAATATAGGAATCGGGAATCAATACCTTAATTCTTTAAATATATATTTATATAAAAAAAACCCTCGAATGGAAGAAAAAATTCTGCTGCTCTGATCAAAGAAAAATGATAACCCTGAGAAGATATTCAGATTCAGATTCAGATTATATTCATGATAGTAAGACAGCCCTTATTCAATCCAACTGTCTTAACCAAACTAATCCAACGGTGGCTCAACTTTGACTTACATCCACAAGATGGCTATCTATCTTTTAATTGTGCAAATCCCAAAAAACAAATTCGAACAGGTCACAGGCAACCCCATATGAACTCAGGCATTCCAGAATGACATAAGCAGTTAACTCCTTGGACACGTGACCTCAATTTGTCACATGGCCTTTCAAACACTTTATCCAACAGATGTGATCAAACATACAACAACACTAAAAAAGATATACAAAGGGATTGAAAATTTTGAAATACTAATTAAGTATTTGTTTTTAATTAGCTAAACCTCACGGCCTTCACGCAACTTGACCTTCCACTTCTCATGTTGTAACAACCCGTATATAATTTACAGGCTGAGTTGCTCCATTGTGGACTTGTCACTACACCAATTGCTACGACGGTTCATGAGACAACCTTTCTCAGGCAACTCTCTTAGACTTCCCACGCTTTGTACAACAGGAACGTTTCAATGTTGCAAAGATCTGGTATGCTTCAGGATATCTGGGAATTACATGTAAGGAGACTCTTTCTGATTATTGTGAGCTGTCACAGGTTAGTGAAGTACACTCAGTTTCTTCATCCAAGGTGTTGTCTGCCTGTGCAGTGTTAAATCTGAATGCCCCAAACACTCATGCATTTTACATTATTTTAGTCCATTGTGTGCTTTCTATTTTATTTGAATCTTTCCTTTTCTTTATTCAAGATCAGTTTTCCGTCACAGGAAGCGGATTGGAATGAGCTAATAAGTGGAAGGACTCGACTTTTCTGGTGGGTTTATTTTTTCTGGCTAGGTGAAGTTCTGCCTTGATCTACTCATTTGTTCAAAATTCCAACAATCTGGGTAATCTTGAAATGGGTTAAAACCCTGTAAGGATCAAGTTTCATGGTCAAAGTTCTCATCAATAAGGTGGAATTATAATTTCTAGGAAATTTACTCCAAATGGATCTGGTGCTGTCTGAACTATTTCCATGTTTCCAGTAACTTGAAACAGTTCTAACTTAAAAGCATGAAAAGGTTGCAGAACCCAAAACTGATTTGTGGTTCACCAAGTCGTCTATACTGGGTATTTGATCAGCACCTTCCTAAGTAATTCCAGTAACAGAGTCCATCAGCGAACAAAGAAATTTATGCATACTAATGGAGCCTAGGAAGATTCAAGGTGGCTGTACATTAAGTATGCAGAGATGGAATTTGACAGTCACCTTTACCCCGCTGTAAACAGGAAGCTGAATTTTGACGGCAGTTTCATTTGTCACACTACTCTTTTTCAATGTAAGCTGCCCTTTGATATGTTTAATTTATGACAAGATTTGCTGTTATGTCTCTCGACCTTTTACAAAATATCAACTAGGTCACCCTATGAGAGCATTTGAGAAAGTTTTGATTTTTTATTAGGAATTTATAGAAATTCATTAATAAAAATATCATGAAGATGTCAAGCTGGAGGCCCAAGATTTCAAATGTTGCAAATCTATGTGTGAAACTAACGAGATGAGATCGAGATGAGCTCAGATATGATATTTTGCCTAAGGGACATTTTGCATTTGGGCTGTGGCATCGATTGACACATAAAGGGATGATGACTAACAGATGGTCCACCCAACTTGTTGAAGATTTATCACCGTAGCCCATTGTCTTTGCTCCATGTTTTGAAAGGCTTTTCGGAAAAGGATCCTCAATAGTTGGTTGGGAATACATAGAAGATCCTTCTTGGGTTCTTCCCTTGTCTTACACTATAAACAACTCTCCTCACTCATGACAATCATGCAAGATAGAAATTGTTGTGGTCAATTTGCAAGTAATCATGGCCTACATGGAGAAAATTACCCATATTCTAAGAATAAAATGGATAATGAAGTGGGAAAATTTCTCCAAAGGAAACAACTGGCTTCACTACAAAGACGAGAAAATACTAACCCATTTGAAAATTGGAAGATATACCTTGGATAAATCAATGTGAGATGTTTGGAGATCTTTTGAATTGCAGTAAGTAATTTTGCAATTGCAAATTAGTTCTCTACATAGGCACTAGCCATAGAGTGCATTATTCCAGACTTGTTAAACAGTAAAAAGGTGATCAAAGTTTAAGAAAAATTAAAATGAAATTAGGCAACATAATTCCTTATGTTACTATTGAAAACCGAGAGGAAAGTAGCCACTACGTACTAGTCTACAAAAAATATTGGAAAGAGCATTTGTAGATACTAGGCAAAAAAAGTGATGTTCAATTGCCAAAAAATATTGGAAAGAGCATTTGTAGATATTAGGCAAAAAAGTGATGTTCAATTGCCATAAAACTTGAGAAACTGAAATACAATAGCCAAGTTGCAGAACTGCAAGGGAAGATGAACTGATACAGAAGACAAATGGGAGGGAAAATGAAAGAGATAGAAGACCATGCGAACAATTGAGATTTCATTATGGCTAAGTTGCACGAAACAGGGAAATGGAAACGAGTTTCCGAAACGGGAAGTGATACAAAATGTGACCTCCCCAAATTTTGGAAATGGGGAAACGAGATATATATATATATATATATATATATATATATATATATATATAATTTAAATTTATATTAGAATTTAGGACATTTAAGAAATGTTATGTGAAATCATAAAACATACATGATAAATTCAAAACATAAAGTATGACAAGTTACAAGACATTTACTCATGAATGATAACAGACACATAATAAAAATAGCAATATCGGAATATCCAAGACCAACCTTTATTATATATCAAAATCTCAAAATCAGTCTTTATTATCTATATGAGGCTGCAAGTACAATAAAGACTATGAGCATGTCAAGTCAAGATTTTGTTTGAGTGATGCTTACATTTTTAGTAGGGTCATGATAGAGGAGTTTGACAACCAATGTCACTAACATCAAGGTACATAGAGGGATTGGCACTCTTGATTAAATACGAGTTCCATACCCTAATACATGACAAAATCCGATGGAAACATTGCAATCACCCAATCTTGAAATCCTGAAAAACTGATAAGTCTGCTGGATTTTGAAAGAGATCTAAAATTCTACTCTCTCCATATGAAATCCAATGAGGTTAGAACCACTCTCAAACATCTTAAGTCGTTTCATGGTAATGTTAAAAATTTAAGTCAAAGTGACACTTTAAGAATTTAACATTATCATGAATCACATATAAATACTAGAGCCATAGGCTTGATCATTAGAAGTGAGAGTCTTTATATAAGTTGAGAGAGTCATCTAGAAGCATCCAAAAGACACTTTCCACAATTAAAATAATAATAAAACACACGAACCCAAAAAAAAAAAAAAAAAAAGTTAAAACGACGGAAACGCGCTCGTACAGCTTGGAAGTGTGTTTCCGTTCGTACTGGGCACATTTCCCCCACATGAAACGATCCAGTATGGATGGAAACGCGTTTCCAGGTCGTACGGTACAGGGAAATGCGTTTTCGTTTCGCTTCAGGGCGGAAACGGACCCCTACCCCACGTTTCCTGCAACATAGCATTATGGCATCTATTGTAGATTCCAAATCCATTGATCCCACATTTGAATAACTATGTAACCACTTGTTAACATAGCTTTTAAACTCAGAACCAGTCTTTGAATTAGCCATTTATGAAACCCAGTTTCAACTCGGATTTGGATCAAACCAGATTTAATGAATTGGTTTTTTAAAAAAATACATAAAATTACAATATACAAATTTGTTCATCATTATACCATCTAAGGGTAAGTATATTAAAAATGTCACTGATTGCAATACATATCAGCAAAACTAGGGCAAACTTGCAGTAAGAATCCTTAGCCAGTGGCCCATTTCAAGTCCACACATATCGTGTTCGTTTACCCTGACTTGCTTGTCCAATTCAAGACGGGACTGGTTGGTTTGGTACCAAACTAGTACAAACCAGCTCACCGGGTTGGGTTGTTGGCCAATTTGATACCTGGCCATGTCCAGTCAGCTGGTTTGATCATTTTCAGTTCATACTGGACCAAGTTTAAAAACTAAGCTTGTTAGGGAAGGGGTTTCACTCTTTTATGTCTTGAAGCCTTTTTGGTGGTTGTTAAGCTAGTAGGTAACTTGGCCAAATTTAGCTGGTTAGGGCAAAGAGATTGAAGTGTTGGCCCAATGGACAAGTGTAAGAACTATGGTTGATGTGATTGTTCTTATCTAATGTGCAAATGATCACTCAAAATGTCTGGCTAACTAATGTAGATGTAATTGGAAAAGTAAATGGAAAATCATCGTGCATAGAAGTGCTTATAGTAATATTGTAGCTTGGACTATTGCAAGTACGAATCGGGCACTCCACGTGATGACCTGGTTATATCACCACAAAATTCGATCGGTAGTGACCTTGGGTTCATGCTCCTCAACCTGGAGGTCGACTTGGCTCCACTCACTGTACATTATGATCGTCCTGTGTCCCCCAGAATTCCCATTAGCCCGACCTCTGCAAGCAATATCACTGTCAGAAAAGGGAAGGGGCGCCCGCGTCTTAAGAAAAAACACATCCCAAGCGAGGTCACTGATTGGGAACTACTTAAGGGTAACTTCACAAATGTTCCAGTGCCTTTAGTATATGACAGGGTCCTTAGAGCATTAGAGCCCGCACAAAATGGTTCCTAATGTTGTGCTTTTCCCTGAATATGAGGGGGCTGGTGGGGAGGGCTAAATTCGTGTCCTTGCGTGAATTTAGTCGAAAGATTGCACCATTTTTTATTTTTATACAGGAAACTATGACTGAGGCTGATAAGTCGATTTCCTTCTTTCGTGCAATGTTTCCAGAATGGCACATTGTGGTGAAGGATGTTGTGGGAAGATCTGGTGGAATGGCGGTGATATGGGATCTGAGATGGGAAACCCTCAAGGCATTCAGTTTCTTTGGGGGTATCATACTGATGGGATTTATCAGGGGCCACAAGACTAGGGTCCATCTTGTGAACATATACACAACTCACTGTGATCGAGGCACTTTCTGGAAGAGAATGGAGGACTGCATGGTATTTAAACTGGACAACTCCCTTTTGGCAGGTGATATGAATTGCACGTTGGATAAGGGGGATTGCTGGGGAGAACAATGTAGGATGGATCCACTTGCCGACTACATAGCAGACATGATCAGGGAGGCCCAATTAAAAGACTTGAGAATGGAGGTTTGCTGCTCAACATGGTATAATGGTAGAAAGGGAAAAGATTACATCGCAAAACGAATTGACCGCTTCTTGGTGAAGGAATCCTTGTTGGAACAAATGTGTATGACTAAGACATGGGTGGAGGGCCTGCTAATATATGATCACCGCCCCATCGTTATGAAATGGAAGTTTGAGAAGCATATGAAGGGGTGTCCTTTAAAATTCAATCGAATTTGGTTAGAGGATGAGGGGTTTAATTCAATGGTAGTTGATTTCTTGAAGGATCATAAGAGGGATGCAAGGATATCTCCTATGGCTCATTTGTCATAGACACTACAAGGCCTCAAATCAAGGGTCTGAGTATGGGAAAGACTGAAAAAGCACCAAATACTATTGGAATTACATGAGATCACAACGGAGTCCAAACATTTATTTGTTGTTATGGATGGAGGGCACATGACTCTGGAAGGATGGGAATGAATCAAATCATTAGAGACTGAGAAGCGCAAGATTCTCCTAGTTCAGGAACAGACATGGCAGCTCAAAAGCCGTTCTCTCTAGCTTAAAGAAGGTGATCATAATACCAAGTACTTTCACGCTTTTGCTAATGGGAGGAAGAATTCGAACACCATTTTGTATATAAGTGTGGATGGGAAGCAATATAATAATACTGAAGAGATCCAAAGAGAAGCGGTGAAACACTTTGAGGGTCTATTTAAGGCTTGGGAGGAACTACTCATTGAGGAACAACTATGGGGTGTGGAGGACTTCCCCCTCATGTTCACGGAGGCTGACAATAATGCTCTGGGAGCTGTGGTTAGTGTTGTTGAAGTTGAAGGGGTGCTCAAGTCTTTCGCTTGTGATAAGAGCCCGGGTCCGGATGGGTGGACGCTGGATTTCTTCTTGCACTTATATGAATATATGTTGCAGGACATAACGAATATGGTGGAGGAGGTGTGGCTCAAAGGATATGTTCATGGCGTGATAAACTCAACGTTTATTGCACTAATTCCCAAAAAAAAAGGAATGTGGACCTTTGAGGATTACTGACTGATTTCTCTCTATAATACACTCTACAAGGTTATTTCTAAAATTGTTGCTGATAGGATTAAGGGAGTCTTGTCCCGACACATATCTTGGGAACAATTTGGTTTCCTCCACAATAGACTCATCCACAATGTTGTGGCCACAACCCAGGAGATTTTACATTCGATTCAAAATAAACACTTGGAAGCGGTGGTGATGAAAGTGGATCTTAGCAAGGCATATGATAGGGTGGATTTGAAATTTCTGTGTATGATCCTCTACAAAATAGAGATGAAGTGTGAGTCGGTGGAGTGGATCATGGGGTGCATTACAAGGGCATTGATGGCAGTATTAATTAACAAAACCCCTTCCAAGTTTTTTAGAGAGAGTCAAGGCCTTAGGCAGGGATGTGCCCTCTCGTCGTTGTTGTTTATAATGGTAATGGATTCTTTAAGCAACAAGATTAATTCAACGGTTGCTGGGGGAACATTTCGGGGCATAAAATCACGAAGGACAGAGAAGTATCACACAAGTTATTTGTAGATGATGTATTGATATTTGGCATGCTAAAAAGACAAATATGGGTTGAATTCAAACTCATATTTTGGAAATTTGGTAAGGCTTAGGGTATGATTGCAAACGAAGAGAAGTATAACACACTGTTTTCAGAGGGGGATCTGGTGATTGTTAAATAGATGGGAGAGATATTTAACTTCAAATGTGCCCCACTCAAAGACGATATAACATATTTGGGTTTCCACCTTAGGCCTACACAGTATAGGGTGGCAGACTAGCTGTGGTAATTGATAAATACCGAAAAGGAATTAATGGATGGTCTTTAAGATGGCTTTCAAAGGGAGGGAAATTAATCTTGGCGCAAGCGGTTCTGCAACAATTATCGGTTTATCGGGCACACCTTTTCCTCATCCCTAAATCCATTATAGCTAGAA
This sequence comes from Pinus albicaulis, assembly GCA_034641835.2. NCBI lineage: Eukaryota > Viridiplantae > Streptophyta > Pinopsida > Pinales > Pinaceae > Pinus > Pinus albicaulis. Next base: position 1,189,505,428 of record CM076572.1, on the reverse strand, counting down.
TTAAGTCTACTATTTCAAATTTTATATGGGAAGGGGGCAAGGGTGACGGGAAATACCATTTAGTAAGTTGGGATAGTATCACATTTCCGAAGAATATGGGGGGATGGGGGCTGCTGGATATTGATGTGTTTGGTAAGGATTTATTGCTGAAATCACTGTGGAGGGGTTTATACACACCCGGTGTGTGGCGAGACATCATCAGACATAAATACTTTAAATCGCAGGAGATGGAGACACTGTTCATTAATGGATGGGACGCCTTTGTGAGGGGGCCCATCATTTGGAATGATTTTAGGAAAATATGGTCTTTGTTCATGACGCGACTGTGCTGGAACTTTGGCAATGGGGTGAAAAACCTGATCGGTGCGGGAGTCATCAAAGGCTATCCAATGCTAAATAACTTAAGCATGGACCTTATCAATATTTTACATGGTCGAGGCATTTTTTATGTGGGGCGGGTCATAAACCATTGGTATGAGGGGTACTCGAGGTGGAAAGGGGCCGCAGAACTGGGGATACGAGGTCACAATGCAGTTGAATGGGACAGATACTTAGAAGGATTGAGATACATGGGTCTTTTCCATAACTAATTGGGAGATCAAGTTCACTGGGGAGGCACGCTGAAGGATGGACAAGTGACCACAAGGGAAATTTACAAGTAGATTATCCTACAACATAAAGGACCTACATAGGAATGTTGGTTCTCGATTCTGTGGAAGGTGAAAGTATAGGTTAAGATCATTATTTTTCTGTGGCTGGTGTGGAAAAATAGAAATCTTATGTGGTCAAATCTCATGAGGAGAGGGAGGATTGGGCCGGGGATTTGCAGACTTTGTATGAATGCCAAGGAAGACAATGAACACATCTTCTACATGTGTGATTTCTTGAGACAGACACGGGGACACCTTTTTATGGTTTACATTTGCAGCAGAAGACTTTTACCTCGGTTCAGGAATGCATCCACTGGTGGTACGAGAGGGGAACACATCTAAGAGACATTCCTTTATTTTTTCACTGGAGGTTGTGGTGTGATAGAAATAAGTGGATTTTCTAGGAGCAGGCATGCACATTAGGTGGGGTGGTAGAGCATGTGTTACAGTGCTGGGAAGGACCAAAGATTAATAACGAACCCCTAAGGGACCTATCTCATAGACTCCGGCCATTCAACATTCACTATCCGATGGGCTTCTTTGATGGGGCAACATAGAACAACATATGTGGTTGTGGTGCCTGGTTGATGATAAATCCACAGTGTCATTACAAAATTCATTGGTATAGGGGACAAGGTACAAACACCAGGGCAGAGCTACTGGCACTGTGGGGACTCGTATGGTTTACCAAGCAGCTGTATATTGACACAATCTGGGTCTTTGGAGACTCAAAGGTGCTAATAGATGACATGAACATTCAGAACACATTTGCACCTGGACATTTGTCTACTTGGGTGGACATGATTAATGAACTCCGTAGGTCTTTCTCCTACATAACCTTCAACCATATCTTTAGGGAGAAAAAAGGCACTGCTGAAAGATTATCCAAAAAAGGACTGCAGGGGTCTTTCGCTGAAATGCACTATGAGCTAATGGATGCAAGCGGAAGTGGGGCAAATGGAACAATCAAGTTTTTTTAATACAATTGGGAGACAAGCTCATTTTTTAATCAGTCTTTTTACTTTTTGCCACAAATGGGAGACCAGTTCGTATTTGAATCGGAAAACACTAATGTTTTCACACAACCACATATGCCGAGACATTACCACTTCACAAAATGGAATTTCAAGTTGAATTGAATGGAATTTTAAGCTGAATTGCATGTGCTGGATCGTTTTTGGTTAATTTATAGAATAGAACCTACTGCTTACCTGATCCATGATGACACATGAATTTCTGTTATAGAGTGGAAATGTAAACATTATAAGTTTAGAAATTTTTGGGATTTGTACTACTTTGGGATTAAGAACAAGAATGTAAGAACACTTTATGGAATGGATACTAAATATGTGTTGGTACATTATATAAACCAGACGGTTTTTTTCTTCTGAAAAAGAAGTACGAATAAAAGATCAACATGGTAGTGTATTAGTGAGTGCAAATCAACCTATACTCACTTACTCATTTGGAGTAGATATAGTTTAATGCAATGCTATCATGGCACAATACTGATGAATTTATGGAGGATCTTGAGTTAGCATGGATATAGTGTGACACAAGTGATGAGTTAAATGGTGATTATTTGACACAGGATATTGAGTTGGTTAAATGTGATCATTAACCCAATTAACTTTGATCATGAGTTAAATGGTCATGATTTGGCAAAGGATATTGAGTTAGTTAAATGTGATCATTAATCCAATTAACTTTGATTATAGATAGATGGTTTCCGACTTGTATTTATGGAGAAAATGTGGAGCACTTGATGAAATTTGATCGTTTCCATGGTCACATTGACTAAATATGGTCTTAAAAGCTATAATATAGGCTACAAAAGTGCGAATTTCATTTTTTAAAGTGTGCATATCGATGTTTTAAAAGTGTAAATTGGGACTCCAAAAGAGTGAGTTTTGATTCTAAAAAAGTAAATTGTGTTTTGAAAGTGTGAAAATTGATTCTTGCTAGCCATGACTTTTTTTTAAATCAAAATTTTTGCAAGGGTATATACAACAGCCCGCAAGCCACATATACCAGAAACTCATGACTTCGCAAGGACCAAGGCGTCCGAAGACTAGCTAGATCCCAAACTCCAACGGGACGTCTATCCCTCTAGCTTAGTCATGACGGGCCGCATACAACCCTACCCCCCGCCGGTTTTGAACCTGTGACCTCCCAAGAGAAATCACAAGTTCTAACCATTGAGCCCACTCAGGTTATGTTTTAAAAGTGTAAACTGGGACTCCAAAAGAGTGAGTTTTGATTCTAAAAAAGTAAATTGTGTTTTGAAAGTGTGAAAATTGATTCTTGCTAGCCATGACTTTACCCAAGGCTTTGGTGGTTGCCTAAGGACATCGTGCTTGAGAAAATAAGGTGAATTTAGAGAAGTTTGAGGGCGCCCTTGTTGAGGATACATGGCAACAAGGAGAATATTTCCTTTTCGAGGATTTATTTGAAACAACATGGGCACATTGGAGGGCCACCTACACTCTTAATTCAAGTTTTGTTTTGACATCCATGAGGCAACATTAAAAATTTGTCATTAAATGTAAGTATTGACATCATTGAACTAAGGAAAGAGGCTATAGGGGTTGAACGTTTTGAGCACAGAGTAGATAATAACATGTTGTTGATGCTCATTATTAGTATGGGAGAATGGAATATGAGGAATAATTAGAGCACAAACATGTGTGGACAGTGGACTCATTTGCAATAAAATAACCTCCATCAAAATTTGATACATGCCATCATCCTCGAGGACCTAGGTGATAAATTATAGATAGATCATTAACACATAATATAGGGTGAGCATCGTAATCATATTACCATTATTCACATAGTGATATAAGCATCTTCCCACAAGGTCATATCATTCTTTTTGGGGATGCATTTGGAAATCCTAATTGCATGAATTTGATTACAAAAAAAGAGTAAGATCCCTCATCAATCGAGGGTTGTTTTGCAAGCCTATGCTGAGCATATCACAAAAGTTGTTTTTTGTCTTGAAGTTTAGGCTTTGGAAACTGCTAGGAGGGACACTTACCTAGGGATATACCAACACTCTCAAGGATCATAAGGAGCACCCCAAGGATGTATGTATTTCTATGACTACCAATGCTCCATCTCTTGTAGGATTTGGAACACATTTTGGAGAGACAAAGAATGTAATCTACCTCATGGAGGGACATTTACCTAGGAATATACCAACATTCTCAAGGATCATATAATGAATCCCAAGGATGTATTTCATTGGCCGAGCCCAATGAGCCTTTTAAGGGGAACCGTGGGGGGGATTGCCAACTCACCTATCGATTGAACTGGTTTAAGGTAAGCAACTGGGTCTCGCTAAAGAATAAATATAATAATCTTCCTATTAACCATGAAAGACAAGATTTGGACAACCAAGGTATGAATCACGATCATCCGGAGGAACTACTCAATCTTGTCCTGTCACTATGCTTCATCGATTGAAAATATCTGTTTAGGAGGCTTGGTTTCACTTACAGACTAAGAGCCAAACCCATTAGTGGGCCAAGAATTCACCTCGTTAAAGACACGTCCAAGTTCTCACTCCCTCATGGAGGGACATTTACCTAGGAATATACCAACATTCTCCAAGATCATATAGTGCATCCCAAGGGCATATTTATATGGCAACCAATGCTCCATCTCTTGTAGGATCTGGAACATGTTTTGGAGAGACAAATAATCATTCTAGCACATAGAATTTTTCAAAACATAAATGCAATTAATATCCAAATATTTAATAAATCACAGTAAAAATAGTGAACACAATGATAATAAGAACAAAATATGATAATCTTATTACCAAGGGCACAATGTGCACTTGCCTTGGCAAGAGGGAAAACTCCAAATAGAGTAGAGCTTACTTACAATAATTATCTTAGACATCTTTTAAAATATTTTTACCTCTATATACACTACTTCTATTTTTTTAGAACATTCTAGAGGAGGAACTTTCTAGTAGGTGGAATATTCTAGGTAGCCCTCTTACAAGAGTTGTATTCACACTATTATCAACCTTATTTAATAATAATGACCTTTATAAGATATCAATATATTAATCTAACCTATTAAGTGTTAGGGAATCTAGGATCCTAACATGCTTTCTCCCTTAGAGAACAACATTGTTCTAAATTCTTGATATGTGGAAATTGCTTCAAAATGTCAACAAGCTCCCAGGTGGCATCCTCAAGCAGTGTATCCTTCCATTGTATGAGAACTTCTTGAATTGTACATTAGCAGATATATCTCTCATAGTGGTCAAAGACTACTTTGGGATACAATCAAACATATCCTTCTTCATCCAATTCTAGTAGACTAGTTTTAACGTTGCAATTGGACCCAAACACTAGAGAATTATATAGGGGTTGCAAAATTTTGGTGTCAACTTTTGTCGATGGTCATATTTGAGGGATGTTTGCTTATATGGTTTTACATGATGAAACAATTGATTCCTTTCAACAAAATGGTGTTCAAAGAAATGATAATCAACTTGTTTCTTCATTTGGCTCTAGGACATGGCTAAATTATTTGTAAACTGCAATGGATATTCCACTAGACAATTTTCCACAATGAACATGATAAAATAAACTGAAATGTATGTTGAGCACACACTTATATTGAGAGGAGGGTTGGGGGGAACTAATATAAGACAATTTTTATTTATTTAAACATTTATAAAACATAATAAATTCAATCACATGTGAGATCTATCAACTGGATAACATGGAACATAAGATTTACGTGGAAAGCATTTGGGGAGAAATAATAAAACGTGTTTTATAAATCTTTATACACACAAACCTACTATTACAAATATTTGTAGGAGCCAACCTATTGGAGAAACCAATCCCCATTGGTATAAACTCCGATAGGCACCAAACTACTCTTACACTGGATCTTTGTAGACACCAATGTACTAGAGACACCAATCCCCACTATTGCAAATATTTGTATGCACCAGCATACTGAAGACACCAATCTCCAATCTAAACACCAACTTAACAAGAGACACCAATCTTTTTGTTTGAGTAACAACCCTCAATTACAACTCTCCTTTAGTGCATATAAATTCTTTAAGTGATGATGAAATTCACATTACCTTCATTGAATCTACTTGCTACTTATATTTTTATCAGCTCTACTCGTTACTTCTACCTCTGCTGAGTTTTCTTGTTGCCTTTGCCTTCACTAGGTCTACTCACTACTTCTACCTTTAGCAGGTTTGACCAAAGTTTAAATCTTCAAATGAATTTATGGTACCTCTCCCAAAGCTTCTTGTTTTTTTCCTTTCCAAAGAACGAGCTTGTACACCATGCGATATATAGTCAAATTTTCAAATATGTTTATGAAATTTTTACCGTAGATGATTCTATATGTCTTCTAGGATCTCTGAATATTTCATAGTCTAAAGATCCCAAGAAATAAGCTACAAAAAAAAATACAAAATGAACTATTTGAATTTGATTTCGGGACCATTTAAAAACTCTAACTTCCATGGGGAATATATCTAAAAGTGTAGCAAATCAAAGTCTGAAATATTTACCTAAGGTATTGCTATATGTATTTACATCTCTTTGAAAATTTCAAGGTATGAAACATCCTAGAAATAAGTTATAGCAAAAATGTCAAACTAACCTGTTTGAAATTTTTTTAGGAGAATTCAAGAACTCTAACTTCCACATGGAATATCTCATAAAGTATAATAAACCAATGTTTGAGAATTTGACCACATGTTCCTAGAGATATCACCTTCGTCGCAAAAAAATTTCATGATGTGTTGTTTTTTCAAAGAAAAATATGATCTTGTAATCTCATAATTACTTCCAATGATTTATTAATCAAGTTAAATTATGTATACATGTATCATTAAGAAATTATACATAGAAAATCTCAATAGTAATGCAATACTGACAGTAGGATCTTAGAGTGATAGCCAAGCACAAAAAGAGACACAAATTTTCACCTAAGAAACCTAAACTCAAGAGGAAGCCCAACAATCTTTTCTAGGAGAAATTCTTCAGTTCAATAAATTTACAATCTAATCTTTCCAATAAAAAATTGTTCAAACAGATCATAGAAATCATATAGGTAAAACCTGGTCAAACAGACCAACAATTTGGCCTTCCTATTGTTTCATAGAATTCAGTGAACCCTAGTGAACATGGCTGAATTCGGCCTCTTGTAACTTCCTCAAAATATCGGTCAAACTGCCCCAGACCTGTAGTCAAACTGCCTCAGACCTGCAGTCAAACTGTCTCAGACTTGTGGTCAAATTTCCTTGGACCCATGGTCAAACCGCCTCAAAAATTTAGTCAAAATACCTCAAACTTGCGGCCAAGCTACCTTAGAAATTCAATCAAACAACATTCAAAGAATGGTCAATGTTGGTCAAACTTTTGTCTTTTCTCCTCTCTCTCATTCACATTTGTGAACAAAGAATAGATGAATTTTGATGATATGAATTGATGTCAAAATGAGGGATGTTGAGTTTGTATTTATAGTGGTCTAGTGGTGCCCAAGGGGCATGTCTCATGTTGGGACGACCTGAGCATTTGGAGGAAAATTAAATTCAAAATTCAAATCTTATTTTTCTTCCTTTTGATTCCTTTTAGGATCAAATTGGAGTAGTTGGGAATATTGGTTGCAGCTAACCAAAAATCATCACTCCCTCTTAGCTAGGGAGTTATTCACCTTGATTTCCTCGAATATTCTCTTGCTGAAAAATTTCTCCATCCCAAGAAAATAGCTATGTTAATGTATCCATTCACTTCATGTTCTAATATATAACCATGTGGAAATAATCCCACATCAACAATATGAAAAGGATCTAGTCATCTACTAGTCAAATCTCATTTGCAAATGGATCTAATCACCCACTAGTCGAAAACATTTTTGGTGATATGGTCAGAATATTTTGACCAGAGTCAAACAAGACTGGTCTTGGGTCACCAACTTGACAAGTCAACACTTGGAGCAAGGTCAATACATTTGACTAAAAAATGGTGAAACCCTCGGCCAATTACTATTCTTGCATGTCAATTGAATAGTAATACACTTACCCAATGCTAAAGGCACTCACTATACCCACTAGCTAAGTACTTGGGATAGAGACTTTGTCAGAATATCAAGAACTTTCTTGTTTATAGAAATGTACTAGAGACATACTTCTCCCTTCTATACCATCTCTCGATATTTGAAATGAGTTTCAATCTATCATCATGGTCGTCTCCAACACTTGATATATTAATCATGCGAGTAGCTTCCAAAGCCACACTACTTCACAACTCGCCAAACTAGCTATAATATACTCAACCTTTGCAATGCTGATGTGATATATGTTTTCTACCTAATCATCTAGGATATCATACCAGAACTCCAATTGAAGCAACATCCTGATGTGCTCTTCCTATATTTTGCACTCTATGCCCAATTTGAATTTGTATATCCTTGAAATTCTACTTAACTATATATAAATCTATATCCAAATGTACCATGTCGGTACCTCAACACATGTTGTGCCGCATGCCTCATCTTAACTACAAAATAACTGACTTCCTTCACTGGATCCATCACCATAACTGCTTTCTGGTCACCCTGACTAAGTGCTTCCTCTAACATTGAAAGATATCATGTTATGGAAATCCTAGCTACTCACTATGCCATTTTTGCGTCCTAGTCACTGAAGCATATGTGCTGCCTAATATGGTCCACTCATAGAAGGCACATTTCTCTTAGAGACCTCCATCTTAGAGCATCTAGTCTGACAATCTTATAGTCCATCATTTGAAGAATCTCAATAGTATACTTCCCTTGACCAAGGAAGTATTGCATCAAATCTAGATCCTTCATCTCGAATTTAGAGGTCAAATCTCTCTGACATTGAAGCGAGGCTTGACTGCTCCCTCTATCACGAAATCAAAACCTCATGCCATTGCTTCTCTCTCTGTCATGTGATTCCTTCTTCTCTTGTTAGAAACAAGTCATATAATAAAAAGATCATCAAAGAATCAACAAATATCCATCAATCCAAGAACCCCATGCCCAATATTTGTACAAATATTTCTTCAGTATGCAGACATGAGACTCTTTCTCATGTACCTCAAAGCCCCGAGGTAGCTCTGGATACTTGAGAAAATGTCTCTTCATATTTCTCTCCCTATTAAAGGGATAACCCTCTTGCCATAAATATCGATTTGTACTTCTCTATGATACCATCTAGCACATTTTTTGTTTTGTAGATCCACTTTGAAGTCACCACTGACTTCTTCTCAAGTCACAGTATAATTCTTCATGATGGCATCCTTCCAATCTACCTTTATTTCTACTCCCTCTGAACTAGGATCCCTTCCAGTCATCTAGCATGATTCTAGTTGTAAGTACAAAGTCTCCCTCTTGAAAAAAATCACTCTAGATGAGTTTATGCTTGATCATGGGAGAATCCTCTTGCCACAAACTTTTCTTCATTCTTCTTGATGCTTCCATATGCTCCCAAAGTCTTGTCAGCCTTCACGATGTAACTGCAAATCTAATTAGGAGGCCGTGGAAGAAATTATTGTAACCAATAAAAAATATACGAAGACAAGAGGCTAAAAAAAAACAGAGCAATAATGATCAAGTAAGAAATATATGAAGTAGTTATCTTTTGATATGATGATTGTAGGGAATTTTCAACGCCCTCTTGATCCTTACATTCTTATACAAATCATTAAAATCCACCTACAATCTCATCAAGCTAGAAATGTGCATCCTCGTCCTCATCATCAAATACTAATTCATGTAGTTTTCCTTGCCTTCCTTGCATGAATGTAAGAGCTATTGTTTCTTCATCCTCGAGTTATCCAACTACACCAAAGGCTTAACTACAAGCTAATAACATCTTCATGCTATCAGGAAGATGAACCAATTGAAAAAATATACTAGCATTTGGCACTCTAGGTCTCATTCTACGGTTTCACAAAATCTTAGGACCAAAACTTCAATACAAGTCATATCCATCTAGACTTATATGGTTTACAAACCCTAATATTTTCAAATTTTATTGACATTATTTGTAAGTCCAACAAAATTATCACATGAATGTTATGTTTATTGTCAATGGTGTCACTATTTTCAATTTTATCAATACATGCATGGATTATGGTCAACAACACTCTGTCAACTTACCCAATGATCATTATCTTTCCACTGCAAAATCCATACCTCAATATTGTTGCTTAACAACACTTGTATTGAAATATGTCAACAAAACTCATACATTCATATAGCCACATTTGTTTCTCCTTTTGATCAAATCAACCAATTCATACCTCCTAGATGCATTGACAATCAACCCTAACTTCAACACAACTCCTCAACTAGTTGTCTCAATATAAGCCTTAAAAATTGATCTTGGATCTTTACCTCGGTGATGTTAGCAAAATTGAATAAAAGAGCATGTAAAATCATAAACGTGACCCTTTAAGAAGAAGTAACACATAAAATAGACCATAAAGACAATGCACTAATGTTTGATAATGAAGTTCACCTAATGTGGGCTACGTCTTTGACCCAACTTCAAAGTGGAGAGGCCTCTTCATTCATTTTAGTGAAAAGAAAGGAAAGTACATGAAAAAATACATCATTATACCTCACTTGTGGGAGTGACCTGAAAATGGTTTGCTCAAATCCCAAATCTGAATACACTAGTGAAATCCTTGCGAAATTTTGAGTAAAATGACTATAAACTCAACTATATTCTGACACCGTCAACTATGGACCTCAAAGAATCTTCAAGCTTCCACAAAAAAATATTTGAGAATATTCTAGGGAATATTCCCTAAGAATATTATTCTAAGTAATCGTGCCACTTGGTTCAACCATAGGGTTTTTCAACCCTCATGGTTCCCTTGGACCATGCATATTTCCACCCATCCTCCTCCGCTCGTTCACTGCTTGGTCGAATGACTTTTGTGAGTTTAAATAATATTTGGGTGGTGGACATTTAAAATCTCACCTGAATGGCATATTGGCTTCCCTGTTATTAATAGGACGTTGGTTCCCGACAGGTCATGAGTTCAAACTCACTAGACCCCTGTTCTATATATAATAGCCTCCATTGTTTATAGCAACCAAGGGTTAGTTTTGGCCCATTTGGCTGCCATCTAGGTGCCACATGGCGCTATTTGATTAGGTCACATGGCCCCACACTAATGGGTTAGTCATCTTCTGCCAAATTTTTCCGGGTGTCGTCATATTTGGAAGTTGTGCCAAAATTACCCACGTTACTAATGACCTTGCCAAATTTGTCCAAACTATCACGAAATTTAGCTGCCAATTTGGATGGACTGCTAATTTGGTGATGACCCAACTTTATCTGGCACCAACTAAATTTGTATTTTTTTTAAAGAACTTCCCGGATTATCCACAGTACTAGAGAACGAGTGTCGACGTTTCGAATCCCAACGAGGATCCATCATCAGGACTTTCTTGAAAGTCCTGATGATGGATCCTCGTTGGGATTCGAAACGTCGACACTCGTTCTCTAGTACTGTGGATAATCCGGGAAGTTATTTAAAAAATGATCACCACATGAGTTTAAAAACCTAAATTTGTCTTTTTTACAAGTTTGATTGTACATTTGATTCGACATAACTTTCACATACGAACTCAGATTGAGGCATCATTTATGTCATTGGATTCCTTGCGACGAGATCTTCAATTTGATGCTAGTTTCACTGAGATTCAAAGAATTCATTTTTCAGGCCTTTTGGGATCCTCCTAGATCATTCCTCCCCACTGAGAATCTCTTGGTCCTCCAAAAGCATAAAGAGGTACTACAATATGATGTACTCTCCCATTTCTCGATCTTCATAACAAATGTCTTTGATATGCCACATTTTCATTTCTTTTAACTTTGTACTTTGGAACCAGAATGATGAAGCCAACATCTATATCCATATGCAAATATGTAGCTGCCAATGCATGTATCACAAATTTGAATATCTAAGCAAGACCTTACTTGCCAAAAGTTTATAAAACACTCATGGTAAAGTTTTGCATTGATTTACAACAAAACCCATATCCCTTGTTATCCAACTAAAAGCCAAAATATCACTATGTTTCATACTAAAGTGGTGTTATACACTTCATCACTTTTACAAAATTTCCCCCATATATGGTGTTTAAAAAACAACATGTGATTTACAATGATCGCCCTACTCAACTACTTAAAAAAATTACCCATATCTTACCTAACTAGGCTAACGAGCTCTCTTCCTGTAGTTGGCTTCCTTGTTGAACTGCTTCATCAGCTGGTTCCGTCACATATGCTTTTATATGCTCCCAATCCTTCTTTGGGTGTAGCTTTGGATGGATATTCCAACATGTCGATTTCTAACGTTCACCTTTGTTGCAATAGTTGTAATGGCTTCTCTTCCTCCAAACTTTCTTGACCTTCTTTTGTGTCTCCATCCTGGGAGACATAACCTTACTTGAATGACTATATTTGGTGCAATTTTGGCATGGAAAACTTGACCTAGTTCTTCGTTTGAAAAGCTCATTATCACTAGAAGGTTGTGATGTTCTCTCAGAATCATGCATTGACTCAGACTTGCCACTTGAAGATTATCCTATCTATGTGGGTTTAGTCTGTCTTTCTTTAGGGATCTTGGAAATTTCTCCAACTTCCTCTTTGACGTAGCCCAATCCTACATCTCAAGGTAGTTATATAACTTGGATGGGATTCACAATGGCCTAGCCATGAAATCCTATGCCCTTTCCTTCATATTCCATCGTCTTCATTAGCTTCAAACCAATGTGTTTGGTGTGCCTTTCAAATTCTCTAAAATCATCATCATAATGAGAAAATGAAACTAAAGAATCCATTACATTGTTTACCTCAGTTGTTGAATCTGAAGTGGGTGAGGATGGATTCACTAAGCCTTCATTATAATTCAACTTTTCCAAGACCTATTCTGTAGCTTGTAACTAACATTGCAATCCTTGTTTCTCCTCTTCTGCTTCTTGTAGCAGTCTTCACAGTTCAACATTATCTGCTTGAATGCTCTGGTTTATCTTCTCATTTTCTTGGAGCCATAAATTACTTGATTATTTTCCCATGATTGGTCCAACATATGCAATCCAAATAGTTGTGATATTCATCTCATCGCTTGAATCAAAACCTAGGTCATGTTGCACTATAGAAACACTTTTTTGCTTCCCTTGCCACCATACTTCTTAGGATTTAACTTTGGATGTAGTTTCCAAAAATTCTTTTCATCATGCCCTTCTTTCTTATAATGAGCGCAAGAGGGATTTTCTTCCTTTTTATTTGCTTTCATTGTCTTCTTTTCATGTTATTATTGTTCACACTTTCCCCTTATTTCAATATGAATGGCTTTCGTACTAGCTTCTTGAAGAGTAATGGGATCAAACAACAAAAATGAATGCCGAAGATAACTATGTAAAGCGCCAATATATTTTATCAACAGTATCTGGTAAGTCAAAATGAATATTTAATGGAAATGCTTGTTTCCTAAAATCCTCTATACAACTTTGAACATTTTGAGCTTCACCTTGTCTTAGGTTTTTCATGTCCATCATGGAATTTTGTTGGTAACCTAAGGGATAAAATTACCCTCTTAATGTAGAAACATATGTAGACCATGAAGAAATGAGTTTACCATAATGCTTGTTGCCTTTTCTAAAGTTTTCTCTCCCAGCATACAATATTTGTGCCTCCCAGTTGAAGAGATGTTAATTGTATATTCACTTCATTATCTTCGATCTATTGTATATGATAATACACTTCAATCTGTGTAATCACATTGTTTAGCTTTTCTGCATTAGTTTCTCCATTAAACATGGACAAATAAAATTTCACATTTAACTTAAAAAATGACTTTTTAGAAGCATCTTTATGATCACTATTTGACTGATGAGAATAATATGAAGAATAATAACATTCACTTGAAGATGGAGATGGAGGTTCAGGAGGGTCTCCTCCATTTCCCCGATTTACCAAAGAACTATCCTTTGTTTTCTCTTTCTTCTTCTTTTCCTTCTTTTTTATTCTCTTTTCATAGTCTTCAAATAATTTATTTACCATGTCTATCATCCTGTAGAAATATTTTATGGAAATATTTGTCATTCTCGGTGAAAACATCATCATTCTCCATTTTCCTTCTTTGTAGTTCACATCCAATATCGAGGGTCAAAAGAATTGAATTTTCCTTCACCCTCTTTGAGTTTGGCCCCTATTTTAATCCACACTCACAATTCACATAAAAAAGAAGACCACTCTTATACCAACATGATTTTGTATCTTTACTTAAGTGATGTTAGCAGAATTGCATAAAAGAGCATGTAAAACCATAAATGTGTCACTTTAAGAAGAAGCAACACATAAAAGTGACCATAAAGACAATGCAACAATGTTTGATAACGGAGTTTACTTGATGTGGGCTATGTCTCCAGTCCCAACTTCAAAGTGGAGAGGCCTCTTCATTCATTTCAATGAAAATAAAGACAAGTACATGGAAAATACATCATTATACCTCACTTCTAGGAGTGACCTAAAAACGAGCTGCTCAAATCCCAAATCTTACTGCGCCAATGAAATCCTTGCAAAATTATGAGTAAAATTAGTGCAAACTCAACCATATTCTAACACTGTCAACTTTGGACCCTCAAAGAATCTTCAAGATTCCACAAAAAAATCTTTGGGAATATTCTTGAGAATATTTTAGGAATTACTCTTCTTAATAATCACACCACTTGGTTCCATCACAATTTTTTGTGGCCCTCCTGATTCCCTTGGCCTGCACATCGTTCCACCTAGCCTCCTCTGCTTGTTTACTACTCAGTCGAATGACTTTGGTGAGTTTCAATAATATTTGGGCAGCGAAATTTTTAAAGCCTGCCCGATTGGAATATTGGTTGGCCCATTAATAATAGGCCATTGGTTCCTAGAGGGTCACACGTTCAAACTCATTGGATCCCCATTTTATATATAATACAAATGTTAGCTTGTTATAATATCTATTGTTTATCACAACCAAGGGTCAGTTGTTTCCCATTTGGCCTTCAGCTGGGTGCCATGTGGTGCCATTTGAATGCACCACATGGCCCCATGCTATTGGGCCAGCCACCTGCCACCAACTTTAGCACGATGCCACCATATTTGGTGGTCGTGCCAAATTTACCCACACTTAATAACATCACCAACTTTATCTAGACTGCCAAATAATTTAGGTGCTAATTTGGCCAAACTTCCATTTGGTGATGACCCAAATTTATCTTGCACCAACTAAATTTTTCCTTTTTCCAATTTTGACCGTAACTTTGACTGGGCATAAGTTTCGTATACAAAATCAAATTTAGGTGCCATTTGCATCGTTGGATTCCTTGCAATGAGATATTTGATTCGATGCTAGTTTTGTTGGGATTTAAGGAATTCATTTTTTAGGCCTTTTAGGATCCTCCTAGATAAAAAATAGGCCCGAGTGTTCCTAAGAAGAACCTCAAATTATACCTAAAATATCCTTCAAATATGAAGTCTGAATAAATCCAACAAGCTCATATTTGGATGTCTATGAATAATATATCTTTGTTGGATTGAGAAACCTATTAACTAAGGAAGAATTATAGTTCACCAAGCATAGACATCTCAAATTCCTTTTTCATTTCCATTGCAAACTCTTTGCACATTGTGGTCATACTAGCCCCAAAAATAATATCATCTATGTAAACCAAGATAATCAATTGATTTTCTCCTTTTGTCTTGATGTAGAGTGTTGCATCTCCTTTTTGATGCCTATAATATGCTATATTTTCCTCTATTTTTGACCAAATTTACCTCAAACCTATTCACCACTTACCTATCTTCTTCAAGAACATAAATTTTTGCACCCTTATGTATCTATGAGGTAATTTATATTCAAAGCATGATTTTTATGATTTCTTGTTAGTAGAAATAGAATAATTGATTCCTTATATTCTCTAATTATTTGGATTGATTGAAATATATTTTAAGACCCTGTTCTTGTTCATCTGACACCAATATTATCCATCTGGTACCAATGCTGCTCATCTGATACTCGTGTTCCTATTCGTCTGGTACTTGCATTTGTCCGGTACCTGTGTTTGTATGGTACTTACATTGATTAGGTACTTGTGCTCGTACGGTACCTACGTTCGTCCTGTACTGAACCTATTCATTCAGTACCAGACTCGACTTTTAAGCTTCGATGGTTCGCGTAAACTACTTTCGATGAGACCAAGGGAATTGATGGTCAAAGCATCACCATTTTTCTATAAAATCAAGATACGCTTCATCCTCATGTAATGTATGTCATGATGATGAAGCCAATTATGTGAAGGAAAGAAAATTGTAATATTTTTATGATAATTTGACAATATCTTTAAGCTTTTTATGTAACAACCATTCCTTTATAATAGAAGGCTCGTAGATGATAGGGGGAGATAGAGATTTAGACAGTACTATTATGTTGGAGATTTAATTGAGAAAATAACTTTGTAAACCTTTTTTTGAAATCAATGATATGAGAAAAAATTGATAAGCCTGTTGTGTTAATGTAGTCTTTAGTTCTGTAGTTCTCTCATCTTTCCTTGTTAGCTTCTTAAGGGCCCATTGAAGGCATCAAGGTAAATTTTTTATTATAATTATTATGAATATAGCTTGGTTTGTGTGTGAAGAGTGACTTAGTGTTATAATTCAATTTCAAAGCATTTGATGTGATTGCAGTTATGTTCTATGCGAGTAATTTGTTTAAGAGTGTGTGATATAATTTTGGAGCTGTTAGTTTTTGAAGAAGGATTCATTAGTTTTGTGAAAGCAAACTTATTTCTCAGGCTCTATGTTTAATTGTTGTTTTATATTTTGAAGAATAGGAAATGTTAAGATAAGATATCTCACCATTCACCTTCATGTGTTGTTAAGTGAAGACTCTTGTTATACTTAACATTTTCTGTATAAGAATGCATAGCTTTCTTTAGAACTAGTTAAATTAGGAATGCTTCTTTTACTTGATATTTGAGTGGAGTGAGTTGATTTTAGTCCAGTGATTGAAACCAGTTGCTATAGGAAAACATAGTTGAATCCATATTTTCATTTCATGAGCCTATAAATGGAAAGACTCATTACCTGAGAAAGAACCTTTAGATCACATGCTTGCTGAGGTTTTGTTTATGAGTGTGAAGAAGTTGGATTGAAAATTATAGAATGGAGTATTGGTTTTGGGTGCTTATTATCTAGGCTATACTCATTAGACATAGGATCTTATCCATTATAGACACATATAGTGCATTAGCTCTATTGATTACGATTCCTTGGTTGATAATTTAATTTGTGGCGATATATTATTCATATAATTGCCCCAACATTTTTGGCGCTGTTGCCGGGGAGCTGTAAACAGTAATACGTAATGGTTTGTTTTTTTTTAATGGTTTTTGAGTGATATTGAGGGAAAATAGAGGGTAGAGAGAGTACAGTAAGATGTGAGTAAAGAGCCACACATCCATTATGGCGGGGATGCTCCAAAGTCTAGTTGTATCTAATTGATTTTCTAGTTTTCTTTCATATGCATAAAATTAAAGGTAATATATAAAGCCTTATTTTTCCTTTTATTTATTTTCAAGTGTGTTTTCCTTTAGATTTATTCATGGAAAGAAGATATGCCTAACTTGTGTGAATAAACAACTTGGTGACAACAAGGTATTAGTAGCATGGTGGTGCTTCAAGTACACGTTTGGTTCGCTTGCATTTATTTTAAGTGTGTTTCCTTTTCAATTCTTTAAGGTTTTTAAAATTTTTGGTACTTTAAGAACTCCATACACTAATCCATGTGTAGGACAGGGATTAGCAACCGACAAAGAAATATTCAAGGATAATAAAGTTTGGAAGAACTCTCGCAAATTCTAGTAGCAATTTTGATATCTATATCTCAAGAAGAACAAATCTTAAGAACAATCAAGAACTTATCTGCCTCTCGAGAAGTGATATAAGAACAAAAAATCCATGAACCACATCGATAGGAAGATCTTCACCCTTGCAATCTTATCGAGGAAATTGAAGAATCATAGACCACATCCAATGGACAACAACTGTTAGAACCTGAGATTGAAGAATTTTCGACATGCCTATCTATGGATCCTCTAAGAACACAAGAGGATAGTCATATCATAATAGAATATTTGCATGGCATGGTAAAGGAGGATAGGATAAATGAGGCAAACAAAGAGGTAAACCATGAGCATTTTGATTTTATTAAAATATGGTTTCAAGAAACTATAAGGCCATACCACTCCTTCATTTTTTCTTACTTCTTGACATCATCATTAAAATTGTTGGCAATGCATACTTAGGTATGCATTGAGGATTATACTATGAAATTGAGTATGAATGTGTTTTTACACCTTGCGCACATGGTTAGATTGGAAATACTCCTATACTTGAGGATGGGAATTTATTTTTCTCAAGTAGAGTAGGATAATAAATAAATGAATAATCGATGCACATAATAGTTAGTTCTAAAATATAATGCAACAATTTTCTCATTTGTTTTCTATAAGTGGGAATTTTAACAATTAAAGACAACTAGTTGAAAATGGGAGGTCTATGTTTCTATTGCATAATTTTGTTGAGGTCTCTTTTAGTTGCATATTTCTTTTAATGAATATTTTCATTTAGTCTTATTTCCAACAACAATAGGGTTCAACTATTACTTTTCTTCCCCACTTATTATTTCTTTATTAGAGTTAGATTTGTTTATAGTTTTCTTTTTAATAAAGTAACCTATGACCATTATGTTTGGAATCTTATGTGAAATTGGAAATGATTGCATTACAACATTATCTGGTATTGCATACCAATTGTCTGGTACCTTGTTTCAGTTAATCAATACCCAGAATTTTGGTACCAATTTTTTCTTTTGCAAGACAAAGCAAGATTCAAGGATATTATTCATTTGGGATGCTTAAATATTGGAAGAATATTTTAAAATTCAGAAAAGACATCTTCATCAATGGAATGGAACACTTAGGGGATTATTTGATGTTATCTTTCTTTTCTCCTTAAGTTGTTAAAAATTATGCATTAATGATTTATCATTAGGACCAATATTTCACGAATATGATCGAATAAACAAGTTTTTTTCCATAAAAGTTGAATCAAATGATAATTCCAAACTATTCATGGCTGACATATCTTTTCTGTTTTAGAATTTCATTTTTATTATTCATATATATTTCTGATTATCAATAGTTGCTCAAAATATAGTTACCAAAGCATACTAAGGGGATTAAAACAAAGTTAAGAGGTCCCATACAATGATACCAATGAAAAAAATCAACTTGAATACTATAACCATAACACCAAAGCATGATCTTTGAGCATCTTTATTAAGACTTGCAAGAGAATTGATGAAGTCTCTACTCATGGTGGAACACTACTTTAAAGGTGAAAGCATACATGAAAACTATTTTTTGTAGGACTTTAGGTGTCTTTTGGTTATTCTTTGGCAGCCTCATCCATCTCACATTAAAAATGACTCATTCATGCTATGTCCTTTGAGTACGTATGAGTAACTTATGCGTCTAAGACATTATGCAGGTAATCTAAGTAACTTTGAAAGGTGTCATCCTATGCCTTTAAGGGGTTTTCTAAAGTCACTCCCCATCTACCAATCATAAAGGAAATTACCACAAGCTAAACCTAAAATGGTAGGAAAAATGGGACTAGAGCCTTCAGTATAAAATAGGTATAATAGGTTAACCCGTTGAGGCTATGGATACTTGTTGGTAGCAGGTACTAACCTTTGATATCACTAGGCAAACCCATCGGGGCTATGGATGCTCATAGGAAATGGGGCATTCTGCCTAAAGAAGTGACAACCAAACCAAGGATTTTTTCTACATGTACGATGGTTACTCTATACTGTTACAATCAAGAGGAAGTATGTGTAATATTACTAAATTAGCATATAGCTAATTGGAATATTAAATTTTGATTTTTCTCTTAGATAGAGGAATAAGAGGGTGTAGAGACCCATTAATCTCCTTAGTAGGAATAAAAGACACTCCTAGTGTGAATGGAGGTCATATAAAAGCTGGATTGGAGACCCTTAAGTGTGAAAAGGGGTTGGAGCATGTTGAATAGGTCAACTTTGACCAAATCAAACAATGCTGTTATGGAGGAGTGGCATTAATGGCGAGACAATGCAGTTTTGGAGGGAGATTGATTGCATGATGGTGGAAACCCTAATGAGTGGGACCCAAGGTGAGAAGGCTCAAATTGTTTATAAGGAAGATGATGGCAGCCATATGGGGTTATGTTAGGATTATTATTTTGATATGTATGTTTAGACTTGTTCTCTCTTCAGCTGTTTAGCTAAGATTGCTTGTGTTGTTTAGCAAAGAGTGTTCCTAGTCCAAAATCCCACCTATTCCCTTGAGACGCCTCTTGGGAGAGTATTGATCTATCATTTCCACGCATCCAAAATTCTGGCCAAGATTCAGTCTTCAACTACAACGCAGTTTCTATTCAGATTTGTGTTGTGTTGCAGGGTGTTGCAGTGGAGGGCTGAGAAACCCACTTTTTGAGCTAGTTTTGTAGTGGAGGAAGGATTCCTTCCATTGGGAGATCAAAAAAGGAGGTTCTTGAGCATATTTCAGATCTTTGGCATCAAGCCAATCTATCACATCCAGTGACAACACAGTTTCAGCTGGAAATTGTGCTATTTTGGAGGGCAGTTTCAAAGGAGGATCTATTGGCTCTTTTAGAGTGTTTTCTTAGAGGTGAAGGGTTCGACCTTTCATTGGAGGTTACACTTGGACGAGATCTACATCAGATCCATATTAATTTAGTCTTCTATTTTAGGGGCTCCAGTTGCGGAGATTATTCAGCCCTATGGCTGTAGATCTCCATTTGTATTTGGGTGTATTTCCGGAAACCCTTCCCTGGTTCCCTTGGAAAGGTGTCTAGGAGGCTAGATCTTCACTCCTAGCATTATTTGAGCTATATAACAATAGATCTACATTGATGCATATTTATGCAGTATTTTATGCCCTAAAACTGCACTGTCATAGCTTAGGGAATTTGTATGGTAGCTATTTCTCATGTATTGACATATTTTCTTGTGGAGGCGTGTTTTGTATTGCTTGAGTGACTAGATCCTCAAGATATTATGCCTATTATTTGCTGATATGTTTAATAATATGGTTGTACATTTGTCTCATATCATGGTGCGTTGATTTATTCACTATTATTTTATTGTGTTCATATATTGCTGCTTCCCCATTTGGGAATATTATAGTGGTATCAGAGCATAACCTTGGCTCAGCCTATGGATCTCAACCATTATGCTATAAGGAGAATAGAAGAAGGAGAAAATGATCAGAATGATGGAAAGAATGAGTTTTATCTCATCTCTTTCCAGATCTAAGAGGGACCTCACCAAGGAGGTCAAGCAAAGAAAAATGGAGAATAACAATGAAACAACACTAGGGTTTCAAGATGAGGAAGGTCCATGTACTTCCTGTCAACAAAAGGAAGAACCAATATTGCATAGAGCTCCAAAGAAACATGCCATGCCATTTTATTTTGAAGAAGAAGACAAGAGGCATGGAGATGGAGGACACTTAGATCATGAGATTCTAAGTGAGTATCTTGTAGAATATAAGTCTCAACCTAGGGCTTTCAAGGAGAATCTAACTCTCCCACAGTTCATTGAGCTCAAAGAAGAAAAGAGACCTTGCAGCAATAGAAGAATAAAGGAAAATATATTTTTGTTGTCTACCTTTGATGGGTCATCCTCATGCACAACAAGAGCTTGGGGAATGAGGTTGGATGCATTTTTCCTACTACATCCAGTAGTAGAGAAAGAAGCTGTTGAGATTGCAGGCTGCACCTTGAGGGTGAAGCAAACATTTGGTGGTTTAGCCATTTGAGTCATGCAAAAGTGGCTGCATATGCAAATTTTACTCAAAGTATGATCAAGAAGTTTGAAAATAAGGAATCAAAGGGGAAGAGGCCTTTACCACCACTTGCTCCAGGAGCACTTGCATCAGGAGGAAGAACGATTGCACCTTTGCAAAGTGGTCTTGATATCTTGACAGTTAGAGTCCCATGCAGTATTCTAGAGATGCATGAGGAGGAGGATACTTGTACAAGCACTAATGCAACCATAGAAGAGAAACCATCATCATCAGTAGTTGGGGAAGCCATCACACCGGAAGGAGGAACCATTGTAGTCGTACAATATGTTCCCAATATTTACCAAGGTATGCACATGTTTCCACATTCTATTATTTCAGCACATCATATGGAGGATTGTGGGAATGTACTTTTGCATGACCTACGGTCAAAGTACATTGATGATTTGGAGCAGCAGACTATCACTGCGCTGAAAAGCCTTGATTTTTTCAAGGAGGAGATATACATTCATCCTAATGTATCATTGTTGAGCTGCACACAACTCTTGGGGTTGGAGTGTAGATTCTTGGAGGATGGGATGAGTATTTTCCTAAACCATGCAATGCATAACTGTGTGTTCATCACTGAGCATGATCTTGAGACAACAGATGCACTATTATGGAGATCAGCATTGCTGTCATTGAGTAGCAGTGATGAGTTGGGGGCCCAACCATTATTGGAGCATTCCAATGACCTTTCTACATGCATAGCAAAGGATAGGCAGATGGTTGATGGAGGACATATTATCAGGGATGACATCTTCCATTATTATGATAGGTACTTCTTGATGAGAACTTCACATTTTGATGAGAATTTTTTTCCTACCACTTATATGGATCCTTATGGGGTCAAATTGATCATTGATGAGTGGTATTTATTTGGAGATCTCCAGGAGATTGCATTTCAACATCCCATGAAATGCAAAGATAGAAATCTGATTTGGGAGGATGGTATTCTCCATTGGAGGGATGCCAATTTTGAGCATGATGATAGACACTCACTATTGGTTGGATGGGTGATGTTCATGAGAAAGAGGCTGGGAAGCCACTTGCAGATCTATCACACAAGGCAGTAGGAAGCAAGGCTACGTTGGTTACTCTTGAAAGAGTTTTTTCATCTTATGACACATTATATTTCAAAGAGTTGGTTGGTGGATGAACCTTGGCATGGAACTTGCATCATATGGCAACAAGGAGTTTGGATGTATTGGGGTGATGTGATATATTTCATGTCAACTATCATGTTGTTGCTCCATATTTTATATGGTGATGGTGTGGGGAGGCAACAAGAGTTGTTGTTTCTTTGGAGGTTCTTGAGAGAGTATGGATTGATTTTCTCCCATACTTTGCATGATGTTGCAGGAGTAGGAGATGGCACTATCATGGTGCAAAGGGGGTTCTCCTTAGCCTTGGAAGATCAGGGGATACTTCCACTTTGGAAGGAATCTACCATATATAGCATCATTATGATTGATGGCTTTGACATGTGGTATGTCAAAGGATGGAGCTATAAGATGACAAGAGCCTTTTCACAAAGGCCAACAACGCTGTCAGTTGGGAGCTTGGGTTTGTTGATGGAGTGTTCCAAAGATCACTTCACATATGATGCACTTGGTGGATAAGTAGGAGTTGAGAGTGATGGAGTAGTGGATAGAGAAATCTATTACCATGATTTGATCTTCTTGACTTGGATTTCCAAGCATAAGAAGAAAGATCTTCATGCAGCACATAGTTTATTCCTCTTCATGGGAGTATGTCATACCACTATAGAGGGCCCATTTATGGATCTCATCATCATCTAGCTCTCAGTACATGGCAAGAATTATGTTTTTTCATTTATTTATTATCTAACAAAGTATTTGCATTCTCTTACCACCTCTATACAGTGCATTTCTCCACAAGAGGGCAAGCCTCTATTTGGGCTTCATGGTCATTTTTGGACCAACATCTATGATGTAGATAACCATCTCTTGTATGATTTTTGGCAAGTCTTTTACTATTTATTGTATGCTCAGTTGATATACAATTCCATTTCCTATTTACTAGTAGATGAGAAGATATGCACAAGAAGCATATTGTTTGAACTTGCCACATCATATTCTGAAACTGCAGTTGGTAAAATTGTGCTGTGACTACTTGGGATATTGTTGGTAAATTCCAGCACTATGTAAAACCTTCAGTACCTCTCTCATTTGGATTTCATATGATGATAATGTCATATTTATTTTGTATGGGATGATCTAGGCAAGAACCAAAGAATGGGTCTTTGAGGATCCAAATTTCGTTTTGCTTCATGAAGGCAACATTACTGCAGCTCAAATTCATCAGCAGCTCTACACTTATCATAAGTGGAGAGAGAGACAACGTGGGATGGACAATTTGATCCATCATGTTCAGCTATGCATCCCACCTTCTTTGCAGGAGCCTAAGGTGGAGGAGATGTTTCATGAGTTGCCATGTTGGAGGGTGACTCACTTTTTGTGGATGATAGCTTGGGGATGGAGGATTCACATGGGAATGATAGTTCCCAATATATTTCAGATTCCATGCCTCAAGAAGGTCTCTAGACCACACATAGTTTTTTCCATGGATATTTCACTTGTTCATGATGAGAGCCATTTGGAATTTTCACCAAAGGAATACTTATACACTTGGGAGGACCAACTTGGAGACTTATTGATGAGACATCATCTTGTTCATTGGAGGAACTTATCACATGGGGATGCTATAGGAGGAAGAGGAGAGGCTCTTCAGTTCTATCCTTATAGTTTCTTGAGGACAAGCAACATTTGGGAGGGGAGGACTGTAATATTCCTAAATTAGCATACATCTAATTGGAATATTAAATTTTGATTTTGCTCTTAGATAGAGGAATAAGAGGGTATGGAGACCCATAAATCTCTTTAGTAGGAATAAAAGACATTCCTAGTGTGAATGGAGGTCATCTAAAATCTGGATTGAAGACCCTTAAGTGTGAAAAGGGGCTAGAGCATGTCGAATAGGTCAACTTTGACCAAATCAAACAACATTGTTATGGAGGAGTGGCATTAATGGTGGGACAATGCGGTTTTGGAGGGAGATTGATTGCATGATGGTGGAAACCCTAATGAGTGGGACCCAAGGTGATAAGGATGCATTTTTTATAAGGAAGAGGATGGCATCCATATGGGCTTATGTTAGGATTATTATTTTGATATCTCTGTTTAGACTTGTGCTCTCTTCAACTGTTTAGCTAAGATTGCTTGTGCTGTTTAGCACAGGGTGTTCCCGGTCGGGAATCCCACCTCTTCCCTTGAGAGGCCTCTTGGGAGAGTATTGATCTATCATTTCCACACATCTAGAATTCTATCCAAGCTTCAATCTTAAGCTACAACGCAGTTTCTATTCAGAATTGTGTTGTGTTGCGGGGTGTTGCAATGGAAGGTTGAGAAACCCACTTTTTGAGCTAGTTTTGCAGTGGAGGAAGGATTCCTTCCATTAGGAGATCAGAAAAGGAGGTTATTGAGAATATTTCATATATTTTTCATCATGCCAAGCTATCACATCAAGTGACAAGGCAGTTTCAGCTAGAAATTGCGTTATTTTGGAGGGCAATTTCAGAGGAGGATCTATTGGCTCTTTTAGAGTGTTTTCTTGGAGGTGAAGGGTTAAAAATTTCATTGGAGGTTAAATTTGGAGGATATATACATCATATCCATATTATTTCAACCTTATCTTTTAGGGGATCCAGTTGTAGAGATTCTTCAGCCCTAGGGCTATAGATCCCCATTTATATTTGGGTGTATTTCCGGAAACCCTTCCCGGGTTCTCTTGGAAAGGTGTCAAGGAGGCTAGATCTTCACTCCTAACATTATTTGAGCTATATAACAACACCTCTACATTGATCCATATTTATGCAACAGTTTATGCCCTAAAAATGTGCTGTCATAGCTCAGGGCATTTGTATGACAACTATTTCTCATGTATTGACATATTTTCTTGTGGATGCTTGTTTTGTATTGCTTGAGTGAATGTATCCTCAAGATATTATGCCTATTATTTGCTGATATGTTTAATAAGATGGCTGTAAATTTGTATCATATCATGGTGTGTTGGTTTATTCACTGTTCTTTCCATTATTGTGTTCATATATTGTTGCTTCCCTATTTGGGAATATTACAGTATGCGTGGATGAAGTGAAAGGTAAAAAAAAACTCCATAAATTTGCATCTAAAGAATGGCCTTAAGGTAACCTTAAGACCTATATCATTGGTTTTTTCATACTATATATAAGATCTAATTATATTAGAAGTAGGACCTATGATCATTGATAATTAATAAAAATCAACTGCAAAACTTATTTGTAATACTTGGATAACTATAAGACTTTGGGATTTGGTTGGTAATACCTAATTTTTCATTGGTTCAACATTTGTTGTGATCATAAGAAAAACCTTCTTTTATAGAAAGAAGGAGAGCCCCTTAAATTTATAAAAGTTTTCTTTCTTGAGAATAATACTGTTAAAGTTTGATGGAATCATATGTAATGAGTGATTTGAAATTTATTTTATGACTAGTGTTAGTTTTACATCATTTTAATAAATATGAGATGATTTATTCTCATTGTTTTGTTTTTTAGGTTCATTTGTACTAGAGCCATCTCAACAACCCTCCTCACTTCTTCAATACCTCACCTTGTTTGCATGAGTACATGCAAAACAAGAATGGGGGGGAGTTGTTGTTGGGACCTTTTCAACACCTTCAGTTCATTCTCTTCATCTTCCTTCAACAAATCATATTCGCACGCATCTACTCCAGCTTGACCCTCAGAACATGCTAAGCTACAAAGAAAAGCCTACAAGATCCCAATTTGAAGGCTATACATTCGGGTACCTTATTAAAATTTCATCCGACACTTAAGAAAAACTCTCTATATTCATTCGGTACAGGAAAGTAGTCTCTTTTTCATCCGATACTTGAAAACAATTTTCATCCAGTACTAAAAAAAGAATATTTCTTGTTTTGATACGGTAATGGAGGTATGAGGTCAATGCTTTATTTTATGCTATTAAGATTCATATTGATCATGTGATGAATATATAATTACCCTCATAAAGCTTTTATTACCATCAGTTGTTAAGTCCCTATCCTAAATCCTAAAGTACTCACCTTTATTCCCCTGTTTTTCTAAGAAAAAAAATCCCTTTTATGATATGATTGAATGAGATAATCATGGGTGTGATTGGCAAGATGCCAATAATAATTTGAGAAAATGAATTATATGGTGAACATCTCATGATAAATATTCTACCTCTATTGGTTGTTTAAAAAATGATTTTACCACCATTCCATAACCATAAACTAAATGATTCTGATGAATGATTACCGAAACCATGACATTGATTGTCCCGTATTAATGTACTGGTCCATTCAACCACGTTTTCTCCATCGTATTTAACATTTATTTGAATGAAATTCGAAATCATCAACGAAGATGATCTTATAAATAAGCTCTACATATGACTTATCGCCATCATTCTGTATGAGCTCACCTTGTAATTATGGAAAAAATTGGACCGTTACCATCTCCTTTCTGTAGGAATTTACAGGGTAAGTTCCATAAATCAAGAACCAAAGGTCACCACTCACAAACAAATCAAAAATTAGTACACCAGTATAATCACGTGGTTAAAACCCTCAAAGAGGGAAACAGTCCACGCCCTGAGCCAATGTGGCCACTTCACTTCAGGGAATTTATTAATATAAAATAAAAGTTACATATGTTTCTCTCATAAATGGTTACCAGACAAATGACCCTCCATGCTCTTTAAATAGAGATCATGGACCAATCGGGTGTTAAGCCATGAATCAAGTTCCGTTAATACCGAGGTGAGAGATAACCGTTGGATCACTACAAATTGTGACCATCGGATTATAAGTTACAAATATACATGGTAAAGAAACACACTTTACCTAACTCTACACTAGACTAAGTTATTCTTAACTATTTCCTATGTGTCAGAATATCCTCACATCCACCCTTAAGAACAACTTGGGATAGGATTGAAGGATTTACAAATGTGACACAAAAGGAGCCTATTTCCTATGTGTCGAAATATCCTAACATCCCCCCTTAAGAACAAATTGGGATAGGATTGAAGGATTTACAAAAGTGACACAATAGGAGAAGGAAGGAGGCATTAGAGCCTATCCCCCCTTAATGACAACTTTCTTGAACTCCAAGCATGGATCGAAGTTTGGTAAACTTCGCTTCTGTGAGAGCCTTCGTAAAGATATCGGCTACTTGATCATTGGTCAGACAATACTGCACTTCAAGAACACGATCATGAATGAGCTTTCTGATGAAGTGTATGTGGAGTTCAATGTGTTTCATACGCTGATGCTGAACTAGATCTTTACATAGCTGAATGGCACTCTGATTATCACACCAAAGTGTAGTTGGATCCTGCTGATGAAGACCAAATTCAGACAGGATCTGACGAAGCCACATGGCTTCCTTGCTGGCTTCAACTGCACCACGATACTCTGCTTCTGCTGAAGAAAGGGAGATGGCACTTTGTTTCTTACAAGACCAAGTAATAGGTCCTAAACCAAGAGTGAATACATATCTTGCAGTGGACTTCCGATCATCAGGGTCACCAGCCCAATCAGAATCAGTGAAACCAATCAACAAGGGAGATGCTCCTGCACTGTAATGAATCCCGAACTGAACTGTACCTCGAATATATCGAAGTATTCTTTTAGCTGCTTTCCAGTGACTTTCATGAGGTTGGTGCATAAATCGAGCGACAAGACCAACGGCAAAGGAAAGGTCAGGACGGGTATGGGTTAGATACAGAAGTTTACCAACAAGTTGACGATATAAGGTAGCATCAACTTCAGGGGTAGTACAAGTGACTGAAAGCTTGACTCCAGACTGAAAGGGAGAAGGGGCTGGCTTACAATCTTCCATGTGAAAGTGGTGTAGAAGATCACAGGCATACTTGGACTGAGAGAGGGTAATGCCTTCCTTGGATTGCAAGACTTGAAGACCAAGGAAATAATGCAAGTGTCCTAAGTCTGTCATTTCAAACTTCATTTTGAGGCTAGACTTCACATGGTTTATATGGTTTGGATCACTACCAGTAAGGATAAGATCATCAACATAAAGAACAAGGATGGTGAAGGAATTACCCACTTTCTTGGTGTAGACAGTGTTGTCAGAATGACACCTAGAAAAGCCATTATCTAAGAGAAATCTATCCATTTTGGCATACCAAGCTCGAGGAGCTTGTTTGAGACCATAGAGAGACTTCCTAAGGTGACAAACAAGGCTGGAGTCTTTTTGGATAAAGCCAGGGGGTTGTTCCATGTAGATTTCTTCATGCAAATCTCCATGTAAGAAGGCAGATTTAACATCCATATGATGGACTTCCCATTTAAAGGAGGCAGCAAGGGAAAGAACAAGGTGGATAGAATTCATTTTGGCAACAGGGGAGAAAGTTTCAGTATAGTCAATGCCTTCAACTTGTGAAAATCCTTTAGCAAAAACATGAGCTTTATGTCTATCCACTTTTCCATTTGGTCCAAACTTGGTTTTGTAAACTCATCTGCATCTTGTTAGCCACCCATAAATTCTGTCATATCAGGTGGTGGCTAAATGATGTTAGATAGCCTTCAAGAAAAAATTTCATTGCTAAAATTGCTGATGCTTAAAGTCTTTTGATAAAATTCTATCCTTTGGATAATCGTCACTAATTTTCCCCCTTTTCAACTCCGAATTTCTGCTGTCATTACATGAAGAAAAACTGCTGCAAGCACCATTTTTCCCCTTTCCCTTTCTTCAAAACCCTTTGATAAAGCTTAAAACCCTTTCTTAGCCTTATCGAAAACCCCCAAAAAAACCTTTCAAAAATCATTCAAAATCCATAAAAATCATATTTTTATGTATTGTAGACTTAAGCCCCCTTGGGAAAAGTCTTTAACCCCCCTCTCCTTACGCCCAGGTGCCAGGACCGAGTGCTAAGTCTTCTAAGCGCTTAGTGCATTACCCCGTGCCTATTAACCCTCATCCACAATTCCACGGTCATATGGATTTCCATATAACCTGTGGCCCCGCAATCGAGCGCCAAGTCATTTTTGAATATTAAAAATGTCCGCCCGAAGTGTAAAACCTTCGGTTTGATATTATTTTAACGTTTTTATATTTATAAATTACTGCTGGTACGAAATTTAAATCACTCCACACCGTCGATCTAATCTGAAGATCGGACGGTGCAGAATCCATCTCCTCGGTGGTCCCCGCCAACCACTCACCGTCGCGAAAACCACGCGGTATCCATCGCACCGCTTTTTGAGCGCGAGTAGTTTTTCCCATTTCATAGCGATTCCATACACCAACCGCCACGTGTCTTGGGCCCATTTTTAAAACCTCCGCTCATCGCACGTTAAACTTCGGACGTGGACCTGACGCGATATTGATGCGCACCGTCCGATCTGAGGCTGCCCATCGGACGACGATCACTCACCAAATATTCCCACACGATAACTAGGCTCCAACGCATCGATAAAGACATATCCTCCATCAATCTGATCTGCAGATCGACGACCCAAAAATCATCACCCATTTTCTCCATTTTGACTTTCCACCTACGCTCCCGACCATCGATTTCGCGTAATCGACGGCTTCGATTCAAATCCTTCTTCCGCGCTCCTCTGACCTCTCTTGATCAATCGCGATCGTTGGATGATGCCATCCAAAGGCCATGCTTCCTCCACATTCCTTCTGAAGTAGTTAGCCCATGCACACAGGATTTTATAATATTTTTTTGTATTTTGCAAGGTTAAATGGTTTTCTCGCCATTTCTGAAGAAAATTCAGAAGCAGAAGGTAACGATCCTCCCGCCTCTGATTCATCAAAGAGGATCATTCGCGGGGTTTCAAATTCACGTTTTCATCAAAGACCCATGAGGCATTGATGCCATATCATCCTTGCGCAACCCTGCACACCAGAAAAAACACATGAATCAAGCACAGTCAGAGAATATCAGTGTCAAAGGAAAAAGGGTACCAGGACAGAAGTTTGAAGACAGATTTGCGGGAATTTTGGCTAGGACGGATTATAAAAGGCCTAATCCTTCTGATTGAAACAAAGTTTAAAGAAAGACGTAAGTGTTTTATCAAACGAAAAGCGTAAGCTGCCACATCAGGGGCTAATTGAATCCCCCAGCTACCTCAGAGCCACCTGCAGCCTCAAAGCAATCAAAAGGAGGCCGAAGTTATTACCAGACCAGGAGATATTTTGCATCAATACAGCTAAACAATTATTCCAAATAAAATCACTTATTCTAAACTGTCAACAGAAGTTATTTCCAAGATAACAAGAAGCCTTGAAGTCAACAAACTCTTTCCAGCAAGCCTAATAGTTAATGTAAACCAATTAATACAGGGGAAATATCAAAAACTTCTCTATTGAGCCCCTCAAAGACCGAGAGACAGTGCACTGTATTGATTGAACTTAGAAGATATTTTACCCCATCTTCACCTCCTCATTCTTCTATAAATATTATTGGAGAAGATGAGAAAGGTGTTGGTTGGTTGTTGGTTGATCACTAGTTGTAATATTGAAACTTTCTGAAATAATACATAGTCTGTTGAAATTGAAGATGATATTGAAGTCTTGGAAGCTCTGATGATGTTGTTGCATGCTTGTTACTGAGAAGGCTCTATCATTGGATCCATGAGCTTGGATGTTGGTGAAGTATTCTGAATTGTTTAATTTTTTCTCTTGTTTTCATTCTGTTCCATAATTTCTTACTACAGTAGGTTGAAAGTTTTAGGCTAAGAAATGACTCCTGGAAGCACCTTAGACCTGTTCATCTTTCACTGTTTTATGTTTTCTTCTGCTGAGGTATTTTAGAGTCTTCAATATCTCTCTCCTCATGCTTGTTTATTTCTATAATAGCTCAAATAGTTGATTTCAGCATGATTTATGGTTCTCCCTGCTTGTCTTCTATCACTTGAAAGTTCTTATGGAAGTCTCCCTTTGAAGTACCATTATTTTAAGTTAGTCAAAGAGGTATGTTTCGATCTTGCCCTTTGTCATTGCTTGAACAGTTGTTTTGAAGGTATTTTATAGTTGTAACCATAGATGTATTAGGTGTTCCCTCTTCTATGACTGCAATTATCAGTGAATATTTTATGTTTTCTAAGTCATTTGAAATAAAATATTTGAGGAAATAGGGTGTTCCCCGAATCTTAGATTTCATTTTGAAAGTTTTCTTGAAGTCATTATTTGCTTAAATAATGTTTATAGAATTTATGGTTAGCCCTGTCTATCAAATATTTCTTTATTGTTCAAGTTATGTTTTCAAGTTCCCTTCGTTGAGAATTAAATTTCTCTTTCCAAATCATTGATGTCCATCTCATTCAGAAACCAAAGGATCCTGCGGCCAAGTTAGATTTGCCCTCTGATATCCCATATCCATTTATGAGTATGTCATGACCTCTTTTGACCCCATTGCCCAATTAACCAGATGTTTCTCCATTCTATATTTCTTTCCTATACCTTTCATGTTATGCTGTATCAATTCAACCAAACAAACAAACAAACAAACACCTACACTTAATAACTAGTCTAAAATCCATATTCAAAGCACACAAGATAAACCTTTGCAAAAAAATATTTGAGAGATCCCTCTCTAAGATTAGGAGGGCTAGATCCTGGAACTCTAAAGATTGGTTCTGATGCTGCCTTGTATTTTGATTTTCCAAACTATAAAAACACAGGACACCAACATAATGGCGATCATAGTGGGACGCTGAGTAAAATCTTAAAAAAAAAACACTCACTGTCTAAGAATAACATAAGTAACCTCCCTCAAGCACTACCAAGCAATGGTAATCATGATAGGACTTAATTGAATCAGTGACAAGCTAAGTAACCCTTAGGATTCTCATTAAACCTTATCAAACCTTGAAGGAAGCAGTTACCAAGCCATAAGAGTGAACTCTATATGTTTTGACACCCTAGCTAAGTGTTAAGTCAAATTTAGGACACTCTCATAACCTATAAGATCAAGAAACTCAGAAAAAACCCAAAACATTTCAGTTTGGCTTCATAAAAAACATGGTGGTGGAACCATCCAATATCTTACCTTCATAAAAGCTAAAAGTTTCCACCTGGCGACTCCACTAGCCCCAGTAGGCCTATTACTCATCTAGGTTCCCAAACCTCTTTTAGACTGTGTTAACCAGCCTTGAAGAAAGTTTAGAAGCCCAGTCCCATATTAGACAAAACATCCTGAGAGGTGAAGCTTCCAAAAACAGTCCCTAAAACCCCCACCTCTCTCATTTTTGAAAAATAGTCTGGCTTCACATAGGATCAACACTAGATCCCATCCAGACCCAAATCCTCCTTTAATCGTTGACAATCCTGAGAGAATTTTGTGGTAGACTTCTGACTCTAGAAAATCAGCTGCTAATAGGAGCCTCTTAAGAACAATATCTTCCCCTCAAAACCTTGTTGTCTTGGAGGATTCACACTTTGATTTACATCATACAAAGAACATCTTTAGAACCAGATCTCAAGGTGACTTAAACCAAACTGACCTTGATATTGCAGATTTGCAACAAAGCTTCAGTAGAGAAGCCTCACCTTCCACTCCTCCTGATTCGCAGCTTCTTCATCACTTTAGTATTTTCCATAACAAGTCTGCTCAAAATCAGTTTGCTGGCCCAAGTATTTCTTCCACTCCAATTAATACTACCACAGTGCAAAACACTCTTGTTCAGCCCACTTTCACTACTGTAAATCCACCCTTATTTCCAGCCATGGAAACATGGTATGCCCCATTAGTGTTACCACAACCTCTACTTCCCTTACCAAATGATTACCAATCTAAAATCCATCACTTCACTGGAAAATAGTCTACAATAGCCCAACATCATGTAGATAGGATGGAAGACGCATTTGATTACATGGAGATAGAAGAAGAAACTGTGAAGATGATGTTGGGAAAAATACTGAGAGGGGGGGGTGAATCAGTATTTACTGCATATTCAAAACTTTCACTTTTTCTTGCTTCTAAAATGCATACGCTACTTTCCTGAACCAGACTTGCGTATATACGCGGGTACCCTTTATGAAACTCGCGTATACACAGATATATAATTATGTCATTAATTCTTCACTCATAACATTCCATCATTTATTCATCAGATATTCAATAAGCAGTAAACATGTGCAGTAAGAACAGAATAAACCATCACACAAAGCATCACACATGAACACCAGGATTTTTAGGTGGAAACCCAAGTCGGGAGAAAACCACCGCTGCAGTTGCTCAGCCTTCAATATTTTAGTATAGAGAAAACATCTTACAACATATGTGCTGGCGCAGACTTGACCAGCACGCAGGCACCCACCTGCGCTCGTTTACCAGCCTCTCCTGGAAGGGAGCTCCAACCCCCTGACTCGTTTACCAGCCTCTCCTGGAAGGGAGCTACGACCCCCCGATCTCGTTTACCAGCCTCACCTGGAAGGGAGCTACGACCCCCTGACTGAAGGCTACAACCCTCAGCACCTCTATGGACCACGTTTCATCAATTTTCATACTGGATCCAAACAACTTCAATAGAACACAACTTGCAGGCCACGTTTCATCATATTTTCAGACTGGACCCTTTCCATACTTTAAAGCACAAACATACATCACCAACAGATACTTATCAACACAGATCAGATAGCAGAAACACAGCAGAACAGATCAGATATTTCATACCCCTTGCTTCAGCAAACCCTAGTTTTCATACGCGCTTTTACTTCACTGATGTCGCGTATATACGCGCTTCCGTCCACACAAACCAGCGTATACCTCAGTGTATATTTTATTGCGCATACGCGCTTTTACTTCATAGAAGCCGCGTGTATACGCGCTTCCTCCGCGGCGAAGTAGCGTATAGATCTTCAATGATTACAGAGCTGCATACTTCATCAGATCAGATGTTCAATTCAAATTTACCCTTTTCACTTCAGACAGATGTTCGCCTGGATGTTCGCCTCATCACAGATCTAGGCCTTCCATAAGCAGATCTAGCAGATACAAGTGCATTTCAGATCTAGATCCCCTTCTTCATCATTGGTGCATCATACCTTCAGATTTGTCTTCAAGTGTAACCCTTCCATTCAGATCTACTTCAGAGAGAAGTATTCATTCAAGCTCAGACATCTTGCACCCACACTCATGATTTGCACAATGAATTTCTTCTCCTTATATAGGCTTATCCTTTTTCAATACCACGGGTCAAAGCAATACCACGAGCCTTCAATACCACGGGCCAAAGCAATACCATGAGCCTTCAATACCACGAGCCAAATCAATACCATGAGTCTTCAATACCACGGGCCCCTGTTTTTGCACTTTTTGAGCGCTTTTTCCCATACGCGACTTATAACGTTCTTTCCCGCGTGCATACGCGACTTCCCTTAGACATATCCGCGTATGCTTAGAAACATACTCTTTTCATCATACTTTGAGCACATTCTGAATTCCTTTCTTCATTTCCTTTTGTACACACTGTATATACATTATATTTTCTTCATCAGGAACATATTCTCTTAAGCACAACTTCATCAAGTAAGTTGTCATCATCTTCATCAAGTGGGTTGCCTTTCAAGGACAACACTTAGCATCATATTGTTAACAAACATCATATCACATCAGATTTACATCATTTACCAAGTCCATCAAGTCAAGAATAACTTCATTAGGTGGTTTGCCATCAAGGACAACACATGTCAACAGTCGCATGTCTTCATCTTCATTTAGTGGGTTGCCATCAAGGACAACACTCTGCATCATATTTCCAACAATCTCCCCCTTTGGACTTGATGGCAACCACGATGGTGTTTGGTTACCATAGCAGATAGGTACATTAAGAATACAATGATACCATGTCACTCTCCCCCATTTTTACCATGTCACTCTCTCCATTTTAGTCATGTCACTTTCTCCATTTTTGGCATCATTCAAACACCATGTCACTCTCCCCCTTTGACATCAAGGGCAAAGGGCGGATCAAAACCAGCGGATCAAAACCAACACACTCTTCCCCTTTGACAAGCGGACCAAAACCAACACACTCTCCCCCTTTGACATCAAGGGCAATGGGCGGATCAAAACCAACACACTCACCCCCTTTTCTCCTCATGTAGAAGAAGCGTTCTGCAGATCTGATGTATACTGAAGTGACCAAGCTCCCCCTGAGTTCATGCTGAATATTTTTCAATGAAGTACATGACTCTATGAACTTTCTATCACCAAAAGACTCATACTTACATCAAATATCCAACCAAGTGGATTTACATATAAGACTCAAGTACCCAACCAAGTGGGTTTACACATTTCAACTCAGCTACCCAACCAAGTGGGTTTACAGAAATTGACTCAGCTACCCAACCAAGTGGGTTTACTAATTTGACAATTCCTTACATGACTGAATATTACAATTTTACATCATGGGTCTCAACCAGACCTTTTCATCAAAATACAAATATGACTTTTCATAATCAATACCAAAAAGTCCTCAAGAAAGAGAACATATTTCAGAACCATCATAATGCCAACACTGCATTATAGTCAGCAAAGCTAATGCTCCCCCTGAATCTGTGCAACCAAGCAATCTATCCAAATGACTAAGGCTCCCCCTTAGTTTGTGCATCCTGAAAACTTCCACCAACAAATCATCAAGGCATCTTCATCAAAACATTAGAAACATAATTATGAGAACTGGAACACCACCAGAGATACCAAACAGTAACAGAGACACCAAACAACACTGCAGCTGTGTTGAAGAGAGCTGAACCAACCAAAAATTTTCAGCAACCAAACATACGCGGTTTTCTGTGCAGGAACTCGCGTACATACGCGAATGTGTTTCAGTAAACCCGCGTATCCCAAGCCATCTTCTAAAATTTATGCAGATTTGTTCTTTTGACAGACTGAGACAACTTCAGCTTCAGTTTGTGAAAATCAAATGCTTCCCTGGAACAAGTGAGGGCAGACAGATAGGACAAAGTAGTTGTGTCTTCAAGCGTCATCCAACGGTCGTAGCATAAGCCCGTTAGAAACCAACCCTTCAGATTCTTTGTAGCATCAATACAATCTTTCCAAGAAAATTTATCATACCAGAACAACAACTTCCCATAAGTGTCAAGCAATCATTCATGTGGTCCAACATCACCATGATCTTCAAGATTTAACATGAAGTAACATATGTAGGTAAAAGATCTCTCAACCATAGTAACACACTCTGCATGATTTATTTCTGAATCCAATGACATCCAACTCATCCATGTGTGAGTACAAAAGATACTTATCAGCAACCAGGGCTCAAAATCTCATCATAATAAACAATGTACCAAGTCATCATCATTTGAGCATGAGTATCACAAAAACCAAAGAATAAGCAATCATATTGCCAACAATGCAATCATTAGTATTCAACCTGCTGCTCCCCCTAAACCAGTGCTCTTCCTTAACTTGTGCAATCTGAAACACCTTCAACAGCAAGTCATCAGCAACAATCTCTGCATGATCAGTTCTCATCTCTGAGTTATAAGACTGAATGCTCTTCATTATAAAGCAACCAGGCTTCATCCATAATCTTCAACACAAGAACCCATGTATCATTTCATTACCAGAATAATGCTAACAGTGCAATCATCAATAGTCAGACTGATGCTCCCCCTGGACCTCTGCTCCAGATCTTCAGCTATCAGATAAATTCTCTTATCATCAATGCATACGCGACTGTTTCTGAAGAAACTCGCGTGTATACGCGACTTTTGTTAATATAGCCCGCGTATGGAAAGTGAAGCATAGAAAATTTTCATCTTCCTTCATTTCCTCCTGAGTTTGTACCTCCTGTACCTGTCCTTTCCACATCAGATGCGCTGTCAGAAGTAAACATAACCAGAATAATCAAACCATGAGAGACATCATACATTGCTCCCCTTGTGACGATACATTACTAAATCTCATAATGTATCCCACATCATTCCTACAGTCAATCAGAGAAGTAAGCTGCCAAAAGCGGATGACTGCAGTAGGGTCTGAATTCCCTACGTTTCTGGTCGGTCCTCCTTCTTTTTCCAAATTTGCTTGAGCTTTC
Organism: Pinus albicaulis; assembly: GCA_034641835.2. Taxonomy (NCBI): domain Eukaryota; kingdom Viridiplantae; phylum Streptophyta; class Pinopsida; order Pinales; family Pinaceae; genus Pinus; species Pinus albicaulis. The sequence goes on along the minus strand of CM076572.1, from coordinate 1,189,467,635 downwards.
CAACTGTGTGCTGAAAATTGTCCACTTTCCCAGATCTGTTCATCCTACATTCTTTTTCTACATGTCCATACTTGTTACAAGCATAACATCTCATGTGGTCAGAGAAATAAACATAAGAATCATAATGAGTATTTCTAATCTTCCTCCTTTTACACTCAGCTGCTTTATGTCCATACTTGTTACATGAAAAACAATATCCCTTGAAGAAACTAGAGTACCTTTCTATGTAGGAGCTCTTTGTTTGAGGCTGAAATGATCTGCTCCTGCAATTTGCTGCAACATGCCCATAATTATGACATTTAAAGCATTCAACGTTCTTGAATAAATTCCTTTGAGAGTTCATGATTGTTGTTTGAGCTTTTGTCTCGTTCAACACTTCTGGTTTTGCAATGACATCCTCTGAATTTTTGGCACTTCCTTGTGAGCTAGATTCTCCTTTAACAGTTTCATGAAAACCAAGACCAATTTTGATAGCAGGAGACCTTTGATTACTCAGAATATTGTCCAGAATATTAGTACTATCTTGAAACCTCAAAAGTTTAATCTTTTCTTCTAATTTACCTTTGAGAATGTTTACCTCAACCTCCAAGGCTTGACATTGCTTTGTCATGCTTTCTTCTTTCTTTCTTCCATCTTCTACTTGATCCTTCAGATTTAGAATCTCTTCTTTCAACCAATTTTCATTTTCTTCACATGTTTGTTCCAGCTCTTCATTCTTCTTGTTTGATTTTTCCAGAACCCTTTTGAGAGAGATGATTTCTGCTTCAAGGCCTTCATTCTTCTTATTTGATTTGTCCAAGTCTTCTTTGAGGGAAATGATTTCTGCTTCAAGTCCTTCCTTTTCTAATGATTGTAGAGGTTCCTCATTTTTCTCACTTGATGCTTCTAGATCTGCTTGTAGAGAGATGATTGCAGCTTCATGTCCTTCATTCTTCTTGCTTGATTTTTCGAGATCTGCTTCTAGATCTTTAATTCGATTGGATGCATAAGTATGAAACCTTTGATACTTGTCCACCTGTTCATTCAACATTTCTATTTGATCTTTCATTTTAGAGGTCATTTCTTTGTAAATAGTTTCTTGCTTAGAAGTTGAACTTTGTAGTTCTTCAACTTTAGTCTTGAGAGCTTCTACAACTTTTCTTTCACTATCTTCACTGTTGTTTGCACAAAGAAGAGTATTACAAGTGGCCTTCTTCTTTTCCTTCTTTGCCATGAGTACTTGTAGATCTTCGTCAGAAACTTCTGGATCCATACTGTCACTTTCACTATCATCATCTTTGCACATGCAGTTAAGTAAGAGACAAGAACAACGATTAATACCTGGTTCATCTTCTTCAATTTTTGCTATACATGATTTTTGAGGTATCTTCTTGTTTCGAGTAGCCTTCTTCTCTTTCTTCTTAGCCATGAGCACCTTCAGATCTTGGTCAGAATCTTCTTCATCTTCACTGGACACTTCATCATCATCTTCTTTTGCATAATAACTCTTTCTCTTTTAAAATTGTTTCCCTTTACCATGTTTTTCTCTATAAGGACATTTAGCAGCATAGTGACCAACTTTTCCACACTCAAAACATTTGAATGGAAGCTTACCTTTGAATCTTCCAGTACCTAGTTGGAGCTTTCTCACGAAATTTGCTTCTTCTTCATCGGATACATAGCTGGATTCTTTGACAACCTCCTTTTCCTTTCCTTTTGTAGATGCCTTAAAAGCAGCTTCTCTTATTTGAGAAGGACCTCCTTGTCTCATTTCAAAAGCAGTCAGATTACCATGTAATTGAACAATAGTAAGCGATTGCAGATCTTGCCTTTCTTCAATAGCTGAAACTTTAGAGTCAAATTTTGAAGTCAAGGATCTTAAGACCTTTTCCACCAGAGTAGTATCAGTTATGGTTTCACACAAATTTCTCATTCGATTTACAATATCATCCAGACGAAGAAAGAAACTGGCAACACTCTCATCACTATGCATCTTCAAATTTTCATATTCAATTCTAAGAGTTTGGAGTTTTGCACTTTTTACCTTTGTGTCTCCTTCATAGCTTAGAATGATTTTGTCCAATATGTCTTTTGCCGAATGTAGCTGCATCACTTTAGCAAATTCTGATTCAGACATGCTTCCCAATAAGACATTCACTGCTTTGGCATTGATTTCATACTTCTTTCTTTCAGCTGCATCAGTAGGAATATTTGCCGAGTATTGATAACCTTCTTGCACGATTGCCCATACATCTGCACCAAGACTTTGCAGATATGCTTTTGTTCGTACCTTCCAGAAAATCAGATTGCTTCCATTGAATAGAGGTGGCTTTATAGACATTACTCCTTCTTGACTTCCCATTGCGACGGATCTCCTTCAAGCGATCAAGCTTCTGCAGAAGGACCTGCTTCGATTCCAATTGTTGGGAAAAATACTGAGAGGGGGGGGTGAATCAGTATTTACTGCATATTCAAAACTTTCACTTTTTCTTGCTTCTAAAACGCATACGCTACTTTCTTGAACCAGACTTGCGTATATACGCGGGTACCCTTTATGAAACTCGCGTATACACAGATATCTAATTATGTCATTAATTCTTCACTCATAACATTCCATCATTTATTTATCAGATATTCAATAAGCAGTAAACATGTGCAGTAAGAACAGAATAAACCATCACACAAAGCATCACACATGAACACCAGGATTTTTAGGTGGAAACCCAAGTCGGGAGAAAACCACCGCTGCAGTTGCTCGGCCTTCAATATTTTATTATAGAGAAAACATCTTACAACATATGTGCTGGCGCAGACTTGACCAGCACGCAGGCACCCACCTGCGCTCGTTTACCAGCCTCTCCTGGAAGGGAGCTCCAACCCCCTGACTCGTTTACCGGCCTCTCCTGGAAGGGAGCTACGACCCCCCGATCTCGTTTACCAGCCTCACCTGGAAGGGAGCTACAACCCCCTGACTGAAGGCTACAACCCTCAGCACCACCTTGGACCACGTTTCATCAATTTTCACACTGGATCCAACAACTTCAATAGAACACAACTTGCAGGCCACATTTCATCATATTTTCATACTGGACCCTTTCCTTACTTTTAAGCACAAACATACATCACCAACAGATACTTATCAACACAGATCAGATAGCAGAAACACAGCAGAACAGATCAGATATTTCATACCCCTTGCTTCAGCAAACCCTAGTTTGCATACGCGCTTTTGCTTCACTGATGTCGCGTATATACGCGCTTCCGTCCACACAAACCAGCGTATACCTCAGTGTATATTTTATTGCGCATACGCGCTTTCTCTTCGCTGAAGCCGCGTATATACGCGCTTCCTCCGCGGCGAAGTAGCGTATAGATCTTCAATGATTACAGAGCTGCATACTTCATCAGATCAGATGTTCAATTCAGATTTACCCTTTTCACTTCAGTCAGATGTTCGCCTAGATGTTCGCCTCATCACAGATCTAGGCCTTCCATAAGCAGATCTAGCAGATACAAGTGCATTTCAGATCTAGATCCCCTTCTCCATCATTGGTGCATCATACCTTCAGATTTGTCTTCAAGTGTAACCCTTCCATTCAGATCTACTTCAGAGAGAAGTATTCATTCAAGCTCAGACATCTTGCACCCACACTCATGATTTGCACAATGAATTTCTTCTCCTTATATAGGCTTATCCTTTTTCAATACCACGGGTCAAAGCAATACCACGAGCCTTCAATACCACGGGCCAAAGCAATACCATGAGCCTTCAATACCACTAGCCAAATCAATACCATGAGTCTTCAATACCACGGGCCCCTGTTTTTGCACTTTTTGAGCGCTTTTTCCCATACGCGACTTATAACGTTCTTTCCCGCGTGCATACGCGACTTCCCTTAGACATATCCACGTATGCTTAGAAACATACTCTTTTCATCATACTTTGAGCACATTCTGAATTCCTTTCTTCATTGCCTTTTGTACACACTGTAGATACATTATATTTTCTTCATCAGGAACATATTCTCTTAAGCACAACTTCATCAAGTAAGTTGTCATCATCTTCATCAAGTGGGTTGCCTTTCAAGGACAACACTTAGCATCATATTGTCAACAAACATCATATGACATCAGATTTACATCATTTACCAAGTCCATCAAGTCAAGAATAACTTCATCAGGTGGTTTGCCATCAAGGACAACACATGTCAACAGTCGCATGTCTTCATCTTCATTTAGTGGGTTGCCATCAAGGACAACACTCTGCATCATATTTCCAACAGATGAGGATCTTCTCCCAGAGTTTAGGAGGAGATGTAAAGAAATGGTTCAAAAACTTACCTCCTAATAGCATAAGTGATCTCCCTACCTTGCATCAAACATTTATCAACAAATGGGAACTCAAAAATAATTCTCTCCAAATACTAGCAGAATAGAGCAGCCTTAAGAGAAATCAAGGAGAGAGTATTCCTGACTACTCCACTAGGTTTAATAGCATTTACAATGCTCTTCCACCTCACATGAAGCCTCCTCAAGGCATGGGCTTAGTAAGATATCCCGAAGGCCTTGATGTGGACATGATGTATCAGTTAAGAGAGAGGGATTACTCAACCTTAGAAGACATGCAGAAAGGAGTTGTGAGCGTAGAAGCAAACATAATTGAGAAAAGAAATAGGTTAAGATCAGAGAAGAGGGTAACTTATAAAGATGACACTACACCCTCCACATCTAGCTCAAAAACAGAATAGAAGTTGGAAGAGATCATGAAAATGATGAGCATACTTGAGAGAAAACAACCTCAAAACAATCAAAACAGAAATAGAAATCATAATTATAGAAGAGACAACAATCAAGATAAGCAAAAAGAAAGTGACCAACAGATTAGACCTCCCTTTCAACAGAACTATGTAGATCAATATGAGGAAGATAGGGAGTTGGAATGGTTGGAAGAATTTCATGTAAACTTGATTGGATCAGACAGCGGGGATGATGTTTTCCTCACTGAGGAAGAACAATATTTCTTCTCTTATGATCAAAATACAAACACCTATGAAGATTTTGATGACTATAGATTGGGTTTTGAAAATGAAATCATGGAGGTACACAAACAGTATGATCTTAGGAGCAAGGGAAACATAGATAATTCAAAAGATAAAAACAATAGCACTGTTGTCAAGAAAAATGCAGAAAACTAGGCCAAAAAGACAACAGAGAAAACCAACATTTTGGCCAAGAAACCAGACTCAAACAAAGATAAAGGTGTCCAGCCAAATGTTGAATAGAGTACCCCTAGCACTTCAGCTAGTAGTCCTAATAAAACTGTCCCAATTACCAGTCTAAACAAGGTTCAGCAAATCAAAGTTGCTGAAAAGAATTCAATTGAAAAAACAGATGTAAATACAAACAAGTCAATTATTCCTTTCAGCCTTGAGGGAGAGATAGCTAAGATAAAAATTACCATCCCCCTAGCTGAACAAGTAACCCAGGAGGTGTATAAAAACCAAGTTTTGAAAGCTTTTAACTTAGGAAGTGATACTAACACTTTAAACTTGACAGATGACAAACCTGAGTTGTTGTTTGGTCAAGAAGTTGAAGGAAAATACCAAGAAGGGGCTGTCCCTCCCTTCTATGTTAGCTTGAACATACATGAGAAAATTTTACACAATGCTATGTTAGACTCAGGAGCTTCACATAATCTAATGCCCAAGGTAGTGATGGAAAGCTTAGGCTTAGAAATTACTAAACCATACAAAGACTTGTATTCCTTTGACTCAAGCAGAGTCAAATGTTTGGGTTTAATCAAAGATTTGTGTGTAAACTTATCCCAAATCCCTGCTAAGAGTTTAGTCATGGACATAGTTGTAGCTGAAATTCCCCCTAAATATGGCATGCTCTTGTCAAGATCTTGGGGAGCCAAACTTCAGGGGAGCCTTCAAATGGACATGTCTTATGCCACCATCCCTGTTTTTAACCAAAACAGAAGACTATACAGGGAATCTCACATGAAGTACATGGTGAGCAACATAGACAAACCAAACAACTCTCCAATCTATTCTATTCAATCAAGTTTAGATTCCTTTATCTTATGTAGCGAAGTTGAAAGTACTCAACCAGATAAGGAAAACATGGACCCAATCAGTTCACTAGAACAATCAAATCTTCCCTTCAACCAAATTCAAAACATTACCAGTCAATAGCAACAAGAAAATGAAAACAAGAATGACATACTTTGGAGAATAAACTTTGATGGATCTTGTAATAAAATAAGTGCAGGAGCAGGTGTGTGGATTCAAAATACAAAACAGAGTTTTTCATACAAATTGGATTTCCCATGCACTAACAATATTGCTGAGTATGAAGCACTTCTCCTAGGCTTACAACTGCTTAAACAGTTAGAAGCCCAGAGGATATCAATCTTAGGAGATTCTGAACTTATCATAAGACAAATCAAAGGAGAATACTTAGCTAAAAATCCAAGACTAGGGAATATCGAAACACTGCCCTTGATCTATTGAAAACCTTTGAGAAGTATGAACTTATTTTCATTCCAAGAGAACTGAATCGTCTAGCAAATGAACTCACTTTCAATGCCAACAATTTCCAGATACCCGAAATAAATGAACAACTCAGTGTGAAGGTAAAACATAGGCCTGCTGTGCCTGAAAACGAAGATCATTGGCAAGTGTTTGATTCTGAAAAACACATAGATGATTTCTTGAAATCAAAAAATGATTTCAGCATACCAATATCAGAAACGAGCCATAAAGAAAATTGCTTATATATTGAACAAATCCCAGAAGTTGAGATAACATATACTGCTGATATAAATCATTATGAAAATCATTTTGAAGTAGAGGTAGCTGACAACATAGACCAAGAAGACTTGGAGGTTTTACAATGCAAAAATGATAAAATTCCAAGAGGTCTAGCACCTTTAGAATACCTTTTTGATTTTAATGACGTAGCCAAAGAACCGAGAATAGAGCCTGTGGAAACAAATACAGAAGAGCATAACAGAGGCAGTCTAGCAGAACCCAAGATGATCAAGCTGTCCAGCACTCTCCCAGCTTACATACAACTGCAGTACATAGAGTTGTTCAAAGAATTTAAAGATGTTTTTGCTTGGGGATACGAAGACCTAAAATCATACAATACCAGCATCATCCAGCATAAAATTCCTTTGAAGGAAAATCAAAAGCCTTTTAAACAAAAATTGAGGTAAATAAACCCCCTTTTACTCCCTTTAGTTAAGGCAGAAATCAAAAAGATGCATGCTGTTGGGATCATTGTACCAATTAGATATTCTGAGTGGGTATCAAACTTGGTCTCTGTTAGAAAGAAAACAGGGGAAATCAGGCTCTGTATTGACTTCAGAGATTTAAACAGAGCCTCTTTAAAAGACAAATACCCCTTACCTGAGATGGACCATATACTCCAAAGGGTAGTTGGGTCTAAAATAATATCCCTCTTAGATGGGTTTTCAGGTTACAACCAGGTGTTAGTACTCCCAAGTGATCAAATCAAAACGACTTTTACCACACCTTGGGGCACCTTTATGTATGTCAAAATGCCTTTCGGATTGATGAATGCAGAGGCCACCTTCCAAAGGGCCATGGACATAGATTTCTCTGAAGATATTGGCTATTTCATAATCAGTTACCTTGATGACATAACCATTTTCTCAAAAACTGATGAGGAACATTTGATTCACTTAAGAAAAGTTTTTGAGAAGTGTATGAAATTTGGCTTGTCATTGAATCCCAAGAAAACACAAAGAAGGTAAAATTCTTGGCCATATAATTTTGGAAGAGGGAATCAAAATCGACCCTACAAGGATATATGGCATATTGCAGATCAACCATCCTAGAAGCCTCAAAGAATTGCAATCTTTCATTGGAAAGATTATTTTTCTAAGGAGGTTCATCCCCAACCTTGTTGAGCTATTAAAAAACATTGCAAACATGCTTAAGAAAGATGTAGGTGTAAAATGGACTTTACCAGCTAAACAATCATTCAAACTAGTCAAACAAGCTCTTACTCAAACACCAGTCCTGATTAGTCCAGATTTCACCAAAGAATTTTATATCTTTTCTTTTGAATTTGAACATACCATAGATGCAGTATTACTTCAAAAGAATGACTTGGGGCAATAACAACCAATATTTTTCTTTATTAGGGCCTTAAGAGATGCTCCTCTCAAATATAACATCATGGAGAAGCAAGCCTTAGCATTAGTGAAAGCATTAAAAGACTTTAGGGTCTATATTTTACACTCTCACATAATCGCTTTTGTTCCACATACTATTGTCAAGGACATTCTAAGTCAAGACCCTGATGGCAAAAGGGGAAAATGGATTGCAACTATTCTTGAATATGACTTAGAAATCAGGCCCACCAAACTAGTTAAAGGGCAGGGGTTAGCAAAACTTATGGCTGATTCTAACTTCCAAGCACTTGACATAAATATGGTAGATGTGTTGGAAGAAATAGAAGAATCCACTGCTCCTTTTATTGAAGAAACTAATCTAAATTCTCCTTGGTATGCTGACATCGTTTATGTGCTTTTATATTTAAATGCCCCTCCTTCTCTGTCTAAAACTAAAGCTAGATTTTTGAAGCAAAAAGCTTTGAGTTTTTGCATATTATATGGAGTATTATATTGGAAAAATGCTGTTGGAATTTTGCTTAAATGTTTACTTGAAGATGATGTAGGAAAAATCATGCATGAGTTGCATGACGGAGAATGTGGAGGACACCTCTACTGGAAGGCCACAGCAAACAAAATTCGTAGATCTGGTTACTATTGGCCTACCCTTTTCCCAAACACTCAAAATTTGGTCATGTCTTGCCATAAGTGTCAAATCTTTGATGGCAAAAGAAAAATCCTTCCCTTACCCTTACATCCCATCAGAGTTGAGGCACCTTTTCAACAATGGGGTTTAGAATTCATTGGGAAAAGTCACCCATCCTCCTCAGCTCAACATAAGTGGATCCTCACATCCACTGACTTCTTTACCAAGTGGATATAAGCTATACCCTCCAGAAATGCTAATGACTCTGTCATTATCAAGTTCCTTGAAACAAATATCCTATCCAGATTTGGTTGTCCTAGAAAAATCATAACAAACAATGCTGTTGCTTTTAAATCTAAGAAGATGGTTGATTTATGTTACAAATAACACATAACCTTGGCCCATTCCACTGCTTATTATCCAAAATGAAATGGATTAGCTAAATCTTCCAACAAGATCCTCATCAATATCATTAAAAAACTATTGGAACAAAATCAGAAATCATGGCACAGTAAGCTGGTTCATGCCTTGTGGGCTGATAGGTTAACTACAAATAAATCAATAAATATGTCCCCCTATCAGTTAGTTTATGGCATGGATACAGTTTTTCCTACCTCATTGGGAGTTCCAGTCATGCAACTCCTTCAAGAAGTACAGATTGAAGAGAATGATATGCAGAGAAGGATCAACCAAACAATCCATTTACAGCAGACCAGAGAAGAAGTTTATAAGAGAACACAGTTGGTCCAAGAAAATATGAAGAAGCTATTTGACAAAAGGACTAAGGCAAACAATTTCCAAGTTGGAAATATTGTTCTTAAGTGGGATTCAAGAAGAGAAGAGAAGGGAAAACATGACAAGTTTGAGAACTTGTGGAAGGGCCCCTATATTATTCATGCTGAGAGGGGTCACAATGCATTTTTCCTGAAGGAATTGAACGGAGAGGATCTGTATGGAGGTCCTGTCAATGGCAGAATTCTCAAGCATTACTTCTGCCAATAATCATAAGTTTTAAAGCCTTTTATTTTACCTTTGTAAATATCATATTCTTAACATTGTATTCAAGGTTATGAAAATCAAAAATAAAAAAACAAAGAAAAGAAAGAAAAGAGGGCAAATTCTGAAAACAAGAAAGGTATAGCCCCATACCAAAAAAGAGAAACAAATCTGAAAGTGTGCAAGCTTAAATGCCACTCCTGAAAACACACTTCTAATCAGTCAAACAGCCTAATCTTGACTTATTAGATTTAAATTTTCTGCTGATAGGATAGTGAATTTGATTTTCCGAATTGTTTAATCTTGGATTATCAGTAGATAGTTTAGGATAGAAATCAAAGGTTCAAATATGCTCAAAATCCGAACCTAAATATTCCAAGCAAAGAGAGTGACTCAAGTCTGTTTCAAATCCTGAGTCAAAGAAGAGGTAAATCTAGTTCTAATTAGCTCAAAATCTGAACCAGGGGATAAGCAAAAAATAGCTCAAACGAATTCAAAAACAGAGTTGTAAAAGAGGAAGGAAGTGATTTGAAAAATTAGATCTTAAGCCTTCATTTTTGTTTTAAATTTTGTGCAAAATAATGTCTATGTGCAGTTATCCTTATGCCATAGATCAGCATCAAGTCAAATAGCTTAATATTGACTTGAATGTTTTTTAAATTTCTGTTGTAGAAATTAGAGAATAAAGTCTGTTGGACAGTTTAATCCCAACAGACAATAGAATAGGTAGAGAATCATATGGGATCAACCGTTTAAACTGAGTCCATGGAGAAATAAGGAGTAGAAGTAGATTAGTCTTCCTACTTTCAAAAGAATAAAATGTTGTGAAAGAGTTTGCCAATCCAAATGCACTCTAAAAAAGAGAAAATGTTAGATCAAGTAGGATTGGGTAGGTAGACAGGTTGTGTTGATGAAGGTCCATTGTTGATTCATCAATGCTAATATGTTTCAGAGAAAAAGAAGATCATCCACAGAAAGGAAGGCAACCCAATGGATGAGGCAACTAATCAGCCTCCCAGAGAATCCAAGTCTGAAATTCTTGATGCCTTCAAAAAGGCACCATCCCCAAGTGGAGCCACTGTTAGCCACCCATAAATTCTGTCATATCAAGTGGTGGCTAAATGATGTTAGATAGCCTTCAAGAAACAATTTCATTGCTAAAATTGCTGATGCTTAAAGTCTTTTGATAAAATCATATCCTTTGGACAATCGTCACTGCTTTTCCCCCTTTTCAACTCCGAATTTTTGCTGTCATTACATGAGGAAAAACTGCTGCAAGCACCATTTTTCCCCTTTCCCTTTCTTCAAAACCCTTTGATAAAGCTTAAAACCCTTTCTTAGCCTTATCGAAACCCCCCAAAAAAACCTTTCAAAAATCATTCAAAATCCATAAAAATCATATTTTTATGTATTGTAGACTTAAGCCCCCTTGGGCAAAGTCTTTAACCCCCCTCTCCTTACGCTCAGGTGCCAGGACGGAGCGCTAAGTCTTCTAAGTGCTTAGTGCATTACCCCATGCCTATTAACCCTCATCCACAATTCCCTAGTCATATGGCTTTCCATATAACCTGTGGCCCCACAATCGGGCACCAAGTCATTTTTGAATATTAAAAATGTCCGCCCGAAGTGTAAAACCTTCGGTTTGATATTATTTTAACATTTTTATATTTATAAATTACCACCGGTACGAAATTTAAATCACTCTGCACCGTTGATCTAATCTGAAGATCGGACGATGCGGAATCCATCTCCCCGGTGGTCCCCGCCAACCACTCACCATCGCGAAAACCACGTGGTATCCATCGCACCGCTTTTTGAGCATGAGCGGTTTTTCCCATTTCATAGCGATTCCATACACCGGCCGCCACGTGTCTTGGGCCCATTTTTAAAACCGCCACTCATCACACGTTAAACTTCGAATGTGGACCCGACGCGATATTGATGTGCGCCGTCCGATCTGAGGCCGCCCATCGGACGGCGATCACTCACCAAAGATACCCACATGATAACTAGGCTCCGGTGCATCGATAACGACATCTCTGCCGTTGATCTGATCTGTAGATCGACGGCCAAAAAATCATCACCCGTTTTCTCCGTTTTGACTTTCCACCTATGCTCCCGACCGTCGATTTCGCGCAATCGATGGCTCCGATTCAAATCCTTCTTCCACTCTCCTCTGACCTCTCTCGATCAATCTTGACTGTTGGATGATGCCATCCAACGACCATACTTCCTCCACATGCCTTCTGAAGCAGTGAGCCCATGCACGCAAGATTTTATAATATTTTTTTGTATTTTTTAGGGTTAAATGGTTTTCTCGCCATTTCTGAAGAAAATTCAGAAGTAGAAGGTAACGATCCTCCCGCCTTTGATTCATCAAAGAGGATCATTCGCGGGGTTTCAAATTCACGTTTTCATCAAAGACCCATGAGGCATTGATGCCATATCATCCCTACACAACCCTGCACACCAGCAAAAACACATGAATCAAGCACAGTCAGAGAATATCAGTGTCAAAGCCAAAAGGGTACCATGACAAATTTGAGGGAATTTTGGCTAGGACAAATTATCAAAGGCCTAATCCTTCCGACTGAAACAAATTTTAAGGAAATACGTAAGTGTTTTATGAAACAGAAAGCGTAAACTGCCACATCAAGGGCTAATTGAATCTCCCAGCTACCTCAGAGCCACCTGCAGCCTCAAAGCAATCAAAAGGAGGCTGCAGTTATTACCAGACCAGGAGATATTTTGCATCAATACAGCTGAACAGTTATTCCAACTAAAGGAACTTATTGTAAACTGTTAGAAAAAGTTATTTCCAAGATAACAAGAAGCCTTGAAGTCAACAAACTCTTTCCAACAAGTCTAATAGTTAATGTAAACCAATTAATACAGGGGAAATATAAAAAAATTCTCTATTGAGCCCCTCAAAGGCCGAGAGACAGTGCACTGTATTGATTTAACTTATGATTGAACTTAGAAGATATTTTACCCCATCTTCACCTCCTCATTCTTCTATAAATATTACTTGAGAAGATGATAAAGGTGTTGGTTGGTTGTTGGTTGATCACTAGTTGTAATACTGAAACTTTCTGAAATAATACATAGTCTGTTGAAATTGAAGATGATATTGAAGTCTTGGAAGCTCTGATGATGTTGTTGCATGCTTGTTACTGAGAAGGCTCTATCATTGGATCCATGAGCTTGGCTGTTGGTGAAGTATTCTGAACTATTTAATGCTTTCTCCTGTTTTCATTTTGTTCCATAATTTCTTACTACAGTAGGTTGAAAGCTTTAGGCTAAGAAATGACTCCTGGAAGCACCTTAGACTTGTTCATCCTTCACTGTTTTATGTTTTCTTCTGCTGAGGTATTTTAGAGTCTTCAATCTTTCTCTTTAGTCCTCATGCTTGTTTATTTCTATAATAGCTCAAATAGTTGATTTTAGCATGATTTATGGTTCTCCCTGCTTGTCTGCTATCACTTGAAAGTTCTTATGGAAGTCTCCCTTTGAAGTACCATTGTTTTAAGTTAGTCAAAGAGTTCTGTTTCGATCTTGCCCTTTGTCATTTCTTGAAAAGTTTTTTTGAATGTATTTTATAGTTGTAACCATAGATGTATTAGGTGTTCCCTCTTCTATGACTGCAATTATCAGTGAATCTTTTATGTTTTATAAGTCATTTGAAATAAAATCTTTGAGGAAATAGGGTGTTCCCCGAATCTTAGATTTCATTTTGAAAGTTGTATTGAAGTCATTATTTGCTTAAAGAATGTTTGTAGAATTTATGGTTAGCCCTAGCTATCAAATATTTCTTTATTGTTCTAGTTATGTTTTCAAGTTCCCTTTGTTGAGAATTAAATTTCTCTTTCCAAATCATTGATGTCCATCTCATTCCAAAACAAAAGGATCCTGCGGCCAAGTTAGATTTTCCCTCTGATATCCCATATCCATTTATGAGTATGTCATGACCTCTTTTGACCCCATTTCCCAATGAACCGGATGTTTCTCCATTCTATATATCTTTCCTATACCTTTCATGTTCTGCTGTATCAATTCAACCAAACAAACAAACAAACAAACACCTACACTTAATAACTAGTCTAAAATCCATATTCAAAGCACACAAGATAAACCTTTGCAAACAAATATTTGAGAGATCCCTCTCTGAGAACAGGAGGACTAGATCTTGGAACTCTAAAGATTGGTTATGATGTTTCCTTGTCTTTTGATTTTCCAAACTATCAAAACACGGGACACCAACACATCTGACAAGTTTTCTTCCTTTTGGAAGAGGAACAAGATCCCAAGTATTGTTTTCCAATAAGGAACAATACTCTTCATTCATAGCTTCATCCCAATCTAGATGACCGGAGGCTTCTTCAAAGGTTTCTGGATCAAGTTTTTCTGTAACTTGAGCCAATAAGGAAGAAGATATTTCGAACTGAGAACGTGTATGTCGTCAATCGGCAAGGTCACCTGCAAGAGAACCTGCTGCATCCTGAGTAGAGTGGACCCATCTTGGAAGCAGTGGAGTATAAGGAACAATTTCACGAGCTGGAGGAGGATTTTCATCCTCGCTGTCATCATTTGAACTAGAAGGAATGCTATTAAAAATATAAGAGAGAGAGAGAGGTGGCACATATGCTGAATCAGGCTCGCAGGCCAAAGGTGGCACACTTGCCAAACTAGGCTCGCAGGCCGATATATTTTTATCAAATTTTACATCTCTTCTAATGATAATATTTTTGGATTTTGGTTGAATAATTCTATATCCTTTGACATCTTCAGAATATCCAACAAAAATAAAATTTTCACTCTTAGGTTCTAAGGCTTTATGTTTCGCATCTGGAATATGGGCCCAAGCATCACTTCCGAAAACACGAAAGTGACTTACATATAGTTTGATTGAGCTCCAATCTTCTTATGGAGTTATATTCTTTAAAACCTTAGTAGGAGTGCGATTAACTATGTAATTGTCACAATTAATGTCTTCTGCCCAAAAACTGAGACCAAGTCCTTTAGATTGAAGCATACAATTAGCCATTTCTTTTAAGGTGTGATTCTTCCTTTCAGCTACACCATTTTTTTATGGAGTTTATGGAACATTATGTTGCAATTGAATGCTATGCTTAGTGCAGAAGTTGATAAATTTGTTGTTAACATATTCTTCGCCATTGTCTGATCTTAACTTAAGAATTTGATGTCCAGATTGTTTCTCAACAAAGGCCTTGAAGGCCAAGAACATGTTAAAAAATTCACTCTTGAGTTTTAAGAAATATACCCAAGTGCGTCTAGAAAAATCATCAATGAAAGTTAATAAGTACTTGCAACCAGAGAAAGAAACAATATGAAGAGGACCACATAAATCACTGTGCACAAGCTGCAAAGCGGCTGAAGCGTGCCAAGAGGCACGTTTGTCAAAACTATCCCGATGATGGTTTTCGAGTACACATCTGGAGAAAACACCATCTCAGAAAGATACCATAGGAAGGCTTGTCACCATATTTTCCTTACATAGAGTTTGAAGAGAGCGATAGTTTAAGTGACCAAATCGCTCATGCCAAAGTTTTCTCACATCATCATTATGAGCAACAAAAACTGAGGGAAGAGATGATGACCCAAAGTTATCAAACTTATACAACCTTGTGTAATCATCAACAATTCCAGTAGCTAAAATATGTTTAGGATCTTTGAGGTCCTTGATTACAACATCATGAGGTGAGAATTATACTATTTTCCCTTCACATGAATGAGTTATCTGATAAACAGATAGAAGGTTGCATGACAAGGTAGGAACACATAGTACATCATTAAACCGACCATTATCTAGATGAATGGTTCCAGATCCTACAACACTAAGAGATATATCATCACCAACATAAATATGTTTGGTGTTACAATAATTTAAAGAAGAAAACATGGATTTATTTTTAGCCATGTGGTAAGAAGCTCCAGAATCAATGAGCCACTCATGAGAAGGAGAAGAAGAAGATAGATTTAATGCATAAGCAGATCTTGATGCTTGACAACCACAAGCAGAAAGTGCCATGCCTGAAGATGAAGGTGAAGAGTGCTCCAAATTGACGTTGTGCTTCTTCATTTCTGCTTCTAAGGCTTCCATCTTCTTAAAACATTTGGACTCTATATGGCCATCACGTTTGCAAAAGTTGCAATGTCTATCTGTATTCTTCCCTTTGTTTTTGTTTGCCTTATCATTTTGGTGATTTTATTTTTCAGTTTGCGGCTGAAATTTCTTGGGACCCTTGTTTGGTTTAGGACCATACTTTTTAGGATACTGCTTCTTGGGATTCTTTTGATATGGTTGTTGTTAGGCTACTAAGGCTTTCTTAGAAGCATTTCCAGGAGTGATAAGACCAAGGTGTAAGAGTTTTTCTGGTTCTCTTATCAAAGAATCACAAAAGGCATCAAAAGAGGGATTCTTGTAGGTGGTTCCTGAAGAAATGATGGATTCTCTAGTGGAATGGAAGGCGGAAAAAAATACAGAGTATGCAGGACCAAGCTTAGAAAGAATGCAATATATGAGGCTACCATCTTCCTTTTTGACCTTACACCCTTCTAAAAGAAGTCTAAGGGTCTTGAATTTGGACAAAAAGTCTTCAATAGAGGAGAAATTATTAGGGTCCAAAGTAAGCAACTCATTTTCAAGCTGGTAGGCCCTGATTTGATTTTGAATACCAAAAATATTATTTAGCTTTTCTAGGGCTTTATCAGGGGTGTCAATGTCAAGGATGTGAAATCGAAGATCTTGAGCAATGGACATTCCTATCAACCCTCATGCTTGATCTTTTTTATTTTCCCATTTAGGAACTTTATCATCATCGGAAGGTTTAGTTTCTTGACCTGTGGCTATTCTATAAAGCCCTTTACTTCTAAGTATATCTACCATGTGAGGTAGCCATTGGAAATAATTGGTGCTGTTAAGAATAACCGGGCATGCACTTTCCATTTTTTTTTTAAAACTTGAAGTTGAGAAAAGCTGAAAATAACTACTACAATGGAAAGATCTTGAAAAATTAGGCCGTTTAAAAAAAACAGCTCGAAAAATGGCTTCCGGATGAAGAAGTTATGCCTTTTGAAAAATCTGAGTTGTAGATGCCAAATAGTTGCGGGAACGGGATGAAGTGCGGATTTAAAAAAAAAAATCTGCCCCTTTGAACATAAAATTTTTGCAAAAGAAGCTTGAGAAGGAGACTTGAACCCAAGACCTCTATTCTCATAAACTAACCCCTCACCAAGTGAGATAGTAAAAGGATCATGTTATTTTAGAAAGGAGGAAGGGGATATTATTATTATTCTTCTTCTTCTTCTTCTTCTTCTTCTTCTTCAGTGTGCATGCCTTTTTCCTACACAAAAACCACAAAAAACGAGCAAAAAAAATGAAATGCAAAGCCTTACGGTAGAATGTTAGATTCTCGGTTAGCCTTACCGGCAACTATCACTTTTTTTACTATTTTTGATTTCCCGAGATCGCGCAAAGACGCGGGGAAAAAGCATACATAGCAAAAAAATCTCTTTTTCCTATTTCTGATTTTCCGAGATCGCACTGAGCACACATCAAAGATCATACACAGAGAAGAGGGTATAGATCCGGAAAATAAATAAAACCTTAATACAGAAAAAAACCGAAATAAACAGAACTATTAACAAATATATCTGCAAAATAGATGCTTTATACCTCCAGATCTAAACTGACATAACTTGGGTAGCCAGCAACATTTTTGTATGAAATGAAAGGTGTTCCTCATTGTAACAGACACTCCCGGCACAAAAGAGCAGTTATCCAAGCCCAAAAAAGTTCAGAAATAGTAGATATAAGAAATGGCATTCGCATGCAGTCAAATCGACTTCAGATTTTGATCAACAACGAACGCGACCCTAAAAATAGCTCTTATACCATGTAGGAATTTACAGGGTAAGTTACGTAGATCAAGAACCAAAGGTCACCACTCACAAAAAGATCACAAATCAATACACCAGTATAATCACGTGGTTAAAACCCTCAAAGAGGGAAACAGTCCATGCCCTGAGGCAACGCGGCCACTTCAGGGAATTTTTTAATATAAAAGAAAAGGTACATATGTTTCTCTCATAAACGGTTACCGGACAAATGACCCTCCATGCTCTTTAAATAGAGATCATGGACCAATCGGGTGTTAAGCCACGGATCAAGTGCCCTTAATACCGAGGTGAGAGATAACTGTCAGATCACTACAAATCATGACCATTGGATTATAAGTTACAAATGTACATGGTAAAGAAACACACTTTACCTAACTCTACACTAGAATAAGTTATTCTTAACTATTTCCTATGTGTCGGAATATCCTAGCAATTTCAAATTATAAAATCTCTTCTAAATGGCTTCACCATCTAGATGAACATCATTTCTCTCTTTCATACCATTCAACCTTCATTTCACTTATCCTCACTGGTTCATCCAACACTAGCTTTGTCGCATTGTTTCCATAACCTAGTTTCCAGCACTCTGTCATCTTCGATACTAAACCCTCCCTGAGTTTTATCCCTAGAATTTGTCTGAGACTTGTTCTTAAAGCCGACATGGGGGTAGATCGATATGAACCAGTGTTCTAGTTTTATCAAGAAGCAAAGGAATTAGTTATAGAAACTTTGAAAGATTAAGAAAAATATTGAAGCTAATGAAGAAATCATCAAGCATGAAACAATTGAACATGCTAGTTCTTTAACTAGACATCAGATGAAAATCAAAATTGAGAAACTTCAGAGGAAAAATGAAAAATTAAAGGAAGAAGTGAAACAATATAAGTTGTTGGACATGTACATCAAGAAAGAGAATGATAAATTATAGGAGAATAGCCAGAGGTTGCAATATGAGTACGATGAGGTCTCCACCAAGATTAAGAAGGTTCTTTGCCTCATACACTATACCAGGGTTATTAAAATGGAACTCAAAGAAGAGGCTTCAGGTGTGAATATCTTAGATCCAAACAGCTGATGTTCAGGTAAGTTATAAGAAGACTCCATTTTTAAAATTTTGAGGAATGGTTCAACACTTTTTGCATGAGGACATACAATAACTTAGGGATGGGGGAATGTTGGGTCTCCTTTTTTATGGCTATAATACCCTATATTTTCCTCTATTTTTTACCAACGTTACCTCAAACCTATTCACCACTTGCCTATCTTCTTCAAGAACATAACGTTTAGAACCCTTATGCATCTATGAGGTAATTTATATTCAAATCATGATTTTTATGATTTCTTGTTAGTAGAAATAGAATAATTGATTCTTTATATTCTCTAATTATTTGGATTGAATCAAATAGATTTTAAGACCCTGTTCTTGCTCATCCGACACTAGTATTATCCATCTGGTACTAACACTGCTCATCTGGTACCCATGTTCTTGTTTATCTGGTGCCTGCATTCGTCTGGTACCTATGCTCGTTCAGTACATACATTCATCCAGTACCTATGCTCGTCTGATGCCTATGTTCGTATTGTATTGAACCTATTCATCCGGTACCAGACCCAAATTTTCAGCTTCGATGGTTGGAGTGAACTACTTCAGATGATACCAAGGGAATCGATGGTCAAATAATCACCCTTTTTTTGGAGAATCGAGATATGTTTCATCCTCATGTACTGTGTGTCATGAGGATGAAGCCAAATATGTGAAGTAAAAATAATTTTGATATTTTTATGATGATTTTACAATATCTTTAAGCTTTGTATGTAGCAACCATTCCTCTATAAGAGAAGGCCCGTAGATGATAGGGGGAGACCGAGATTTAGACAATATTGTTATGTTGGAGATTTAACTGAGAAAATAGCGTTGTAAACCTTTTTATGAAATCAATGATATGAGAATTAGTTGATAAGTATAGTTTGTTAATGGAGTATTTAGTTTTGTATTTCTCTCATATTTGTTAACTCGATAAGGGCCCATCAACGCCACCCAGGTAAAGTTTTTAATATAATTATTGTGAATATAGCTTGGTTTGTGTGTGAAGAGTGGCTTAGTGTTATAATTCATTTTCAAAGAATTTGATGTGATTTTAGTTATGTTCTATGCGATTAATTTGCTTGAGAGTGTTTGATATAAGTCTGGAGCTCTTAGTTTTTAAATAAGGATTCATTAGTTTTTTGAATTCAAATTTTATTTCTCAAGCTGTATGTTTAATTTTTGTTTTCTATTTTGAAGAACAGGAAAATTTTAAGTGAAGATTCTTGTTATACTTAACATTTAATATATAAGAATGCATAACTTTCTTCAAAACTAGTTAAATTAGGAATGATTGTTTTACTTTATATTTTAGTGCAGTGAGTTGATTTTAGTTCAGTGATTGAAACCAATTGCTAAAGGAAAACATAGTTGAACCCATCTTTTCAGTTCATGAGCCTATAAATGGACATACTCATTACCTTAGAAACAACCTTTAGATCACATTCTTGCTGAGATTTTATTTATGATTTTTTGATCTTTAAACTATGTGAAGAAGTTGGATTGAAATTTTTTAGAATGGAGTATTGGTTTTGAATGCTTCTTATCTAGGATATACTCATTAGACATAGGAACTTATCTATTATCAACATATATAGTGCATAAGCTCTATTGATTACAATTCTATAGCTGATAATTTAATTTGTGGTGATATATTATACATATAATTGCCTCAACATAGATATTAATGTCAACAACTCCTCTTTTTAATACTTATTGTTGTAGATATTTTTTAAGTCTTTAATACCATATTCTAGGAGCTTTCTTAGCCCATAAATTTCTTTCTTCAATATGCACACAATATCCTTATTTTCTAATGATAAGAACTCCTATGGTTATTCGGTGTATAGTTATTCCACTAGGTTTCCATTGAGAAAGTATGACCTGACATTCACTCGATATAATTTGAAGTTCTTGAAACACACACATGCCAAAAAAATTATGATAGCTTCTAGCCTTGCAACTAGGGAAAAGGTTTCTTCAAAATCAATACCTTCAACTTGAGTGTAGCCTTTGCAAACTCACCTTGTTTTATTTATTACTACTTCACCATATTCATTTAAATTGATCTGAAAGCCCACTCGGTACCAATCACATTTTTATATTTTGGTATTGGAACAAGTTTCCATGTTTCATTATTCTCAATTTGATTCATTTTTTCTTCCACAACATCAATCTAGTGCTTGTCTTCACTATCTTTTGTAAAATTATTAGGCTTAATTTTAGTTAGCAAGGAGAAACGTGCATGTTCTAGTCCACATGCTAATATTTCTGTAGTGTGCACTCCACCCATATATTTATCACCAATAATTATATTTTCTAAATGATTCTTCTAGATGAATGAAAAAGTGGTGTTTTGTATCTTCATATTCTATTTATTCTTCTTATTATTCCTCCTTGCAACTCATCTATTATGGTTATCCATTTACTCATGATTTCCCATTTTGAGGCATTGCTTCATACACTTTAAGATTTGTACCATGTACACTTTTTTGTATTTCTTTATTGTAAGATTTATAAGCCTTTTTTTTTTATCAATAACCAATAAGGATGCCTTCATAAGCTATGGAGTCAAATTTTCTTGATCCCAATCATCTCTCTTTACATAGCACTTTCTCTTGAAAACTTTGAAGTGTTTGAATATTGTTCAATACCCTTCTATAGTTCATAAGGTGTTTTGTTTCTATTGAATTTTTTTTTTCCTCTATTCAAAATGCAGAATATGATGTTCACTACTTCTCTCCAAAACATATCTATTAACTTTACTACATCCAACATTGTTCCATTGATTTCTTGTATGGTTCAATTCTTCATTTCTACCACTCCATTTTGTTGTGGAGTTGTTGTGCCTAAAATATGTCTCTTTATTCCATAAAACTCACCAAACTATTCGAATTCATTTGAGCCTATACATTCACCTCCTTGATCTAATCTCAAGAACTTGATTTCTATTTCTGATTCATTTTCAACGAAGTCTTTGAAAGCTTTGAATTTTTGAAATGCGTCTAATTTTTCTTTTAGGAACACAACCCATGCCATTTGTTGATCATCTTAGCCCCTTGCTAATTTATGAAAAAAAAACAGGGGGGTCAAGCTGTCTTTGAGTTTTCAAGTAATGGTTTCCTTCTGGAAAGACATCATCCTTGAAGCCTTTCATGTTCCCTACTCTTCAAGCCCTTTCCCTATGCTGTTCTAGAGTCAATAAGCCTCACTGATTACTAAAAATATGTACTCCAAAGGCCTTTATTTTCCCTTTGCATCCCTGCAGGATGTCCCTTTTTACCTCTTTTTCCCTCTTTCCAAAGTCCCCTTTCCATCTCAAAACTCCCCTTTTCTCCCTTATCGTTTCCCTTCCTAACCCTTAAAATCCATTAAAAATGCGCCAAAACCCACCTTTTAACATTGTAAGAGGGCTTAGCCCCTTTCCCGCCAGCCCCTTTCAACCACTTCCCCACGTGACCATTACCCAAGACCAAGCGCTTAATGCCTTGGGAGCTAGTCGCAATCGCGGCTTGCAAACAAGTGCAACCCTTTGTTAACTCAGAAAAAATCCGATGCGATTGTTTTATTATATAATTCCTCCGCTATGTTCTGCACCGTTGATATACACGAAGATCGGACAACCCGCGCTAATCGAAAAACTTCGCAATCGCAACATTTATGTTAACCCCTCCGATCGATCATCGCAGATATTTGCGATGCAATTGATCGCATCGCATGTTCCACCTCCGATCATCGCAATTGCAACTCCTCTCCCGATCGCGCCCGCTCCTTCGATCGCATCGCAAGTTCTGTTCTTGCGATTGCGATTACCTCCCTTGCCTGATTTCCGATTGCGTTTCCATATGGGTCCCACCTCACGCGTCCATTTCATTACATTTCATGCATTTCCGCTTATAACCAAGGTTCCGTGTTTTGCATTGAAGTTTTAATGTGTCACATGCATTCCGCCGATTCTCATAATCATTCTACCGATTGATCTCCATCGTTGATCTACGCCTATAGACCATGCTCACATGGCCCACGATGAATTTCTCCACCAAACCCTATTATACACCGTATCATTGCATTTTTCACTGTTTTTACGCATAAAACATTGTTCCACCACCACCGCGACATTGTTCTCCCGTCCTCCACAATCACCCCCATATGCATGGATTTCATAACCGAGTGTCGTGTTCTTCAGGGTTACCAGGTGGGAAGGGCCGCCATGATTACACAGTCCATATTACAGCGGCAAGATTTCATAGACAGAGGTGTAAATGAAGCAGCAGAGAGTTCAATGCACAGATTGAGCAGATGAAAACATTAATGGAGTAGTAGAGGAGTATCAGTGGAAGATCGAGGATTTTAGCGTCTAGCATTAAATATTCTAAGACCTAATCCATGGTCTAGAAGATAAAGGTACCAGATCAAAGATATCCCGGATCACACAGAGGGTAAAATGCAAAAGAAACCATACCCTCTAGGTTTTATTTCAGTAGATTTTCCTTTCAGGAAAGGACATAATGTTTATGTGATTTCACTTCTACTCCGTGTCCCTGAGGATATTTTCACCCAGCACATTTATTTCAGAAAGCTGGCGGCATAGTACATACAACACAACATATTCATTCAGCAGTATGGGCATGAATGTTTCCACCATTTTGTCTTAACGAGGAAAATTAAATGTTTTTCACCTACTTCTTTTATTAGGGTTCTTCTTCTTCTATAAATGGCCCTAAGAACAGATTATTGGGGGTTCCAGATTTTATCAGAAAATTATGCCGTGAAAGGATTTTTGTATACATTTTGTAAAACTTTTGTATGGAGGCTCAGAGCCCATAGGGTCTCAGTGAGGAGGATTTCCATCTGTTAAAGAGGATTTTGTTCTTTGGTATTCCACAGTCTGTAACTTTCTCTCTTACGTGCTACTTTAATATATCATTTCATTTCATCCATCTTTCCTGTATCATGTTTTGGAATGCGAGTGGCTCACTAATTTTTGGTATGGATTTATCCTAGTTGAAACCCATGCTTGGATTAGTCAAGCGCTTTAAATATGGCTCATGCATGATATTATGTTCCATTACTCATCTAAACCGTATTTCTGCTATATTAGTTGCTTTGGGAGGGTGTTTTTAAAACGCTATTATCATGTATGGATTCTTAGATTGGTAAGCCCATGTATGGTGGTATTGTGTATCTGGATATCAGCTCAATGTTGACTAATATCTTCTCAACATTTATTTCATTACATACACCTTCTGATAATTGATATCTGTGACATATTACTTGAATTGGCCCGCTTTGCAGTAAACTGTCTCTGAATTGTCTGTTGCTTTCATAGTAGATTTATGCACTTTTCTTCTGCAGTATCCCTTTCTCTGTGTCAGTTTCTGAGGGTCTTGGTCCCATTCTAGTTTATTTCCCTGTTTACAGGAGATAGCGTGTGAGCTGAAGTTGACAACTTTACACATTATATTATACGCTCCTTGCTATGCTAAGATGTCCTAGGCACTGGTCTATCACAACTCTAGGTTGTCTCTAGGAGCGACAACATCTTTCTGGCGCCGTTGTCAGGGATCAAAGTTAAGAAAATTAGAATCCTTGGGCCTCGACAAAACCTATTCACTCTCTAAGTAGGTGAGCACAGAGAGTTGAGAGTTGTAGATCCCTCACCTTGGCAACTCCAAATTCATTTATCAAAATAATTTACTTGCAGTCCCGACTCCGCTGGGGAAGAGACAAATGGCTTTGATTTGGAAAAGCACTGTGGTGGACAGTAAGATCTTAAATCATCCACCTGGTGACTCCACAGTTCCCAAATGATTAAAAGACTCCACTGATGATCAATAGGCCACTGATTATCTTGGTTTCACGAGACTCCACTGGGAGACCATGTCACAGTACAACATCTGCCATGTTGAAGACCAAGCCACTTCATCAATGGAAGACCCTGAACAGTTTGCAGAAATGAATCCAAGTTTCATGGCTGAGTGTCGAGATAAAATGTCACGTGGCTTGGAAAAAATGGAAGTGGAGGACCTTCCACGGATCACTCTTCTCATCCCAAGTTGCACACCCGTGCTTAAGAAAATCCTTCTAAGATTGATGATTGAAAGATATGAAGCCGAGATCAAACTCTTGAGATCAAAATATCAAACTCTAGACCTAGGTAATGAGCAAGACATGTATGATGCTTTAAAACCTATAAAAGATGAGGAGGAAAGTGATCAGGAACTGCCTGATTGCTTACCCATGTCTTGTGTTATGCTGATAAGAGAGTATCAAGACCTAATAGAAAAATAAAATAGGGAGTGTTGCTTGGAGGAAACAAGAGAACATATAGAAGATGCAGAATCTGATGTAGAGGAAGAAACCACTCATGAACCTTGTAGTCTAACCGAGTATCATCAGGTTCATGAGGACTGGTCTGAATCAGAGAGAGATCGAGAAACATCAGAAGATCCTCAAGATTTCCCTGCAAGCACAACTGAGGATATTCTAGAAGAGGTTCAAGAAGACAGCTTGCCTCCAAATCAGCTAGTACAAGAAACAGAGAGTTGCTGCTCTTCTGCGCAAAGGAACACAAGACAATCTTCTCCTTTGACAGAAGAAGCGATTGATCAGATATTAAATCAGCAGCCCACCTCAGAAATATTCTATGAAACACACACTCTTTCTCATTCATCTTATGAGTTTGATTGTGCAGATTCCATTGCCCACTCGTCTATTGAGTTTGATGATTCGGATCCAGAAAACTCCTCTGAGGATCAGGACAAAGGAAAACCTGCTGAGGATCCAACAAGTTTGATTGGTGACATTGCTTATGATTATGACTTTCCTAGTTATGATATATTTGATGATGATTGTTTCTAGAGAGAAGCTGCGCCTGCAGAACCATCATCAGTAGACCCATGGGAGGAAAGCCAGAGCCAGCAACTCCAGAGGAGCAATGAACCTAGTCAGCCTATCTATGATACTGATGGGGAGAGCTATGATATTATAATAGCAGATGAAGATTCTATGAATCTTCATTCTGCTCTACTACAAATCATCAGTGAGACTAGAAACTAGCAGTCGTTTCTTTCAGAAGATGAGGAGGAAAGAAAAGAAGAAGTTCTTGGGCAAGATGAAAATAACGAGCCTTCTCCTGAGAAAGAGGAAGCAAAAGAAAAAACCCCTGCTCAAGAATACATGGATGTGTTCACAGAGCTCAGCTCATCAGAGAAGAACATATCAGAGCTCCAGGAGGATATCACTGTCATATATGATGAGTCCTCTTGTTCAGAAAGCGAAGAAGATGAGGGAGATCCCCTCTCTCAAGAGAGTCTTTTTCTTGACCCAGTGGAAGAAGAAGAGATCCTGGTTGAAGCCTGCCTACCAAATATTCATAGCCAGGTATCTTTTCATGATCCTTATGTTCATTTCCTGCACACATTTGAAGAAGGATCAAGGGTCTTTTTGAGCAGCATGTTGCAAGCAGAAAGAAATTTTTTCAAAGCTGCTATTATGGAACAAAGGGAGTGGGAGTTGCCCTGCCTTTCCAGCCCGCTCAAGGAGCTAGGCAGAGCAAACCAGTCATGGGATCACTTGATGGACTGGTTGCATTGGAAGACAATGTTTGTAAGCTAAACTTTTAAATAGTTCAGTTAAAGTAGGGTAGGTAGGAAAAGCTCAATAAAGCTCAGTCTGTGAGCATGTAGTTAGTTGTTTTAATTTCTGCAAAGTCCAATAAGCCAGACAATCTAATCCTGGCTTGGCTATTTTCCAATTTATGTTTTAGAATGTAGAGAAGAAATTTTCTAGATAGCTTAATCCTAGCAGATGTAGTTTAGGTAGAGAAAATGTGAGACCAACATTTTAATCTGGTCTCATGGAGTAATAAGGATAGAAGTTGAAATGTTGAAGAACAGAGTCTGCATAGAAGATGATCAGGTGGTCTGCAAAGTTCTCGACATGCCCAAGGATGAACGTGTCGTACCCAGGTGGAGCCAATGTTGATCATCTTAGCCACTTGCTAATTTCTGAAAAAAAAACAGGGGGGTCAAGCTGTCTTTGAGTTTTCAAGTAATGGTTTCCTTCTGGAAAGACATCATCCTTGAAGCCTTTCATGTTCCCTACTCTTCAAGCCCTTTCCCTCTACTGTTCTGGAGTCAATAAGCCTCACTGATTACTAAAAATATGTACTCCAAAGCCCTTTATTCGCCCTTTGCATCCCTGCAGGATGTCCCTTTTTACCTCTTTTTCCCTCTTTCCAAATTCCCCTTTCCATCTCAAAACTCCCCTTTTCTCCCTTATCGTTTCCCTTCCTAACCCTTAAAATCCATTAAAAATGGGCCAAAACCCACTTTTTAACATTGTAAGAGGGCTTAGCCCCTTTCCCGCCAGCCCCTTTCAACCACTTCCCCACGTGACCATTACCCAAGACCAAGCGCTTAATGCCTTGGGAGCTAGTCGCAATCATGGCTTGCAAACAAGCGCAACCCTTTGTTAACTCAGAAAAACTCCGATGCGATTGTTTTATTATATAAGTCCTCCGCTGTGTTCTGCACCGTTGATCTACATGAACATCGAATGACCCGCGCTAATCGAAAAACTTCACAATCGCAACATTTATGTTAACCCCTTCGATTGCGTTTCCATATGGGTCCCACCTCACGCGTCCATTTCATGCATTTCCGCTTATAACCAAGGTTCTGTGTTTTGCATTAAAGTTTTAATGTGTCACATGCATTCCGCCGATTCTCATAATCATTCCACCGATTGATCTCCGTCGTTGATCTATGCCTATAGACCATGATCACACGACCCATGATGCATTTCTCCACCAAACCCTATTATACACTGTATCATTACATTTTTCACCGTTTTTACGCATAAAACACTGTTCCACCATCACAGCGCCATTGTTCTCCCATCCTCCACAATCACCCCCGTATGCATGGATTTCATAACCGAGTGTCGTGTTCTTCAGGGTTACCAGGTGGGAAGGGCCGCCATGATTACACAGTCCATATTACAGCGGAAAGATTTCATAGACCGAGGTGTAAATGAAGCAGCAGAGAGTTCAATGCACAGATTGAGCAGATGAAAAAATTAATGGAGCAGCAGAGGAGTATCAGTGGAAGATCGAGGATTTTAGCGTCCAGCATTAAATATTCTAAGACCTAATCCATGGTCTATAAGATAAAGGTACCAGATCAAAGATATCCCAGATCACACAGAGGGTACAATGCACAAGAAACCATACCCTCCAAGTTTTATTTCAGCAGAATTTCCTTTCAGGAAAGGACAAAATGTTTATGTGATTTCACTTCTACTCTGTGTCCCTGAGGAGATTTTCACCCAACGCATTTATTTCAGAAAGCCGGCAGCAGAGTACATACAGCACAACATAGTCATTCAGCAGTATGGGTGCGAATGTTTCCGCCATTTTGTCTTAATGAGGCAAATTAAATGTTTTTCACCTAATTCTTTTATTAGGGTTCTTCTTTTTCTATAAATGGCCCTAAGAACAGATTATTGGGGGTTCCAGATTTTATCAGAAAATTATGCAGTGAAAGGCTTTTTGTATACATTTTGTAAAAATTTTGTATGGAGGCTTAGAGCCCATAGGGTCTCAGTGAGGAGGAGTTCCATCTGTTAAAGAGGATTCTGGTCTTTGGTATTCCACAGTCTATAACTTTCTCTCTTACGTGTTACTTTAATATATCATTTCATTTCATCCATCTTTCCTGTATCATGTTTTGGAATGCGAGTGGCTCACTAATTTTTGGTATGGATTTATCCTAGTTGATACCCATGCTTGGATTAGTCAAGCACTTTAAATATGGCTCATGCATGATATTCTATTCCATTACTCATCTAAACCGTATTTCTGCTATATTAGTTGCTTTGGGAGGGTGTTTTTGAAACGCTATTATCATGTATGGTGGTATTGTGTATCTGGATATCAGCTCAATGTTGACTAATATCTTCTCAACATTTCTTTCATTACATACACCTTCTGATAATTGATATATGTGACATATTACTTGAATTGGCCCGCTTTGTAGTAAACTGTCTCTGAATTGTCTGTTGCATTCATATTAGATTTATGCGCTTTGCCTCTGCAGTATCCCTTTCTCTGTGTCAGTTTCTGAGGGTCTTGGTCCCATTCTAGTTTATTTCCCTGTTTACAGGAGATAGCATGTGAGCTGAAGTTGATAACTTCACACATTATATTATATGCTCCTTGCTATGCTAAGATGTCCTAGGCACTGGTCTATCACAACTCTAGGCTGTCTCTAGGAGTGACAACACCATTCTTGAGGAATTTTTAATGAGAAAAAAGAAGTAATTTTCATCTTGTAGACTTTGTGTTTCCATGGGCCCATTGATATTTGTATGAACAAGTTTCAATGGCTTCATTGTTGACTACTCTATTGTCTTGAAGCTTGTTCTTGTGTACTTCCCATGCTAGCATTGCTTGCAAATAATGTTTTAAAGCTTTTTGATATTTGGCATGTCTCTTACTTCTTGTTTAGAGCCAATTTTCACTACATTATCAATCTTAATATGGTCCATTCTTCTATGCCATAATCAGATTTCACCTATTTGTCCCATACAACATTTTTCTCCCTTGATTTCCGTGATGATATATATGTTATTTGATGTTTTGTTTTCTTACGCAAGTAATTTACCTATTCATGCCTTCATTATCTCACAAACTTGAGAATGAAGTGTGAGTGTCTCCTTGATCAGGCATTTGAATAACACTAATGAAATGTGAGAGTGTGTCTTTGTTCACATATTTTACTAACACTAAGAAGATTATATTTCAAAATTTCAACATACTAGACATTTTGTGTTTTAGTCTTTCCATTATTGAGGGTAAGAGTGCCTTTTCTAGCTAGCCTTGTGATAGAATTATCTCCAAATCATACACTCTCTCCTTTAAATTTTCCCAAAGTGACAAACTTGCTATTGTAACTATTAAATACACGTGGTCACTGATGTCAAAGGAATTGTTGTCATTGAGCAAGGGACCATCCTAGAATATTTTATTGAATGTGAGTAATAATGAAAGCTATAGCTCACTAAAAATAAAATTTTCTTTTTTGATCTTATTTTCTACATGGATTCATCTTTAATGTTGGATTCAACATATCAAGCATCTTCAACATCAATTGAAGAGAAATTCTAAGGAAAGGTTGTTGATAAGTTCCATATGCACATTTATCAAGGAGGGATGAAAAGGGGAAGACTCCTCTTTTGTTACTTTTAAAGATCCTTAATCAACCATTATTCTCAAGGAGTAGTGGTAATTTGGAGCAAGTTATTGTTAGAAATTAATTAACATAGCAATGAAATACAAAAAATATTGCAGAAAAACAAATACATAAACACATAAAATAAGAGAGACAGAGATATACGCGGTTCACCCAATTTGGGCTACTAAAGAAAAAATTAACTAGAGATAGACAAAATATTTACATATATATATTGAGAAGAGTTAAACCAGCAACAACAATAGACATTATACAGATAATTAAAAAAATATTTACCTTAGGAAAACCCCAACCCTGGGGAAAAACCCAACCCATTGAAATTTCATTAAACCCCTTTTCCAAAACCTTGGCCATCCTGGCCAAGTGAGCCATCTTCGCTAACCTCCCTAGCCTTATATTACAGTGAAGTATTCGCAACATTTTATAGGCTCAATTACATGAAATACCACTAGCAGAAAAACATGGGTACACAATACCACATGCCCAAAATATCCACTATTAAACTTGGTCAAATTTAACTCTATTTCTGAGCCAATTTTAGCTAACATTTCCCCCTTAAACCTTGACTTGGGGTCTCTTTGACTATATGCAGCCAAACTTGCCAAGTGAGTAAGCTCCACTCACTCTAGCCCTTACCCCCCTCAAAATTTATACCTAAGGTATCAGCTAACCAGACATTCTCCTATCACCTAGGTCTAACCCAGACTTTATCGGTAATTACCCAGGGGCAGACATGCCTTACCAAGTCTTACAAAAGTATGCCCATTTACATGAAATAATTGATGCCATTATATGTCTTGTTCACTGTTTCATCCTCTCAACTTGACACACTTCATGATTGATGCTTTCCTCAACCATGTACCACCACACTGAATAATTTGATTGACACACTCCATCAAATAATTTGAGTGCATCCACGATCCCACAGCCCAGCTTTTTACAATGCTTGGGTCACTCCTATTAGGAATCTGTAATTTTAGCAGATTGGTAAGACTAAAACTGCAGAAGCAACATCGTTTCAACCAACTTTGGGATTCTAGGATCTAGCCCTCCTGAATCCTAAGAGGGATCTCTCCAATATGTACAAAGATGGATTTGTCTTTGAAGTTTGGGGTTATGATATTAGGCTAGTTATGAAGGCCAAGGGTTTGTTTGTTTTTTTGGATGGTCGAGCATGAAAATTACTTGAGGGGAAAGTTCTAAATGCAAAACAGTTTCAAAAGTGAGAAGTTGCAAGTGAATAGAACAACTTAGGTTAAAAATATAGATATAACACTGGTTTTTAGTCCATTGGGCTATGGAGTCATATCTGGGCTTTAATTGAGCAACAACACCAAGAGTGATCCAAGGGGCAAGTTATCTATACCACAAGATTATTGAAATTAGAGTGATGGAATGGAGACAATAAAGTGTTGGATGGGTGAAAACTGATAATAATTTCACAAAGGATTTATAGTCAGTCCAAACAAGAAAAGCCTCTTAAGTAACAGTTTAAAACCAACCAAGTGTAGGGCTAACCATTGAAATCTTGGGAAAGTTTGTATTAAAACAACTTAATTGACAAAAAATTCAGTAATCCACATAATTACCTTCAGAAAGTGTGAAAAAATATAAGAGAAACAAAGTGTAACTTAAGATCAGATAAAGTACTTTTAAACCTATTCTGCTTTCAGTCAACACCAAGGGAAATTTTCAGAATCTGCTTTTGGAGAAAAACTAGGACCAGGGCACACCATATCTTCCATAGTCATCTTTAATAAGCAAATGAAGAAAATAAATTTCAAGAACAAGGTTTAAAGAAAATAGTGGGACGAAGGAACTCCAGCATTCCTAACTGCTTAAATTAGATCATTCTTAAATGAACAAGTTAGAGGAAAACATTGAGATAAAGCTTTCAGTTAGAGAAAGTTATTGATATACAATAGGTCCTAACTCTATAAATGTTGTCCTTTATCAGAGAATAGTGAAACAAGATGACATACTTAGAAGGAAAACAATAACGAAGAAAGAAGCACTTCACCAGTGATATAGACCAGGATCCCAAGAAACAACTTGTTATTAATGTCAAACCAGTTACAGTCTTCAAGTCCAATGTTTTAGTTCAGCAATCATCTTCACTATTCAGCCTATCTAATCTATCCCAAGTAGGGCTCCAAGAGCCAGTGAACACTATTTACAATCATAAGTTTTTGCTCAAATATATTTCCAAGTTCTGCAACCAACAGTTTCTCATCTTCTACAGAAGTATTTATAGAAGAATGAGGAGGTGAGACCTGATAAAAGATCTCAATTACAATTAATACAAAGTTATTGGTTTCTTGGCCTTTGAGGGGCTCAATGAATAAACTTACATATGTGCACTCTGTATTAAATGTTCTACATAAAGATTAAGCTCGGTGGGAGCTTTTTTTGACCTTTGAGGCTCTGTGTAATGTTGAAGTAACTCTGCTGATATTTTGTCATTAAGTTTCCTTGCAGAAGTAACTTTTCGACTGTGCTGAGGCGAAAATATTCATTCGATCAATAACTTCGGCCTTTAATTGAGTAATTTGAGGAACAGGTGGCACTATGGTAGTTGAGGAATCAATTTTCCCCAGATAGTGGCGGTGGAGGCATTCCTGCTTGATAAAACACTTTAGGTGTTCTATAAGCTGTGCTTTATTTGGGGATTAGGATTTTGATAAGCATCTTAGACGTAATCCCCATGAAACTGTCTCTAATCCTCTATTCTGATACATTTTGGTCTTCGGTATTGATACTCTTTGTCTATGCCTGATTTGCTGTGTCCTTTGCTGTTGTGCAGGGATGCGCAGCGTTCATAAGGCATCAATGGTTCATGAATCATTGATAAACGTGAATTTTAAACCCCGCAAGTGATTTCCTGTGGTAAATCGAAGGTGAGAGGATCGTCACCCTCAACCTTCGTAATTTATTCAGACGTAGCAAAGAAATCGTTGAAACCCTGCACAATACGAAAAATGTTATAAAATCCTGCATAAACTAGGTTGACTGCTTCAAAGGACGAGTGGAGGAAGTGTGGCCGTTGGATGGCATCATCCAATGGTCAGGATCAATCGGGAGAGATCGTGGAATGGGCGAAAGAAGATTGAATCTGAGCCGTCGATCGTGCAGAGATCGACGGTCAAGAGCGGAGGTTGAAAGTCAAATGGAGGAATCGGGCGATGGAATATGGATCATCGATCTGCAGATCAGGTCGATGGTGGAGATTGATTTTCCGCCGCGCCATAGCCCGGTTATCACGTGGGCACCTTCGTTAATTGTCGGGCTTCTTTGGCGAGCGATCACCGTTGGCTGGCCCGCCCCAGATCGGACGGTGGACAACGATATCGCTGGGCATCCCGGTCCGAACGTTAATGCGCAATGGACGATGGATGGATGGCGGTTTTTCAAATAGTACACGGGATGCGTGGTGGCAAGTGGATGGAATCGCTGGCCATCGGGGGAAAACAACCTTTTTCTCGAAGGCGGTGCGATGGATACCAATAGTTTTGGGAAAACAGCTTTCAGGCGGTGGGGACCACGGAAAGACGCACTCCGCATCATCCGATCTACAGATCAGATCGATGGTGCAGAATGGTTCAAAAATGAAACTGGCAGAATAAATGAAAAATAAATTAAAAACCTAAGCTTTTCGAAAATATATCAGGTTTTAATGTTTTTTGGGGGCGGGATAAATACAAATACGATTAGGCACCCGGCTGACTCAGCGCTTGGTTCTGGCGCTAGGGCGCATGGATGAAAAGGGGTTAGAGACCTAGCCCGAGGGGGCTTAAGTTCAATACATAAAAAATATGCATTTTAATGGTTTTTTAAGGATTTTGAAAGGAAATGAAGGTTTCGATAAGGCTAAGAAGGGGTATTAGAACCTTATCAAGGGTTTTCATGACGTGGAAGGGGGAGAAACATGCAAAGGAGGGATTTTCATGGGAAATGAAGGGGTAGAAAATGAGGTTAGATTTGGAAGAGGGGGAAGGGGAAAAGGGTCCTTGCAGCAGTAATCTGGCTTGGAAATCAGCAGGATTTCTGATTGTAAGATGGGAGTTTCAGTGAAGTTTTGGACAAAGAAAAGGCAGGGGGCCTTCAAGAGTCTTCAAGAGCCAACAGTTTTTAGTAATGAAATTTGTTCCTTGATGGCTCAAACAGTCTTAGCCACCTTTTGGTATAACAAATATTTATAGGTGGCTAACAGTGGCTCCACTTGGGGATGGTGCCTTCTTGAAGGCATCAAGAACTTTCAGACCTGCATTCTCTGGGAGGCTGACCATGTGCCTGATCCTTTAATGTTCTCTGGGAGATTGATCAGTTTCCTAATCCATTGGGCTGCTCTTCCTGTGCTGGGATGATTTTATCTGAAAATGTATTAGTAGTCATAAAAGCAATGGATCTTCATCAATACAACTTTCTACCTACCCAATCCTACAGATCTAACATTTTTTCTTCAATAGAGTGCACTTGGATTGGAAAACTCTTTTCACAACATTTTATTCTTTTGAAAGCAGGAAACTAATCTAATTCTACTCCTTATTTCTCCCTGAACTCAGCTTAAACAGTTGAGTTCAGATGCTTCTCTACCTATTCTACTATCTATTGGGATTAAACTATCCAACAGATCTTTATTCTCTAATTTCTAAAATAGAAATTGAAAAGCACTCAAGTCAAGATTGAACAGTCTAACTTGATGCTGGTCTATGGCATAAAAGACAAGCTGCACATAGACATTTATTTCACAAAAATTAAATAAAAAATGGAAGGCTTAAGATCTGAAAATTTGGAAACATTTTCTTCCTCTTTTCACAGCTCTGTTTTGACTCTTATTGAGTTGTCTTTCCTTTTCTTCTGGTTCAGATTTTGAGCTAATTAGAACCAGATTTTTACATCTCTTTGACTCAGAAAAATAGAACAGATTTGAGTCATTTCTCTTTGCAAATTTAGGTTCAGATTTCGATCATGTTTGAACCTTTAATTTCTATCCTAAACTATCTACTGATAAGCCAAGATTAGACAGTTTGGCATATCAAATTCACTATCCTATCAGCATAAAATTTAAAGCTAATTAGTCAAGATTAGGCTGTTTGACTAACTAGAAATGTGTTTTTCAGGAGTGGCATTTAAGCTTGCACACTTTCAGAATTTGTTTCTCTTTTTTGGTATGGGGCTATACCTTTCTTGTTTTGACAGTCTACCCTCTTTTCTTTCTTTTCATTGTTTTTGTATTTTTGTTTTTACAACTTTGAATGCAACGGTGGATGAAATATTTATAATGGAAAAAAGATAAAAGGCTTTTTAAAACATGACATGGATCAAGAGAAGTAATGTTTGAGCATCCTGCCATTGACAGGACCCCCAAACAATTCTGCTCCATTCAACTCCTGCAGGAAAAATGCATTGTTACCAGCAGCTGAATGGATAGAGTAAGGGCCAAGCCATAGGTTGTCAAATTTTCCATGCTTGCTCTTCTCTTCCCTCCTTGAGTCCCACTTTCAAACTTTGTCCCCAATCTTGAAATTGCTGGCCTTTGTTCTTCTGTCAAAAATCTTTTTAATGCTCTCCTGTTTCTGCAATGCTTTGTCATAAACTTCCTCTCTGGTTTGCTGAAGATGAATGGTCTGATTTATCCTTTTGATCATGTGATTATCTTCATTGTGCAACTCTTGAATCAACTTCATAACTGGTACACCAAGGCTGTTTGGAAAAATGGCATCTGTACCATACACAAGCTGGAAAGGTGACATACCAATGGATTTCTTCAAAGTCAATCTATCAGCCCAGAGTGCATGGACCAGCTTTGTGTGCCAAGACTTCTTATTTTCCTCCAACATTTTCTTGATTATGTTCACTAAGATTTTTTTTGAGGATTCTGCAATTCCATTACCTTGAGGGTAATAGGTCGTAGAATGCCCCAATGTTATCTGATATCTATGACATAACTCAACCATCTTCTTTGATCCAAATGCTGCTGCATTATCAGTGATAATCTTAGTAGGATAGCCAAATTTGGAGAGAATATTAGTCTCCATAAATTTAATGATAAATGAATCATTGGCCTGCCTACACGGTATGGCTTCTATCCACTTAGTGAAGTAGTCTGTGGCAGTGAGAATCCATCTATGTTGGGCAGAAGATGGTGGATGGATTTCTCCTATAAAGTTAAGTCCCCACTGTTGAAAAGGGGCTTCAACAGTGATTGGATGCAGAGGGAGGGGTATTAGTTTTCTTTTTCCTTCAAAAAGTTGACACTTATGACAGGCTATGATCATCTGGTGTACATCATGGAAAAGAGTAGGCCAATAGAAACCAACCCTCAAAATTTTGTTGGCTGTTGTCTTCCAGTACAAATGACCTCCACACTCTCCTTCATGGAACTGGTACTTAACCTTCTCTGCATCAAACTCAGGCAAACATTTAAGCAATAGACCACCTACATTTTTCCAATACAGACATTTATCTATAATGCAATAGTTTACAGCTTTCAATTTTAGGAACCTTGCCTTTGTTTTTGTCAAACCAGGAGGTGTATTCAAATTAATCAGAACATAAATAATATCAGCATACCAAGAGGAATTCATAAAATGGTTTTCAACAATGTGTGTTGAGATTTCCTCTTGATCATCTAAAGCATTAATCATATGAATATCGAGAACTTCACAATTTGATTTACCCATTAATCTAGCTAGACCTTGGCCTTTGATGATTTTAGTGGGTTTTATCTCTAAGTCATACTCAAGGATAATAACAATCCACTTACCTCTCTTACCATCTGGGTTCTGTGTTAGAATTTCTTTAACAACTGAGTTTGGGACAAAGGCAATGATATGTGAGTGAAGGATGTACACTCTGAAGTTTTTCAATGCTTTAACCAAAGCAAAAGCTTGCTTCTCCATAATGTTGTACTTCAAAGGGGCATCCCTTAATGCCTTGCTAAAGAATGCAATAGGCTACTCTTGTCCTTGTGGATTTTTCTGTAAAAGGATAGCAGCTATGGTATGTTCTGATGCAAATGAAAAAATATAAAAATCTTTTGAAAAATCAGGACTTATTAGAACCGGTGTTTTGGTTAACGCTTGTTTCACCAATTCAAAGGATTTCTTTGCTTCCAAGGTCCATTTTACCCCTTGCTCCTTCTTTAACATATTTGTGATATTCCTAAGGAGCTCAGCTAAATTAGGGATGAATCTTCTCAAAAAATTGATCTTCCCAATGAAATATTGCAACTCCTTGATGCTTCGAGGATGAGAGATTTGCAATATGGCCTCAATCCTTTTTGGATCTATCTTTATACCCTCCTCAGAAATAATGTGCCCAAGAAGCTTACCTTATTGGAGACCGAATAGTGTCTTCTTAGGGTTTAAATATATTCCAAACCTTATGCACTTCTTGAAAACTTTTCTCAAATGTTCTAAGTGTTCTTCATCTGTTTTTGAAAACACAGTGACATCATCAAGATAAATAATGATGAAGAAGCCCAATTCTTCCGAGAATGCTATGTCCATGGCTCTTTGAAAGGTTGCTCCAGCATTCATTAGACCAAAGGGCATTTTCACATACATGAAAGTGCCCCATGGTGTAGTAAAGGCTGTCTTTAATTAATTAGCAGGGTAAACCAATATCTGATTGTACCCTGAATAGCCATCCAGCAAAGAAATTCTTCTAGACCCTACCACCCTTTGTAAAATATGATCCATCTTGGGTAGAGGGTAGTTCTCTTTTAATGAAGCTTTGTTTAAGTCTCTAAAGTCTATACAAAGCCCGATTTCTCCAGTTTTCTTCCTAACAGACACCAGATTAGATACCCACTCAGAATATCTAATAGGGACAATAATGCCAGCATCGTACATTTTCATGATCTCCTTCTGAACCAAAGGCAACTGAACAGGGTTTATTCTGCGTAGTTTCTGTTTGAATGGTTTTTGGTTTTCTTTAAGGGGAATTTTGTGCTGTATTATTTCAGTGTCATAGGATTTAAGATCTTCATAGCTCCATGCAAAAACATCAGAAAACTCTTTAAACAACTCAATGTATTTGAGTTTAATGTGAGCTGGTAAAGTCTTAGAAAATTTAATCATTTTTGGTTTTTCCTCACTGCCTATATTGCACTCCTCCACTTCAGTCTCTACAGGTTCCAGTTTTGGTTTATTTGCCACATCATTAAAATCGAACAACTCTTCTAAAGGAGCCAGACCTTTAGGCAAAATTTCATCTTTAGAGTGCAGAGTTTCTAACTCCTCTATTTCTGACTCTGTAATCATCTCTGTTTGTTTCTAAGTTTTCTAGATAACATGTTTATATTAGTAGGTTCAGGAGATGGTTCTTCTTTATCAAGGAAATTTTCTTCACTACAGTTTGTATCATAATCTGAGTTTGAACTGTGTAATTAAAATTCATTTCTGAATTGCATGAAGTCTTATATTTTTTTGTCATTGTCAAACACCTGCCAATACTTTTCATTATCAGGTACAGCTGGTCTAAATTTTATCTCAGTTGCGCAATATTTGGTGCTATATGGCGTTAAAAATTTCTTGGCTGCAAAGGCGAAATTTTGGGCCGCAATATTTCTTTTTCTTGGGACAAAGAACAATTTGGATTCCTTGAATGTTTTCAAAAGGTCCATGACATCGTTTCAGTAGGCTCTAAGTCTGGGATGATTTGCATTATATTCCCCATTGACTTGCCTAATGACTAACTCTGAATCCCCATACACATTGATTCTTCTGGCTCCTAACTTTTTCAATAGGTGTAAGCCTAAGAGAAGGGATTCATATTCTGCTATGTTATTGGAACACTGAAAGTTTAATTTGCAGGAAATATTTTCTATGTGGTTGTTTTCAGTGTTAGTAATCCAAACACCTGCACCAGCATTGTTCTTAGTGCAAGACCCATCAAAATACATACTCCATAGAGGAAATTTCTTAGTTTCATCCTGGTTACCATCCTCTTCAACTAACGTGCTCAAAGGTTGTTGTGGAAACTCTGCACTTAGTTGTATTCATTTTGATTCCCCAAGACCTTCATTTGTTTTAGGGTTATTTTTCTTGATTGTGAATTTTTAAGAGCAAAGGACATTTGTCTTGTAGCTCAAGACCTTCGTTTAGTTTGCTAGATTTTATAGGTTCAACAAACTATTTAGACATACCTACATTGGGTTCCTCTTCCTCCCTGTTGGCCATTAATCCTGATAAAGTGACTTGTTCTCCAAGTGTTTCATCATTAAACATAATAAAAGAATCAAGGCCTGTATTTACAGAATACAGGGGAGAGTTTCGTGGTTTGTCTTGACTTTTAACTGTGAACTTCATATGGGACTCCCTGTAAAGTCTTCTAGTTTGATTGAAAACAGGGATAGTCGCATAGGTCATGTCCTTTTGCATAGTCCCCTGCAACTTAGCCCCCCAAGATCTAGATAATAAAATTCCATACTTTGGGGGCACATCAGCCACGACAATATCCATGAGTAAGCATTTAGCTGGAATCTAGGCTAAGTTAACACAGAGGTCTTTGATTAATCCCAAAAATTTTACCCTGCTGGAATCGAAGGAGTACATGTCCTTGTAAGATCTGGTGATTTCTAAACCAAGGCTTTCCATCACAGCTTTAGGCATTAAATTATGAGAAGCCCCGGAATCATGCATAGTGTTGTGAAATTTTTTTTCATGAATGTTTAAACTCACATAAAAGGGAGGAACAGGCCCCTTTTGGTATCTACCTTCAATCTTCGGACCGAAAATAAGCTCTGGCTGGTCATCACTAAGATTGATTGTATCTCCATTTTCCTCAATATTTAAAGCCTTAAAAATTTGGGTTCTATATACATGTTGGGCAGCTAACTCAGTGAGGAGAACAGAGATTTTGATCTTTGAAATTTCCTTCTCCAGGTTGAAAGGAATTTGACTCTTTAAAGTGTTGTTTTCAGCCTTATTAGCTGTCATTCTATCAGCAATATTAGCTTGCTGATTTGTTTTATTTACACTTGAAAAAATTGTTTTTGCAGGAGCACTAGCGGAAGTGTTAGTACTGCTAATGTCTGCACTCTGATTTTCATTGTTTTGAGTGCTTTTGCCTTTTCCTTTATCAGAATTTACAGCCACTGTTTTGTCCTTTTGTTTGACAAATTTAGGTTTGTTTATAGTGTTGTTTTGTGAAGATTCGTCAGAGGTTTTGTTGTTGGGGGGTTGTTGACTAGTTTTACTTCTAAGGTCGTATTCTCTTTGAGGCTCTATGATGATATTTTCCATACCTTGATAACAATTTTCATCATCATCTCTTCTGTCATCATAATGTGTGTATAGACCTTGTTTCCTGTCATAATGAATCTCAAAGTCATCATTTTCTACCCCCAGCATGTTGATATCTTCTTCCTCTACTATTTCATCTGTTTCCTCAACCTCACTTACATAGTTTTGATGAAAGGGAGGAGTGATATGTTGATCATCTTCCCTAGGTCTGTTTGGAGGTTGGTTCCTTCTAACATTCTGATTCTGGTTCTGATTTCTATTTTGAGGAGCAGCTTGGTTTTGATTTGCTTGTTCTCTCTTAATTATGCTCATCTCTTTCATCATCTCCTCCATCATTTTCTCCATCTTTGAGTTGGAAGTAGAAGGTGTGGATTCCTCTCTAAAAGATACTCTCTTCTCAGCTTTCATTCTTTCTCTCTTCTCCATTAAGTTGACTTCCACAACAAGAGCACCCTTTTGCATATCTTCAAGAGTTGCAAAATCTCTCTCCCTCAGCTGATAGGTCATGTCAGAGTCAAACCCTTCAGGGAACTTGTTTAAAGCTGAGCCTTGTGGAGGTTTTAGTTCTGGGAGAAGTGCATTTTAGATACTGTTGAATATAGTACAATAAGCTTGTACACTTTCCCCAGTGTTTCTATGGAGGTTTTTGTAATCAGAAAGGACTTGGAGAGGATTCTTTTTCACTTCCCATTTGTTTAAGAATGTTTGATGGAACGCTTGGAGATCGTTAATACTACGGGGGGCTAAAACTTTGAACCATTTTCTTACTTCTCCCCCAAAGCTCTGATCAAATAATCTAAGCTTGACAGAATCATCGTCAATTTCATTTCTGTTAAAGTAGTCATTCATCTTATCCAAATGTTGTGATGCAATTGTAGCATTGCTAGCATCATATAGTGGAATTTTGGACTGATAGTCTTGTGGAAGATTGACTAATGGTGCAGGAAGGACTAGGGGAGCATACCATGTTTCCATGATATGCGGTGGAGGTGGATTTACAAGAGGTGGATTAACCAAAGGGAAAGTGGGCTGAAGTGGAGTGGTTTGGATAATGGATGAAGGATGAAGGGATGTGGATGGAATAGCAGTAGATTGTTGAGTTGATCTTGGATGAGAGACACCTAAGTTGTGAAGGAAATGTAAATCAAGGGGTGTGGTTTCTCTACTACCAATAGGTTCACTTGTTTCAGGAGATGATAGTGAAGACTCAGAATCTAACTGATCTAAATCACCAAGAGACCTAGTTCTAAATGGGTTTACTAAGTCAACTTGTGATTGTTGTAGAGCTGAAAGATTTTCAGGAACTGATTTAGCTCTCAAGGGTGATCTGAAAACAGTTGATAATTTAATCTTAGGAGACTTCCTAAGGATACTTTCTGGGTTATCAACTACTTCAGGTGGGTCGGGGTTAGGATGGGCTCTAGTGTGAATCTTTCTAGGAGCCATTATGTTGTGTTTAGACCTAAATAACAAGAAAAGTGCAACCAGATATGGAAATATCTAAGAGGTTAACTAATTTGTTTGCACACATTTTAATCCTACATTCCTCTAACTGAGTTTGAAAGATATTATAATGATAAGGGTTCTTTCCAGTGGAGTCTTAAGGTCTGTTAAGGATTGTGGAGTCACCAAGTGGAAGTTTTTTTAGCTCCTGAGGAGGTAAAAGGTTTTATGGTCCACCACCATGTTTATTTGGATACCAATCCGAAATATTTTTTAGGTTTTTCTAAGTTATTTTTCAGTTGTGTGGTTTCTAAGAATATGCTAACTCTGTTTCAAAACTTAGCTATGGTTATGAGACAAAGACAGTTTACTCTTATGGCTAAGCCAACTGATCTTTCAAGGTTAGATAAAGTCTTAAGAGAATCCTAGGGTTTGCCTAGTTTGTCACTGATTCAGACAAGTTTCATCATTAATACCATTGCTTGGTAGTGCTTGGAAAGGCTGCTTTTTACTCACAAAGTTTTATAAAGATGAAAAATGATTCTGGGTTCAGTCCCCAGTGGAGTCGCCAGAAATGTTAGGAAACTGTAATTTTAGCAAATTGATAAGACTAAAACTGCAGAAGCAACATCGTTTCAACCAACTTTGGGATTCTAGGATCTTTCCCTCCTGAATCCGGAGAGGGATCTCTCCAATATGTACAATGATGGATTTATCTTTGAAGTTTGGGGTTATGATATTAGGCTAGTTATGAAGGCCAAGGGTTTGTTTGTTTTTTTGGATGGTTGAGCATGAAAATTATTTGAGGGGAAAGTTCTAAATGCAAAACAGTTTCAAAAGTGAGAAGTTGTAAGTGAATAGAACAGCTTAGGTTAAAATGATAGATATAACGCTGGTTTTTAGTCCATTGGGATATGGAGTCATATCTGGGCTTTAATTGAGCAACAACACCAAGAGTGATCCAAGGGGCAAGTTATCTATACCACGAGATTATTGAAATTAGAGTGATGGAATGGAGACAATAAAGTGTTGGATGGGTGGAAACTGATAATAATTTCACAAAGGATTTATAGTCAGTCCAAACAAGAAAAGCCTCTTAAGTAACTGTTTAAAACCAACCAAGTGCAGGGCTAACCATTGACATCTTGGGCAAGTTTGTATTAAAGCAGCGTAATTGACAAACAATCCAGTAATCCACATAATTACCTTCAGAAAGTGTGAAAACATATAAGAGAAACAAAGTGTAACTTAAGATCAGATAAAGTACTTTTAAACCTATTCTACTTTCAGTCAACACCAAGGGAAACTTTCAGAATCTTCTTTTGGAGAAAAACTAGGACCAAGGCACACCATATCCTCCATAGTCATCTTTAATAAGAAAATGAAGAAAATAACTTTCAAGAACAAGGTTTAAAGCAAACAGTGGGACGAGGGAACTCCAACATTCCTAACTTCTTAAACTTTATTAGATCATTCTTAAATGAACAAGTTAGAGGAAAACATTGAGAGAAAGATTTCAGTTAGAGAAGGTTATTGATATATAATAGGTCCTAACTCTATAAATGCTGTCATTTATCAGAGAATAGTGAAACAATATGACATACATAGAAGGAAAACAATAACGAAGAAAGAAGCACTTCACCAGTGATATAGACCAGGATCCCAAGAAACAACTTGTTATTAATGTCAAACCAGTTACAGTCTTCAAGTCCAATGTTTTAGTTCAGCAATCATATTCACTATTCATCCTATCTAATCTATCCCAAGCAGGGCTCCAAGAGCCAGTGAACACTATTTACAATCAGAAGTTTTTGCTCAAATATATTTCCAAGTTCCGCAACCAACAATTTCTCATCTTCTACAGAAGTATTTATAGAAGAATGAGGAGGTGAGACCTGATAAAAGATCTCAATTACAATTAATATAAAGTTATTGGTTTCTTGGCCTTTGAGGGGCTCAATGAATAAACTTACATATGTGTACTTTGTATTAAATGTTCTACATAAAGATTAAGCTCGGTGGGAGATTTTGTTGACCTTTGAGGCTCTATGTAATGTTGAAGTAACTCCGCTGATATTTTGTCATTAAGTTTCCTTGCAAAAGTAAATTTCCGGTTGTGCTGAGGTGAAAATCTTCATTCGATCAATAACTTCGGCCTCTGATTGAGTACTTTGAGGAACAGGTGGCACTATGGTAGCTGAGGAATCA
This sequence comes from Pinus albicaulis, assembly GCA_034641835.2. Taxonomy (NCBI): domain Eukaryota; kingdom Viridiplantae; phylum Streptophyta; class Pinopsida; order Pinales; family Pinaceae; genus Pinus; species Pinus albicaulis. The sequence goes on along the minus strand of CM076572.1, from coordinate 1,189,423,708 downwards.
ATTTGCCCCAGATAGTGGTGGTGGATGCATTCCTGCTTGATAAAACACTTTAGGTTTTCTGTAAACTGTGCTTTATTTGGGGATTAGGCCTTTGATAAGCATCTTAGACATAATCCCCATGAAACTATCTCTAATCCTCTGTTCTGATACATTTTGGTCTTCGGTACTGATACTCTTTGTCTGTGCCCGATTTGCTGTGTCCTTTGCTGTTGTGCAGGGCTGCGCAGGGTTCATAAGGTGTCAACGGTTCATGAATCATTGATAAACGTGAATTGTAAACCCCGCAAGTGATTTCCTGTGTTAAATTGAAGGTGGGAGGATCGTCACCCTCAACCTTCATAATTTCTTCAGACGTAGCAAAGAAATCGTTGAAACCATGAAAAATACAAAAAATGTTATAAAATTCTGCATAAAATAGGTTGACTGCTTCAAAGGACGAGTGGAGGAAGCGTGGCCGTTGGATGGCATCATCCAACGGTCAGGATCAATCGGGAGAGATCGTGGAATGGGCGAAAGAAGATTGAATCTGAGCCGTCGATCGCACAGAGATCGACGGTCGAGAGCGGAGGTTGAAAGTCAAACGGAGGAATCGGGCGATAAAATATGGACCGTCGATCTACAGATCAGATCGACGGCGGAGATTGATTTTCTGCCGTGCCATAGCCCGGTTATCGCATGGGCACCTTCGTTAATTGTCGGGCTTCTTCGGCGAGCGATCACCGTTGGATGGCCCGCCCCAAATCGGACGGTGGACAGCGATATCGTTGGGCATCCCAGTCCGAACGTTAATGCGCGATGGATGACGGATGGACGACGGTTTTGCAAATAGTACATGAGACACATGGCAGCAAGTGGATGGAATCGCTGGCCATCAGGGGAAAACAACCTTTTGCCCGAAGGCGGTGCGATGGATACCGCCGGTTTTGGGCAACCAGCTTTCGGGTGGTGGGGACCACGGAAAGACGCACTCCGCACCGTCCGATCTGCAGATCAGATCGACGATGCGGAATGGTTCAAAAATGAAACTGGCGGAATAAATTAAAAATAAATTAAAAACCCAAGCTTTTCGAAAATATATTAGGTTTTAATGTTTTTTGGGGGCAAGATAAATATAAATACAATTAGGCGCCCGACTGACTCAGCGCTTGGTTCTGGCACTAGGGCGCATGGATGAAAAGGGGTTAGAGACCTAGCCCGAGGGGGTTAAGTCCAATACATAAAAAATATGCATTTTAATGGTTTTTTAAGGATTTTGAAAGGAAATGAAGGTTTCGATAAGGCTAAGAAGGGGTCTTAGAACCTTATCAAGGGTTTTCATGACGTGGAAGGGGGAGAAACATGCAAAGGAGGGATTTTCATGGGAAATGAAGGGGTAGAAAATGAGGTTAGCTTTGGAAGAGGGGGAAGGGGAAAAGGGTCCTTGCAACAGTAATCTGGCTTGGAAATCAACAGGATTTCTGAGTGTAAGATGGGAGTATCAGTGAAGTTTTGGACAGAGAAAAGGCAGGAGGCCTTCAAGAGTCTTCAAGAGCCAACAGTTTTTAGTAATGAAATTTGTTCCTTGAAGGCTCAAATAGTCTTAGCCACCTTTTGGTATAAAAAATATTTATAGGCGGCTAACAACTCCATCCACTAGGCCAATACAAACCCTTGGCAATAGAAGTGTCCCTCAAAAGCCAACATTTGGCTCTGATACCATGTGAATAAAAATTTAACTTGAGAAAAAAAATATTTACATAGATATATTGAGAAGAATTAAACCAATGAAAACAATAGACATTAAACACACAATGCACAAAATATTTACCCTAGGAAAAACCCAACCTAATGATATTTTATTAAATCCCTTGGCCAAAACCTTGGCCAACCTAGCCAAGTGAGCCTTCACTGCTCATCTCCATGGACTTATATTAAAATTAAGTCTTCCTAGCATTTTATAGGCTCGATTACATGCAATACCATGGCAAGAAAACCATGGGTGCATAATACGACATGCCCAAAACCTCCACTATTAAACTTGGTCAACTTTAACTCTATTCCTGAGTCAATTTTACCTAACAACTACATCCACAAAGAAAAAACTAGTCCTTCCTTTTATATTATCTAGAAAAATAAAGAGATACAACCTGTTATAGATCTGGTGTAATTTCCTTTTCGATCTCGCATAGCCTCCTCTCTCTTTCTCGCTTAGAATAATAATCCACAACTACAAAACAATTAACTCATAAAAAATGAGGGTTTACTTCTAAGCAAAAAACCCTAAGTTAACATAAATTCTATCATAAGTTAATACACCTAATGAACGACCCAAATTGAATACAAAATTACAATATTTTACAAGGAATTTTCCATCTATTTTTAGCTTCAGGGGCGTTGACCCCGAACTTCCTTTGGGAGCCCGCTAGCCTTGGAAACCAATAGGGGATGGGGGGGATAGCTCCCCTGCACCCATGTGCGTGGATGTGTGTAAAGTCTTCTTGGGGTATACACTCTTATGAAACAAGACATCTGAATCAGGAATATAATAAGGCTCCACACCCAACAATATCCCACTTGGAGATTGATTACAACAACTCCACTACTGCTTCTCTTGCTGGAAAATGCCTCCACTTTAGACCTGGTTGTTTCTTGTCTTCAACATCATTCTTGAAGATTAATTTGAATTGAGTAGAATCTCAATTTCTCCCTGGTTACAAATTTTGTTAACATTTATGCAGGATTGATCCAGGTGGATATCGGTGGCCACCTACCTATTCCATTTGGACCAG
>CM076572.1:1189232981-1189420840 GCA_034641835.2 Pinus albicaulis | reverse complement strand
TTCGCACTTTTCAAAATAAATTATTAAAGATCGAACCCCTGGAAAACCTTGCGATAAAATAAAATCTCCACGACAATCTTGCTCGATCACCCACGAAGGAACCCTGTCCGGCTCGGAGCAATCCCTGTTATAATCCTCGGCGTGCAATCGATGGTTCGAAATTTCAGTGAGGATCAAGCCTCAGTCTATGATTGCTCAATTAATACGACGTGGACACACCAACTAATTTTCGTGCATGTTGAACCAAGGAACTGTGCCACGATTTTTGCCAATCAAAATACACATCGGACTCATACTGCCGCCTTGAATTTCATCTCACCTTGACCATGTCTCAAGGGGATTTCTCCACCGAGATTTAGGATGAGATTTGGGCGGAGAACATTGGCTTACTGATGCCGTGAGGGTAATGGAACACCGACAACGTTATCACGTGGAGCGATTGCATCTGCCACTGTCAAGCAAATCGACAAAATATTATTCTCTTGCCAATAACCTTCATTGCAATCGATACGCTCAAAAAGTTGCTCAGTCGTAGAGGGAATCTCGACTTGGTAGCAGTGGGCATTTACGCCCAGAATATGTGGAATTTTGGGCCGGATTTTTTTTTTTAGAATAAATTTGGTCCTTATCATTTAAAATTTGGCTACCCGCAATGGTGAACCCTTCAACGTATTCAACCATATGACTGCATTTATTTCTCATTCGTTTGACCACGAGAAATGTTGGCGCTATTCAGATGCTTTCACAACTACAGGAATATATATAATTCTCGCTACAGAGATGGATTAAATTGGTCACATTTAATAGGGTGCAACACAACGAACAATATTTACCCTTGATCTTTGCTTGACTATATGGAGAAATTTCTTTTGTGAAATAATGACTTCGGCAAAATAGAAGAAATCATGAAACCCTTGAATTGATCTGCAATAAAAATTGAAATCCTTCAATCTGAAAACCCGCGAACAACCTCAATCAAAATTGAAAACCCGCAGGCTGAGCCAAGACCAAAGCTCTGATACCACTGTAATATCCCCAAATGGGATATTTTACTGAATTTTCCTAAATCGACTTATAGCTCAAAATATGCCACAAATTCAACATGTATTTAACAGAAGATTGCCATGTAAAACTAAACACATAAAATACTGCAATCCAATACCACATAGAACTGGAATAAACTTAGCTTTATTATAAATAACAAAAGGGGTTTACATATAGATCTGACCCAGAAAGAGCTGAGATAGGAAACTGGCCACCAAGATAGGCTGCTGAACGACGCTGGCCACAAACTGACTGCTGCACTCTCTCTCCGGCAACAGCTGACACCGAACCCACTGAAAATGATGAAGCCCAAGTAGAGGATCTGAATGATCCTCACACCAAACTCTGAAGCTCTGTGGAACTCCTAAGTGAAGCCTCCTCAAGAGTATTGGGTTTCCGTCCAACACTCACAAATCACCCAAGGTTTTCCGTCCTGGGGCTGCGGCATGAAGTAGAGAACCACATCCTCAAACCTCTCATACATAAGCAAATGATCTACTCCAAAGATATCTCCCAATGGCCTCCTCCCTTTCTTTTATAGATCTCTTGGAGCCTTCTAGAGCATTATTTTATTATTATTTTATTCATGGTGCACTTTTCCCTTTTATTAAAATATTCCTTTTTAATGCAGAAAAGGGTAAATCGGCTACCACGCCTCCTTCGGTCACTGAAATCTGTGTCTAACTGTCCCATCGTGTAGGTCTCCTCGTCCCGGTTCCAATGAGCTATTACACTAAGGTGTTCCATTGTGTATTCCTCCCGGAATGCCACCTTGAGCATAATCAGCTGAGTTAAGCCCATAAATAACTCAAAATTCCGAAAGTTATCGGAATGCATCGGAACAAAAACCAAACTGCTCGGATGATAGATTATATCAAGCGAATGCCTCCGAACACCATGAAAACTCCTCAAAACTCCTCCGAAAAGCTCTTGAGCCCACTGATAGCACCAATCTGTACATGTGACCTGTCTGCTCCTAACTCTGGAAGTCCCTCCTAGCCCTGTCATGGGTGATACCAAAAAAAGGAATATTAAGATTCGTTGGGATCTGCAAGGTAATTTATTGTCCTGGGAAGAATATGAAACTCTGTTGGTGGAAGAAAAAGTAAAATTGACAATACTCATGAGAAGAGTGCAGTTTTAAAAGGAACAACAATTGTCAATTTCCTGCATAAAGATTTTTAGTTGTTATGGATGGTCAAGACTTCGTTTTTGGATAAGCCTACTTACACTAGGATCACTTCTTTTAGATTGGAACATCATAAGTTAGTTAATGCTCCGAGGAAAAATGTTGAATTATGGAAAAAGTGCAGAAAATGGATGACCAATCTTCGTGAAGACACATCGGCAATAGATGATACTCAGAAGACATCATAATCTTTCTATCTATTATTGTATTTTTATTTATTTTTTAAATGAGGTTGTAATGTTACCCTCGATTGTAATGAAAGTAGTTGATAGAAGAAAGAAGTAGTTTAGGTAGTTTTAAGTAGTTTTGGCAGTTAGAAACTGCTTTTGAATGTATTTAAGAAAGACAAAAATGAAGAAGAGGGGTTCGTAGTTTTGGAACCTCTGGAAGACTATATTTTTGTACTTATTTCTATGAAGAATTAATGAAATAAGTCTCAAGTTTCCTGCAATTGTTGATGGTGGTTTGTTTTTCCTGTGTCATATTTTGTTATTTCTTCTAATGAATGAAGTGAAGTAATGAAGTTGAAGGTCTCTTAATTACATTTGTAAGTAAGAGTTAAATATCCTTAAATGTGCTCCTTCACTCCAACTCATTTCTATTCATAAAATCTCTCTGAAACTTAAGTTAATAGATCTTTTGTTTACAACGTATTATCTTACGCTTCATTACAGTTCTTCTTATTCATTCACATTTAAGCAGTTAAAGGCATTGTATAATATTTTATTACTTCAGAGAATTAAGGGTTTTAAAATCAAATTTCCAAAGGAATAGAAAAAATAACAAATGATAAATATTGTTTCTATAAAATATTGTTAAAATGTCTTAAGCACTGATTCATTTTCACAACCAAGGGATTGTCTCCAACACTCGTCAATGATGAATTATTGGATGAATTACATGGAGCAATTTACTTCACCAAGTTGGATCTTCATTCTGGATATCATCAACTTAGAATAAAGACTGAAGACATTTTGAAAACATCATTCATAACTCATGAGGGTCATTATGAATTTTTGGTCATGACTTTTGGCCTTACTAATGCACCTTCCGCATTTCAAGGTTTGATGAATTCCATTTTCAAACCCACCCTTAGAAAATTTGTGTTAATATTTTTTGATGATATACTAGTCTACAACAAGTCTTGGAAGGATCATGTTCAACATGTTGACATGGTTATCAAACTATTGGAGGAGAAACAATTATATGCAAAAACCTCCAAATTTTTCTTTGGAGTACAGGAGGTGGAATATTTGGGTAATATTGTATCTCATGAGGGTGTTAAGGTAGACCCTAACGTTAAATCCATTAAGGAATGGAAAATCCCTACAACCATAAAGCATATTCGATTATTTTTGGCGTTAACAAGGTATTATCGCAATTTTGTTAAGAATTATGGGAGACTATCAGCACCTTTAACATCATTACTGAAGAAAGATGCATTTTCTTGGACTCTAGAAGAAACTAAGGCCTTTGAACATCTTAAGGAGGCGATGTGCCAAGCAACGGTCTTAAATATGCTGTACATCACAAATAGAAAAGAGGAGAAAGAGGATATCAACGCCTTAGAAATGAGCCACTTCAAGGGGGCAAACTCCAATACATTACATAAATGAACAATTCTTGGATGATACAATTTACAAAACCTCCTTTCTATATATAGGAGTCCATGGGGCCATAATGTAATCCTAGTGGGCCACAATGTAATCCTAGCCGACCTAACAATAATAATTTAAGGGCACAATAATAACAAAATGGGGGTCACAAGGGTACAATAATAACAATAAGGGGTTTACACTAACAATAATAAGGGGCTATACTAGTGATATAGGGACCTAACATGCCCCTCTCCTTCAAAAAGTGTTGTCCTCAACACTTGAGTAGCTCCGGGTGCTTCTGTATAAAATTCTCATCCTCCCATGTAGAATCTTCAGTGGGTAAGTTCTTCCACTTGATGAGATACTCTGAAATTGATCGATTCCGTAGTTGTCGAGTTCTTGTTTCCATGACCGCCTCTGGTTCCAATATGATTTTTCCTTCCTCATCAAGTTCTGGCAATATTGTTTGAACTGGAAGATTTTCTCCTATAACCTTCTTTAAGCATGAAACATGGAAAACTGGATGTACTCGCGAAGAAGCAGGAAGCTCCAATGTGTATGCCATAGTACCAATCTTTTGCAACACCTTGTAAGGACCATAGTACTTTGGCGATAATTTATTATCCTTCTTTGCTTGCTTGAGGGACATTTGTTTGTATGGTTGTAGCCGTAAAAATACCCAATCTCCTACATCAAAACTTCTCTCGCTACGATGTTGATCTGCCTGTTGTTTCATTCGATTTTGTGCCAAATTCAGTTTATCCTTTAAGAGTTGGAGAACTTCTTGCTGATGCTCGATGTGATCTTCCACTGCTTGAACCTTCGAATTTTCCCTTAAAGATGATGTGATGGATGGTGGATTATATCCATAAAGTGCCATAAATGGGGTCATTTTTGCTGCAGTATGGAAGGAAGTGTTATACCACCATTCAGCAAGAGGTAACCACTTGACCCATTGTGTTTGTTTACCAGATACAAAACAACGAAGATATCCTTCCAAACATTTATTTACTATCTCAGTTTGACCATCAGATTGAGGATGATAAGATGAGCTATGAGCTAATTGAGTACCCAAACAAGAAAATAACTCCGTCCAAAAATTTCCAGTAAAAATAGGATCTCTGTCGCTCTCAATAACCCTTGGGCTTCCATGTAGCTTTTGAATTCTGTCCATAAATGTAGTAGCAACCGTACTTGCTTTAAATGGATGAGATAATGCACAAAAGTGTGCATACTTGGTAAGTCTATCAACTACCACCATGATGACACTCTTTCCTTCGGACATAGGTAAACCTGTGATAAAATCCATTGAAATCTCCTCCCAACGTTGACTTGGAATGGATAAAGGTTGTATAAGTCCCAGGGTCTTAATTGTTTCCACTTTATTCTGCCGGCAAACCAAACATTCCGCCACAAACTTTTGAATATCAGATTTAAGGCCATCCCAAAAAAATTCTTTCTTCACCCCGTGGTAATTTTTTAAAAATCCCGAGTGTCCTCCTAAAGGAGAAGTGTGCAATTCCAGAAGAATATTTTGTTTTAGATGGGAATTCTTACAAAGATATAAGCGATCTTTGTACCATAAGGAATCATTTTTCCAACTAAATGTATCAGATGTACTAGGATCTTGCTGCAACTTTTGAATGAGTGTCCATACATCTTTGTCCTTCTTCCATTCATCTCTTACTTCGGTTATCCAATCTGGTTGGATAATAGAAATGGCACAAAGCAATGCTTCCACCTCTTCATTCTTTCTTGAGAGTGCATCCGCAACAACATTAAGCTTTCATTTTTTGTAGATTATTTCAAAGTCATAACCCAACATCTTTGTGATCCATTTTTGTTGCTCTTCTGAAGATAGTCTTTGTTCCAAAAAGTGTTTAAGACTATCATGATCAGTTTTTACCTTGAAGTGTCTTCCCATTAGGTAAGTTCGCCATTTCTTTTGTGCATGCAATATTGCTAACATTTCCTTCTCATAAATAGGTTTCTGTAAATACTTTCCTTTGATTGGACGACTTTCAAAAGCAATGGGTCTTCCTTCCTGCATTAAAACCGCACTAATTCCATTTCCTGAGGCATCACATTCCACAATAAAGGTTTTTGTGAAGTCTGGCGTAGCTAAGACCGGTGCTAGGCACATTGCCTCTTTAAGACGTTCAAAGGCCTTAGTTGCTTCATGAGTCCATGAAAATGCATCTTTCTTCAATAATGTTGTTAGAGGTGCTGCTATTCTCCCATAATTCTTAACAAACTTGCGATAATACCCCGTTAACCCGAGAAATCCTCGCAACTTCTTTATGGTTGTGGGGACTTTCCATTCCTTAATGGCTTTAATTTTGTTAGGGTCTACTTTAACACCCTCGTGAGATACAATATGACTCGGATATTCCACCTCTTGTACTCCAAAGAAACATTTGGATGTTTTTGCATATAATTGTTTCTCCTACAATAGTTTGAGCACCTTGTCAACATGTTGAACATGATCCTTCCAAGACCTGCTGTAGATTAGTTTATCATCAAAAAATACTAGCACAAATTTTTCAAGGAAGGGTTTGAAAATGGAATTCATCAACCGTTGAAATGTAGAAGGTGCATTGGTAAGGCCAAAAGGCATGACCAAAAATTCATAATGACCCTCATGAGTTCGAAATGTTGTTTTTGGAATATCTTCAGTCTTCATTCTAATTTGATGATATCCCGAACGAAGATCCAACTTGGTAAAATAAATTGCTCCATGTAATTCATCCAATAATTCATCAATAACAGGAATAGGAAATTTGTCTTTAATGGTGAGCTTATTGAGCTCCCTATAATCCGCACACATTCGCCATGATCCATCCTTCTTGTGTACCAATACTATAGGAGCAGAGAAAGAACTTTGACTAGATTGAATTATACCCACCTCTAACATTTCTACAATCATACATTCAATTTCACTCTTTTGGACATAAGGATATCTATAAGGCCCGATGTTTGGAGGAACACTTCCCGGAATCAAATGAATAGCATGATCATGATCATGAATAGGTGGGAGTCCTTTGGGAGTTTCAAACACCTTGGAATGATTGTCCAAGACTTGTTGGAGATCTGCAGAAATAGATGATTTTGATGTTGGAACTTCTAGTGAGCATAATTGTGGAATTACGCCTCATTGTTCTTTCTTTAGAACCTTTGTCATGACATTAGAGCTTATTATCCTTCCTAGCTTCCCTGCAATACCTCGTAATTTGACTTCCTTTCCTTCTGAAAAAAATTTCAAGAAAAGTTCTTGAAAATTAAAAGCTACCGTCCCCAAAGATTGTAACCATTGTACTCCTAGTACAACATCAGCACCTCCCATAGGAATGGAAAGCATTGGACTAGTCAATACATATTCTCCCATGGTTAGCTTGATATTATGGCATTTTCCAGAGCAATTTATAGTTCCTCCATTTGCAACCATCACTTGACATTCGGGTGCTGGGTATAGGAAACAATTTAATTCCTTGGCTACCTTACAATGAATAAAATTATGGGTGCTACCTGAATCAATCAACACTATTACCTTTTTATTCTTGATTTATCCTTGTATCTTGAGAGTTTGAGGAGTGGTAATTCCTGCCAGTGCATTACACGATATGGTCGGATTCATTTCTTCCTCTTCTAGGGTTGGTTCCTGGTGTATATCCTCCTCTTGTTCATTTTCTTCTTCCTCTTCACAATCTATGTAAAATAATTTCTTCTCAGCACACTTATGACCTTTAGTGTATTTTCTATCACAACCGTAGCAAAGCCCTTTTGCTCTTTTTTCTTCCAATTGTTGTGGTGTCAACCTTGTAGGTTGTGGAAATCTAGGCGTAGCAACACTTCCTTCTTTATAGAATTGAGTGGTAGGCTTCCTTGTCACCATTATTTTACATTCAACTTTTCTTGCCAACCTGAATGCCTTCTCCAATGAATCCGGTTCCAAAACATGAACTTCATGTTGGATGTTATCCTTTAAAGTGCCTATGAAGAGATCGATCCTGTGTTCCTCTGGAATATCAGTTACCCTTATATTCAATTTTTGGAAGTCCTCAATGTGCCGCCCCACTAAACCCTTTTGTTTGAGATTTATCAATTGGCTAAAGAAGGTGTTGCTCTTTGTATCCTCATAATGTGCTATCATTTCCTCCGTAAAAATTGAACAAGTGACAATTTTTTTACGGGAGCAAAGCCATCGATACCATACAAATGTATTTTGTTCTAAATGTAAAGTTGCAATGCGTACCTTTGTGTGTTTTGCACATTATGGAGATCAAAATATTGCTCCATCTGTAGTATCCATGTTACAGGATCCTTTCCATCAAAATTCCTCATATCCATTTTTGGAATATGGTGGTTCTTCCCGCCAACATTAGAGTTTATGAAATCACGATTGACATTTATTTTGTTCTCATCATGAGGTTCTTCTACTATCTTTTCACCATTAGGAAACATTTCTTGTATCAACTTTGTCAAACCTTCGATGTCTGCTTTTAGATCATTCTTCATGTTTACCATGTTGTCTTTCATGTCATCCATCTTAGCTTCCATGCCAGCTTCCATGCCATCCATCTTAGCTTCCACGCCTTTCTTCAAAACCTCCATTTCACTTTTTGTTGCTCTTTACGAGAGTGAAATTTGTTGCACTTGCTCTTGTAATTTTGATAGATCATGTTGCAATTCTTCATCTTCATGAGTCATAGTAGAGCCTTCTGAAGGCTTAATGGGTGTTGAATTATTTTTACTGGGCATTTTTTAGAACCCAATACTGATATCTATTCTACAATATGCCCTTGGAATCAATTCAAATTGATTCTTCAAACAAGACTTATGCAATTCGCAAAAAAAATACACACTTTTTTCTTGCTTTTGAGGAGCTCGATATTGAAATTGGATTATCTCTGTAATTGAAGCACTTCAATATTTGAATTTTGGTACTGATGTAGCCCTCTGAATTATCTTTCGAATGCCACAGGTCTGACTTGATTTGGATTCTCCAAGACAAAGTTGTGTCCAATCTCCCACAATGACCTAATTATGGACTGGTTCAGTACAACGAACTTGTACGACTTGCCATGTGTCACTGTTTCGTCCTTCGGCTCTGAAATTGATATCCAAGAATCCAAAGTCCGTGTACTAGCGACCACTTTTTACGGCACTCCAATCCGATGCTCAGAGAGAGAGTTATGAATATTTTCCCATGATCACCTCTTGAGATGAAATTGCCAGAGCCCGAAAAATCACTACCTTCCACAAACATAACTCCAAAAATGTTGTAAAAAGCTCTGAAATGTTTTGAAGAATTTCCTCAGGATTTCAGCTTCGCACCATACGAATTTTAGATTCTGAACCTTCGTAGAAAAAAATTTATAGCGCAAATACCACGATGACCTGTTTAGGAGCCTGAAAAAAGACCTAACTTCCACAGATCATATCTCCGAAAATATTGCGAACCAGGATCTAAAAGTTTTAGACAATCTTCCTCCAGATTTCAGCTTCGTACCCTAAAAATTTCAGCTTCTGAAACTTCGTAGAAAACAATTTATAGCGAAAATGCCACGATGACCTGTTTGGAGCAGCGAAACCCTAGAATCCAAAGCTCTGATACCAAATGTTGTGTAACCAGCTCCAAAAAGAGAAGAAAAGAGATATCAACGCCTTAGAAATGAGCCACTTCGAGGGGGTAACTTCCAATACATTACATAAATGAACAATTCTTGGATGATCCAATTTACAAAACCTCCTTTCTATATATAGGAGTCCATGGGGCCATAATGTAATCCTAGTGGGCCACAATGTAATCCTAGCCGACCTAACAATAATAATTTAAGGGCACAATAATAAAAAAATGGGGGTTACAAGGGTACAATAATAACAATAATAAGGGACTATACTGTAATATAGGGACCTAACAAACCTTTATTGTGGAATGTGATGCCTCAGGAAATGGAATTGGTGTTGTTTTAATGCAAGAAGGAAGACCCATTGCTTTTGACAGTCGTCCAATCAAAGGAAATTATTTACATAAACATATTTATGAGAAGGAAATGTTAGCAATACTGCATGCACTAAAGAAATGGAGAACTTACCTAATGGGAAGACACTTCAAGGTAAAAACTGATCATGATAGTCTTAAACACTTTTTGGAACAAAGACTATCTTCAGAAGAGCAACAAAAATGGATCACAAAGATGTTGGGTTATGACTTTGAAATAATCTACAAAAAAGGAAAGCTTAATGTTGTTGCAGATGCACTCTCAAGAAAGAATGAAGAGGTGGAAGCATTGCTTTGTGCCATTTCTATTATCCAACCAGATTGGATAACCGAAGCAAGAGATGAATGGAAGAAGGATGAAGAAGTGTGGACACTTATTCAAAAGTTGCAGCAAGATCCTAGTACATCTGATACATTTAGTTGGAAAAATGATTCCTTATGGTACAAAGATTGCTTATATATTTGTAAGAATTCCCAACTAAAACAAAAGATTCTTCTGGAATTGCACACTTCTCCTTTAGGAGGACACTCAGGATTTTTAAAAACTTACCACAGGGTGAAGAAAGAATATTTTTGGGATGGCCTTAAATCTTATATTCAAAATTTTGTGGCAGAATTTTTGGGTTGCCAGCAGAATAAAGTTGAGACAATTAAGACCCTGGGACTTATACAACCTTTATCCATTCCAAGTCAACGTTGGGAGGAGATTTCAATGGATTTTATCACAGGTTTACCTAAGTCCGAAGGAAAGAGTGTCATCATGGTGGTAGTTGATAGACTTACTAAGTATGCACACTTTTGTGCATTATCTCATCCATTTAAAGCTAGTACAGTTGCTACTACATTTATGGAAACAATTTAAAAGCTACATGGAAACCCAAAGGTTATTGTGAGCGACAGAGATCCTATTTTTACTGGAAATTTTTGGACGAAGTTATTTTCTTGTTTGGGTACTCAATCAGCTCATAGCTCATCTTATCATCCTCAATCCAATGGTCAAACTGAGATAGTAAATAAATGTTTGGAGGGATATCTTCGTTGTTTTGTATCTGATAAACAAACACAATGGGTCAAGTGGTTACCTCTCGCTGAATGGTGGTATAACACTTCCTTCCATACTGCAGCAAAAATGACCCCATTTATGGCACTTTATGAATATCATCCACCATCCATCACATCATCTTTAAGAGAAAATTCGAAGGTTCAAGCAGTGGAAGATCACATCGAGCATCAACAAGAAGTTCTCCAACTCTTAAAGGATAACCTGAATTTGGCACAAAATCGAATGAAACAATAGGCAGATCAACATCGCAGTGAGAGAATTTTTGATGTAGGAGACTGGGTATTTTTATGACTACAACCATACAAACAAATGTCCCTCAAGCAAGCTAAGAAGGATAATAAATTATCGTCAAAGTACTATGGTCCTTACAAGGTGTTGCAAAATATTGGTACTATGGCATAAAAATTGGAACTTCCTGCTTCTTCATGAGTGTATCCAGTTTTCCATGTTTCATGCTTAAAGAAGGTTATAGGTGAAAATATTCTAGTTCAAACAATATTGCCAGAACTTGATGAGGAAGGAAAAATCATATTGGAACCGAAAGCGGTCACGGAAACAAGAACTCGACAACTACGGAATCGATCAATTTCAGAGTATCTCATCAAGTGGAAGAACTTACCCACTGAAGATTCGACATGGGAGGATGAGAATTTTATACAAAAGCATCCAAAACTACTCAAGCATTGAGGAAAATGCTTTTTTGAAGGAGAGGGGCATGCTAGGTCTGTATAATACTAGTGTATCCCCTTATTTTTATTGTTAGTGTAGCTCCCTTATTGTTATTTTTGTGCCCATGTAGTCCACCTATTGTTATTATTATGCCCCATAGAAGCCCACTATTAGTATTTTTGTGCCCTTACATTGTTATTGTTATGTCAACTAGGATTATATTGTGACCCCTTAGAATGCTATATATAGAAATGAGTTTTTGTCATTTGTATCATCGAAGAATTGTTCATTTATGTAATGTAAAGTAGGTTTCCCCCTCAAAGAGGATGATTTCTAAGTCGTTGATTTATCTTTTCTTCTATTTTGTGATATGCTTTCATAAAATTTCCTTTAAAATCACATTTAGGCTCAAATTTGCATTTTGATTGCTCATAAAAATGCTTTAGTTTTCGAATGGCCTCTTCCAATGATCTAGGCTCATCAAACTCAATCCGATCTTTATAGGCTACTAGAAACCCACTGATGAATCTCTGAACCTTGGAATTCTCCTCCTTGAGGTAAGGGACATATCTTAACAAATCCAAGAATTTTATAGTATATTCATAATTTGTAATGGATCCCATCCACAACTCATAAAAATCCTTATCCCTAGCATCATAGTACCTCTCCGACATATACTTCTGCCAGAATAACCTCTCAAACTCACTCCAAGTCAGTTCCTCACCATAAATACCCCTAATATTATTCACATATTCCCACCAAATATCTGCTTTACCTTTGAGGTTGAATGTAGTTATTTTGGCTTTCATGTTTTCTGAGTAATCATACATCTTGGAGAAGTTTGTCATACCAAGCAACCATGTCTCTGCATCCTGTGATTTCTTCATCTCTTCGTCAGATGTAGGTGGCTTTTATTTCTTGAAATCATCCGAAAAATATCCCCTGTCACTATTCCTGTAAGGATGATAATGATGATGATCATAGTGCCTATCAAAACCATAACTAGAGTAGTACATGTGTTTCTCACCTCTCCTATTTGGAGTTTCCAAGAACCTGCCATCTCTAATCGTGTCATCTCTATCCGACCTATAACCACTAGGAGACCTATTTCCATATGCCCTATTAGTCTCATCCTCTTTTCCATAGCTGATCTTAAGTGATCCCTATTACTGCAACTCTGGCATACTTTGAAGGATCATTGCATTGACTTCTGCTTGTTTTTCCTGTGTCTGTATGATTCTATCATTGTACATCTTACAACTCCTTATTTCTTCCTTTAAACTTCTCAGTTTGTATGCTAAGTCAGAAGAGTGCCCAAAACCATGTTGCTCACCAGATTCATAGGGATAATATTTGTAGTTTTCCATCTTGCTAGTCATCTTTGATTTCTTCCTACAAGGCATATCATGTTAAGCTTAAACCAAATCACAATAAACCAACATACCTTAGCATAATTCGGGGAGGATATCTCATTTTCATGGTCAACCAATCAAAGTAATACATGTATAGACATAATCATAACAACATATAAAATTATAATGCATACGTGTATCAACACATAAACATCATTCTAACTAGAGTTTAGTCATTAATGCATTACCATATCAACTACACACTATGACCTCGTGCATGAAAACATCAACCATACCAGTGCACACTTCACAACATGTAAGCACCTGACATGTATAACCAACACATGACCAATCATACACTCATGACAACACATTCCACAACCTTGTCACCATTCACATGGCAACATAACTACAACCATGACCAACACCATGCAGGTGTAACAAACACATATGTTGAAGTTTGCAACAAGAAATAGTGAAATTGGCATACAGAAGCAACATGACAACATCTACACTAGCATGTGACCACAAGTCATGTAGTGATGGGTCCTAGCGATACATTAGTGTGAAATTCAATTTATTTATTAAATTGAAATGTGTCAAATTTAATCATCCCTTAATTAAATTGGACAAAAAAATGCAATCTTATCTCATAATCACTTGTAATAGTTAACTAAGTGGGATAAACTCAGTTAGCTCATGAATTTAGAGTTGAGGGTAGTTGGTGAGGCATGCAGAGTGATTCTATGTGTTTTAGAGTTCAAGTTGTAGTTAAGTGCATGAGTTTAATGCATGAGTAAGAAGTTGACTCAGTTAGGTGAGTTAAAGTCAGTTTAACTAGTTGTAACTGTTTGTTGCACTAGTGAGAGTTCAAGTGAATTAAATTAGATTTAATTCACATGCAATGATCTGTCATGCAACTAATGATTTACTATTAATAGCTGCACGCATGTCAGTTCCAGTGGAGACCTAATTGAGACAAAGGTTAAAGGGAAGTTGACTATCAGTTGTATTATTAGCAGGATGCCCAAATGCAGTTAAACCACCACAGGATGCCCGTGATACTCAACACAGTTGAGAAAGGATGAAATTTCTAAGGAATAGGGATTGCATTCCTCATGAACTGCATGATCAAGGTAGGTTGAAGACAAGTTG
Source organism: Pinus albicaulis (assembly GCA_034641835.2). Lineage (NCBI taxonomy): Eukaryota > Viridiplantae > Streptophyta > Pinopsida > Pinales > Pinaceae > Pinus > Pinus albicaulis. The sequence goes on along the minus strand of CM076572.1, from coordinate 1,189,406,769 downwards.
AGAATTGGCTAAGTGTTGGCTCGATTTTGTCTAAATCAGTGTGAGATAATAGCAAGATTGCAGGAGACTCTTATGAGAAGAGTGAACTGTAATTGTTTCATGATTCCTTGTGGAATATACAATATATGATAGAGGGTTTTTGAGCAATAAGCTTTCCCCGGGAAATTTTCTGTGTTGTGGTTTGATTTGATTCTCTCTTTACTTAATGTGATTGGTGATTGTGTTTAATTTCCGCAATTGATTTGTAGAATGATTCAGTATCTAGCTTTAGTACATCGTTAGATCGGATTGAATCCATTGATATACATATGTTTGTATAATTTCTACATGGTATCGAAGCATAGGAAATCACTATAGTGGAGGATAATTTGAGTTTGTGACTAAATAGAATTATAATTTGCAAAAGTGTTCTTGGTGCGATAGGCGAATCAGGATCAAAATGCTTTCAATGGCTTGAGATTGGAGTATGCACTCGAGGGTAGCTCTAACTATATTGCGTGGAAATGCAAGATGGAGGAATTATTGGAGGGCAATGGGTTGAAAGAATTCATTGATAATGATGCTCCCAAACCTATTGTAGAAAATGCTGCAAATCTTGATGCTTGACAAAAGAAGGTTGTAAAGGCAAGGAAGATATTACTGGAGGGAGTATGAGACCACATTGTCTCGAGTATCCATGGAAAATCGAATCCATATGCAATGTGGAAGCCTTTGACAAGTATGTTTTAGAGCACCAGTGATCATAGAAAATTGGCACTGAAGGACAAGCTCAGGAAAATCAAAATGGAGAAAGGCGACACTATTCTGATATATTTAACAAAGTTTTTCCAATGTCGGGATGAGCTTGGGAGCATTGGAATTAATGTTGCGGATGATGACTTGGTGAGCCTATCTCTTCTAGGAATTCCCAAGAGTTTTCATAGTTATCAGGACTCTGTCAATGGGAGGGAGAAGCTGTCAGATTGAGAAATAATTTGGTCAGATTTGGTGCAAGAAGAATTCAGGCAGAATACCAGGGATGGATATTCATCTAAGGAAGATGATGAATAAAATTGCACCTTGGATGGTAAGGAAAATAAGGGGAAGGGAAAGAAATACTATTCCAAATCTGAGACCAAAAAAGAAGGCAAGGAGCGCGACATGTCCATAGTGAAGTGTTTTCATTGTCACAAGCATGGACATTATGCCACTAAATGTCCACAAAATAAGAAGAAAAAGAAGGCTTCAGGATTTGCAGCTGGTGAGGCTTTGGCCTCACAATTTGAGTTGGAATTCTCGTTGATCGCATGCATGGCATAAAGTGCGATGGGATCAGGGTGGTACTTGGATAGTGGTTCATCTTTCCACATGACGGGAGATAAAGAACTTTTCAATAGCTTGGAGGAGAAGGACCTTCAGATGCATGTTGAAATGGGTGATGATGGGCGGTACAGTGCTACCGAGATTAGTACAGTTACCTTCCAGAGACAGTCAGGTAAACCCTTTCTATTAAAATATGTAATGCATGTACCAGGCTTGAAGAAAAATTTAGTTTCAGTCGCAATATTGGAGGATAGACGCTATGATGTTTTTTTTTAGTAAAGGAAAAGATTTCCTTCGACACAAAGCAAAAGGACAAGCCAACAAGATTGGGATTCATGTGAAGAATATATATAAACTTGATGTAGATGGTTGCGCAACATTGATGAGTAAAGCAGACAAAGTGGTGAGCTGGGATGAGGGTGAGTTACACCATGGATCTTTGAAGTTCATGCTACAGATATCTACGAGACTTCTCAAGGGTACTCTTGCGCCGTTAGACACATGCAAGGGATGTACCATGGGGAAGTGTGAGAAATCCATGAAATTTTCCCTTGAGAGGGAGCTTGATTTGCATGCAAATGAGGAACTCTTGGTTCCAAAGAATTAACCTCAAGATGTGGAGCAGCCACATGCGGAGGATCATGGAGTGGCAAAAACCACTCAAGCAGATAAATTTCAAGCCAGATGGGCCGAGGGAGTACATGCAACTACACCTCCAGGTGTGAGGTGGGGCGATGTGCAATTATGATCCCAAGAACAAATTTGGGAAGGGTCCTAGAGATGGTGTGTCTCATGGATCGAACCTAGCTACAAGGATCCCACAGTACAGTAGTAGCAGGATCGGTTAGATTTATGCAGTCAAATGACAGGAAGACAAAAATTAGAGTGAGAGGTGTCAGATATTGGAGCGCAGATCAGAGTTGGCAACAGTGCAGAGTGCATGGATGCAGATGTCAACAACACAAATATTCTAGTAGACATGTGTAGTATCTAGCAGCATTTAGAAGACTCTGATGAAAAATGCATTATATTGATTCAGTTGTTTGGAGGCTATTCCATTTCAGAAGTGTTGCATGCAAGAGTTGCATGTCGCATGCAAGGACATTCCTTTCTTGTTAAGAGGGAGTGTTGAAGTTTGCAACAAGAAACAGTGAAATTGGCATCTAGAAGCAACATGAGAACACCTACACTAGTGTGGGACCACACGTCTTGTAGTGATGGGTCCTAACGATACATTAGTGTGAAATTAAATTTATTTATTAAATTGAAATGTGTCAAATTTAATTATCCCTTAATTAAATTGGACAATAAAATGTAATCTTATCTCATAATCACTTGTAATAGTTAACTGAGTGTGATAAACTCAGTTAGCTCATGAATTTCGAGTTGAGGGTAGTTGGTGAGGAATGAAAAGTGATTCTACATGTTTTAGAGTTCAAGTTGCAGTTATGTTCATGAGTTTAATGCATGAGTAAGCAGCTAACTCAGTTAGGTGAGTTAAAGTCAATGTAACTAGTTGTAACTGTTTTTTGCACTAGTGAGAGGTCAAGTGAATTAAATTAGATTTAATTCACATGCAGTGATCTGTCATGAAACTAATGATTTACTATTAATAGTTGCATGAATTTCAGTTCCAGTGGAGACCCAATTGATAAAAAGGTTAAAGGGAAGTTGACTATTAGTTGTATTATTAGCAGGCTGACCAGATGCAGTTAAAACACCACAGCATGCCCATGATACTCAGCGTAGTTGAGAAAGGATTAAATTCCTAAGGAATAGGGATTGCATTCCTCATTAATTGCGTGAGTAAGGAAGGCTGAAGACAGGCTGATAATTGGCTAAGTGTTGACCCGATTTTGTCTAAATCAGTGTGAGACGATAGGCAGATTGTAGGAGACTCTTATGAGAAGAGTGCTTTGTAATCATTTCACGATTCCTTGTGGAATATACAATATATGATAGAGGTGTTTTGAGCAGTAATCTTTCCCTGGGAAATTATCTATGTTGTGGTTTGATTTGATTGTTTCTTTGCTTAATGTGATTGGCGACTGTGTTTAATTTTTGCAATTGATTTGTAGAAGGATTCAATATCTAGATTTAGTACATTGTTAGATCAGATTAAATCCATTGATATACATATGTTTGTATAATTTCTACAACATATACCAAAACCATAAGAAACACATACACAATTTACATGAATGCATGATGACAATAATATTGACAACATCTGACTTTTCCCAAGGAGAGCGCAATCACGCTCTGATACCACTCTCTAGTTTCAGATATGACCCAAAGAGAGTGAAACCATGCTCTAATACCACTCTCTGGTATCAAATATGACATAAATAGATTGAAACCTGGTCTGATACCACTCTGTAACACCCTCATCCCACATCTACCCAAGTAATCATCCAATCGGGGTAAATATGCAACGAGGGGCCACTATAATGGGATTCAACCTCTTATGTGACTTGAGGAAGTGGAATTAATGGAAATACATTAAAAAATACCCTCCAAATTAGCAATGAAACTCCCATGAACCATCCCAACCACTTAGGTAACCAACCCTTGGGTGCCACTGAGGCTTGAGACCATTAAACCCCCAGATGCTCCCTTGATATGGTCAAGGGTACGTTTGGGAGGCTCTGGACGCTCCCACAACATGGGAATGTGTGCATCCAGGGAAATTTTTCCTCATATTTGTGCTAATGTCCACAGGTTTTGTGGCACTTTTTAAGCCCATAATCCCAGTCACTACCCAAAAATTCCTATAATTTACAAAATATATCAAACACATGATGACAAAGCTAATGAACTCAAAACTAACTTCGGGACTAGGCATGACCATCCCCAACCGAGATTGATATTCTGTCAAACACTTGGCATCAATGCAATCTACAAGTCTAGGATACGAGACGGAGCATTAATGATTGAAAAATCTTATGAGACATAACAAGAAGGATCACTACCCTCTCCCTTGATCTGTTATGACATCAATTAGGTCTTGCATCTATTATTTTTACAATTACAAGTAAGTACATTAAATAACTATGACTTGAACCAGTCATATAACCATGCTTATAACCATCATAAAACCATGTAAACAACAATGAGATCACAACCATTAAATCCACACACTCACAAGTACAAAATCAAGAGACCTTAGCTTTTATTAAACATAGGCAAGAGCCAACGAGGTTCGAGACTTCCATGTACCACCCAACCATAGACATGGCTGAGCCAAATATCTCTTCAACCAGCCACCCACATGCCATATACCAAGCATGAATGTGGGATCTCATTGATAAACCAATTTAAAAAAATCAAGGGAATCCAGAGGTTAAACCACTTCCACCCTCACCATACCGTGACCACACCTAAACCGGTGTCAAGATCACAAAATTGAACCAAGCTTGGAATGCCTCCCAGAATCCATCACTATCCTTGAGGATTTTTTCGTCTCATTGTCTCTCAGGATTTATTGCAATCTACATTGTATCACTAGCTAAAATGAGACACCGCCCTCAGGCTTTATCACGTATTCTGTCGAAACCAATCAAGGGATTCCTAGACCTTTGGAAATTTCCTGAGACCATCTCTGCCCAGAATTTTAAAAACAACCCAACAATTCCAAACCTAAAAACCGAGATCAATCCCATCACACCATGGCTATCTAGAAAAAGGCAAGGCAATGCTGAAAACCACTATAAAAACCCAACAAAACCATGTCACCGACAACAAGAGAACCAAATACTAACATGCATAAGCCATTCATGTCCAAACTAGCTAGGAAATCACACATGCAATATGTTACTTGCAAGTATTCTCGCTGAAGCTGCTTGATCCTACTCTTCCTCTTGTTTGATTTTTTCTTTCCTTCCCTTCCTTGCTTGATATTTACTTTCCTTCCCTTCCTTTGCTTAATTTCTCGTATCTTGGTCCAATGTTGAAATGCTCCAAGAAAAATCTTAAGTGTCTAAGAGTGTGTGAGAGAGAAAATATAAAGAGAGCTCCAAAACTGAACTGACAAAAGGCATGAACTAATCCTTAGAAGCATTTTTATTAATGAGACCTCTATTTTCTTCATTTTCCATTATTTTCCTTCAATTTCCTCCTTTTCAAGAAATTTCCTTTATTTTTATAAATAAATGTGCCAAAAATATTTTTCACCTCTTTAATGCTTTAGCCATTGCCTCTTCCAATTTCCCTTTAGCCATAAACACATCTAGTGATGCCCACTTGAATATCTTTGTCCAACATTTAGCTTGGAATAATTTTCCCTTAACCATGGTCTTATTTTTCCTTTATTAACTTTTATTACATGAATTTTTAAACCAAGTTTGTTAAAATCCTGATGATGCTTTTGCGAGTGATGATAAATAATTTATAAGAACATAGAAATATATGATGCTTGTAAATTTTTTTGAAAAACATCGACAAATTTCGAATGCTCTTGTGTGGCATAATCCAAGGTTCTTAGAAAAGTCTCTATCTATTATGAACAAGATGCCTCATACAATTAACTTCATTGTTATTGAAAGTGTTGTTATCCTTAATCACAATACCATGGATCAATTTAAATTCACGGGACCAAGAGAAAAACTAAATAATAAATACATTGAAAAACAAATTAATGGAGGTGATTGTGAGAGTGTAAGAGGGGAAGCAAGTGTGAATGTTGTGTAAGACAACGGTAACTACGTGAGTGTGTGTGATAATAAGTGTGGCTAAGTTTTTATGTAGGAGGAAGTGGGAGTGCATGAGAAGGGTAGGAATGTTTAGTGATAATAAGACCCTGTGCCAACAAGTGTGAAGGTTGCAGGACAACAAGTGTGAATGTGCGGATAACAAGTGCACTTACCGAATGCCAAAAACATAACCCGCGTAAAAAACACTAATGCCCTAAGATCTCACCATCTAAGTAATCTATCATTAATATATTAATATGATAACCCTAATGCCCTAAGTTCTCACCATATAAGTACTCTATCATTAATATATTAATATGATTGTTATTGATATTATTTTTACGTTGCTATTATTAATGTGGTAATATTATTATTATATTTTTCATAAAAATATTATTAACATTAATGAAACTATTAATACTATATTTTAATCTCGATTTTATATTAAAATCAAGATTATTTTACCAATATATATTAGTATTTAAGCCAATCCTTTTACTAGGAGAGATATCATAAAAGGATAAGAAAATTTAAATTACTTATATTATTTATGTTATAATAAATTATAAAAATACCAAATCTTTATCTAGTATTAATTATAAATAAATAGAAATATTCATATTACTCTTGGTTAAGATTCATAGTGTTATATTTATAGCTAAAAATTAGATGACATGTTTTTTTATTATGTAGTATTTTGTTTTTCTCAATAAAATTATAATTAATATAATTTGTATTTAAATTTAAATTTAATGATACAATAAATTTAAATAATACATTGAGTATATTGAATATAGACATTAACAATAAAATTGAAATTTAATTTCAAATATTGTAATTTACTTATTTATACTTTATTTAATTCTAACTTTTTTGAACACTGAAAAACTAAGATCTTATTATACTAGATGATTAAGACATTCATCACCCATGTATTTGAAGAAAAATCGAGCCAAAAATATGTAAATTTGTATAATTTGAACATCATGAATCAACAATTCAAAGCTCTCTATAAAGAGATATTCAATATAGAGATCATGGTTAATAGACATGTGGACTCACGAGGCCACTTTTTCGGCATTAATGAGCACTTCCTTAAAAAAAAAGGCACCCAAAGAAGTGTTGTTCATTTAGAGGAGGATAATGATGGAGCATATCGCTAAGTGCTTTTATCAAATGTAAGGAGATCACAAAACATAGTAACTTACTCTACTTATCTAATTTTGTAAAGATCACAAACCATGGGAACTTACTCTACTTATCTAGTTTTGTAAAGATCGCAAACCATGGTAACGTATTCTACTTATCTAATTTTGTAAATATGCAGAGCAGTATTCACCTCCTCAATCATTAACTCTAGGTTTATCTTTATCTAGTTTTGTCAATATGTAGAGTGATAGTCACCTCCTCAATCATTAACTTTAGATTTCTCTTTATCTTATTCTTAAAAAAGTTATTTATTTAAAACATTATTTTGATAATAATAATAATAATCTACCATTTTTATGATCTTAATTTCCCAGTTGACAAACAAGTGATCCAAATTTACAAGGTTACAAACCCACCTAATTTCCAAGGTAACAAGCTGGTGATCACTCATCTTAATTTCAAAAATGACAAGCCAAATTTCCAAAGTAACAGAGAAAAATTCCAAAGCGACAAGCCCACCTAATTTCCAAAGTGACAAGAGAGTAATCACTCATCCTAATTTCCAAAGTGACAGGCCATAATCAATCTTATTAGGTAATTTCCAAGATGACAAGCCATAATCAATCTTACCATAATATTTTTTGTACTATAATAATATAATAATATAAATACAACTGGTTTAAGAAAAAACAATTATACTCATCATATTTCGATGAATATTAAAAAAAAAATTGACCACCAAAAGTTGATGGGATGCAACGGACCATATACACTCCATATGATTACGTGAAGACAAGTACTATAATAGTTAATTCACAAGAACCACCATGTAGTTGGCCGTATACACTCTTCTATATCATTACATGAAGCCGAATATATATATATATATATATATATATATATATATATATATATATATATATATACAACACATGTTAAAAATTAAAAATGAGGCAGAAAGTAACTACTTGGATGCGTGACAAAAAATGAGATATAAGTATTTCGATGAATTCCTAGGTATCTGTCACCCGACAAATCCAAATCTATAAATATGTTAAGTTTAGAAAACCAAACGGTCGAAAATAATTGAAAAAACACTCAAACGAAGGAATGACAAATTTGAGCCGAATTCTCCCAACAGAGTTGGACTACAAAATAAAATGAATTTGACATAATTACGGAAAAGGCAACTCAGACCCTTACCTTTTCTTCTCGCTTGGGCTCTCGAGCAGGCGCCTTAACGCACACAGAAGCTCCCTCCCCTGTCTACCGAGGTCAGCCGGAGTATGCGGATTCGACTTGAACAAGCCCTAATCTTTCAAATTCTCATGTCCAAACCCTAATTTAAACAATTAAGTTAACAAAAATGCCACAAATCTACCTCGAAAAAACAAGTACGACACCACTACTTTTAGCATATTTACAAGTAGGTAAATCTGGCTAGGTGCATAATAATTGTATAGAAACTATTTTCAATGCAATTGCAGAATTAAAATGAAGCGAGATATCAAATTGGAGTGCCAAATGCGGCACCTCCTACTTGAATTCAACAACGAAAATGGGGTCAGCATTAAGTTGCTCTAATGCAGGAGTATTCTTTGATATCTTGAGGAGTATTGCGAAGTAACCCTGCAACACGGGCTCACATCTGCACATTGGGCATGAATTTTTCTGACGAAACCATAACAGAATGCACTCGGAATGATAGAGGTGTTGAGGTATATGTGTTTGCAGACATGGAAAATGGGTGTGGAGACTGGCGCATGGCAAGCTGTTGAGAACATGTGCACGGTAAGTCCAAACATTTAGCGGACACTCACAGCAGTGTATGTTGGTTTTTTTTTCCTGCATAGTATAAGGGGCATGTCTCATTTCATTTTCAAGCTGTAGGAAGGGCAATATGACTCATTTTCATTTCATTTCATGTCTCATTTCATTTTCAAGCGTCATGTGACTTGGTGACACGTTTGCGGTGGTTTCTAGCTCCTACCTGTTTTGTATTGACGTATGGAGGCTACGCGAGACCCCTCGGAATCAGACACATCGACCCATGATGCTTTCATCTGGGTGTCTATTATTGCAGAACAAAAATGGAAGGAGGGTCATGTAAATATGCCTCTCTATGAAAATGTTGATCAAACATGCCTATTGACAGAATCTACTCCGTCTGAACTACCACAACATCATCCGGCTCCTAAACGCGTCCCGGGAAACTATCATTTGGGTGGCCGATCAACCAAGTCAGCAAACATGATAATCGACCTCGGGCCGGATATAAAGCTGCTTAGCTTCGGATATGAGGATCTATGGGGCCGTGTAACCAGCCTGTAGAAAAGGGCGCTGGCTGGAAGGTGGATTTTCACTGGTATGGATGAAGTCACAATACATCATTGGGTTAAGAAGGTTTGGGGGTCGTTGGTTGGGTACCCCCAAGTCAGTGGTCTATTGAATGTGTGGTTTTCAATTCATTTCTTGTACTCGGAGGACGAGCAGGACGTACTAAACAAGACATGGGTTCTTGCAGCTCTATCTTTGGTATCTGGGATTCAATCCGCTCTTGGAGACTCCCCCCAACAACCTCTTTTGGGTTAAGCTCCCGATCTAGCTAAATCTATGTTTGCAACTTATCGGATTAGCACATAGTAGGTCTATTTGCAGGCTTTTATCAGTATCATCAGTTATTAACCACAACAGAGATAATCAATACCTTCGCATCCACGTGTATATTAGCAATTACCAGCGCATAATATCACAAACGCAGTGATAGATACATTCGCAGCATAAACAAAAGTATTCGCAGCTTAAACATATACTATCACAGAGAAATTACAAATCTACTTATGCAAAACACAAATATATTCGTAGCTAATTAACCATCACAGATATGATTTAGTAGTTAACATCAGTGATCCAGATAACACACAGATAATTTAACAATACTTCACATTCATTACATTCAGATCCACTGACAACCAAAACCAGCTCGCGCACACAGCCTAGTGGGGTCCGCACATAGCAGGATTGAGGATCTCTGCACACACAGCCAACAGGAGTCCTTACCGAAACAACCTAAAACAGATCTAACAATTCGCACGTAGCATCAGTCTTAATGCATGCCTACCTCTAGACTCAAACTATTCATCTATTTATATCGATATAGTCTACGCTATCTTGTAGTCCGAAAATCGTGGTTTGCAGACTCTAGGTCTACCCTTTGACCCATTACAATGCGTTCGGGGCTTTGACCCGCCCCAAAACAATTGTGTTAAACTAATTAATAAAAAAATATACAAAATTCGCAGCTTAGTGAGCCCCATTCCAACAGCCTTTGGACTTCTGTCCAAAACGACCCCGTCATCTGGCAGCTTAAGGTGGAGCTAAGGGCCAAAGAACACCAATTTTATGACATTCGGGTCACGACGCCGACCCTTGTGCCCTCCCAAAGACTAGCCTAGTTCCAAGAGAGTCGTGCCATCCAAGAAGAGATTGAGACACTGCACTGACGAGAGCACCTATTGGAGAACAGAATGAAGTCGTGGGCGGATGAGGCCATGCACCTCTTGTAGACCATTGATATAGTCCTCAAGAACCTGTAGCAAACACAACGCATCATCAGTTTGGATTTTGAAGGTCCAACCACGCAGAAATTGAATAAGCACAGAGCGCTACAACACAAAGTGCATAAGTCATTATTCCATTTCAGAGTTCGATACAGGATCTCAAAGATAAGATCCAGGTAGTCAGACCAAAGTGACTCGAGATGAGTCACTAGATTGTGTTGGGGGCCTATTGGAGTAGGGTCCCCTAGGTAAATAATTTTTGGATAAATTTTGGATAAGTTTTTGTTGTAAGCGTTGTGCGCAAATATCAAGTGGCTTTGGGGTGGGTCAAAGTCCCTTAACTATTGTAATGGGTACAATGGAAAACTATGAGTTTCAAACCATGGTTTGAGACCATGGTATGTGCGCATTTAGAAAGATATAAATATGTAAAATTCAAGTGAAGAAAGATATGATATGAATGTTATGATAGATAGAACGATATATGCTTATGTTTTGATTTGAAATTTGGGTCAGTCTAGGTAGAAAGGCTCCTGTTGGTTGTGTGCGCGGATATCTAGTCCTGATCTGTGTGCACAGACTCTGTTGTTGTGTGCGCAGAAGGGAAAGATTGTATTGATTGAAGATATTTTAATAAAGAAGGCAATTTTGGCGAACTCTGAATTTATCTTATTGTAATAGTGACTGTCTCAAATTTGTTATGCACATTATCACTCACTTATTTTCGATTTCAATCCCTTTTATTGAATGGATATGTGTTTCCGTAATTGATAGTCACATTGGTATGTTTCATTTATGCGTGAATATTGTTCTGCTTAAGTAGTAGATCTAAAGTATAATAATTTTTCTGTGTACCAGTTTATTATGTAAAAATTGGATAATACACAAGGGATAGGTTTGATTATCACTATGTAGGTGCGCACAACTGCTTTACTATTTTTCTATAATTAGATCTGGTTTTGTGAAGTTGTGCACAAGTTAGTAGGAATTAGATCTGTTGGATCCACATCAAGAGCTCCCTCAAGGTGTGGAAACCTAGTTCCAACACCCCCCCATACTGCTTCAGGTGAGACTTTGGTTTGCGCAAGTGGATCACTGCCAAAAGGGAAAGTAGTTGGAAGTTTTTTTTTGGTTTCACAATTACTCTGAACCTGGGTTAAGACCCCTTAAGCCAACAACCACCGATCTAGATTTATGCAGGAACACAGTGAAATACAGAAATACACATAAACAAAGAGATGCAGTAGAAATAAAACTTCATTTCATTAATATAAATGCTAAAAAATTCTTACAGAAAGAATAGAAGATTAACTAGCTAGGGTGTTGGTAGCTTACCTCTGAGAAGAAATGTGGCAACTAGAAGCATCTGAACTGTGTTACAATGAGGCTCAAGTGCCTTTTTATTATTGAATAATAAGATAAAACCCTAAACAACCAAAACCCTAACCCGTGGAGATGTAACACCAAGAGTTTATGGGCCCCGTTAGGTTTAGTTGGGCAGCCAACTTCTCGAAGTTGTAACTTGGTCATATTATCTATGTCTGGCGCGTATGCTACCTTATGTCCAAAAAGCATCGTTTAGGGTCTCAAAACGACTCTAGAAGTTTAGGACCCGAAAAACTGCTAGAAATAGTAGATAAGAAAACTGATGAAACTGACTAGGTGGAATAGGCAGGTGGCCACTAATATCCACCTAGATCATTTCCTTGTATACAAAAACCGTAGTCCTTTAAACTATCAACCTTACTTCAAGTTTAGTTGACTTTGAGACCCTTAATATTATTGGAATTTACCTCTCCACCTTCTTTCCCTTCAAACACATATATTATGAACAAATTAAGGGTACAACCATGGGATCCTCATATCCCCTATAGTTGCCAAAGCCTTGAGAAACTTCCATTTAAATCCAAAATTTTGGTTTCATTTTGTTGATTACACCCATGTAATCTGGCCCCATGGACTACCTACCTTAGAGTCCTTTCTAGTCCTCCTCAACAACATCTCCCCCGAAATATAATTTCCATGGAAATCCAATTCCCTCCCTTTTTTTCTGGAGGTTCTCATCTTACACCATATTGATGGGACCATTTCCCACCAAGTCTATAAAAAAAATACTCTTGTGATAGCTAAATTTATGACAACTCTCACCATCACCTTGCAGAAAAGTTGGTTGTTTTCAACATCTTAGCCACTCAATCCTTTCAAAACTTAGGCCCCCCTAAATTTCTTGAAAATGAGAAAACCCACTTAACCAAATCCCTCTTAGACAATGATTACTCCCTTCCCCAAATCAAAATAGGAATTTGTTCAACTACCCACCCCAAGTCCAAAAAATATCCTTTGTCTAGCCCCTTAACAAGGGTCCCCCTTCCTTACATCCAAGGTATCATTTATCACATCTCCAAGGTTATGTTAAGCCATATATAAGCCCCATGTTAACCCAAAAAACCCTTAATAAGCCCTATATATTGAGTGATTACATTTATATTGTTATATTTTTATGTAGGTTAGAACCCCTCATGGTCCCATTTTATTATAATTGTGTCATTCTTCTCCTATATATATACTAAGGAGACCTAGTCTTAGGATCATCATATATTGTCTTGTTCCTTATATTTATTGTATAAGGAGGCTTCCCCATCCAAGTAGACTATATTTATTGGTTTCATATCATTTTTAAGAAACAAGGATAATAACATTTGGTATAAGAGCTCTTGATCCTAGGGTTTTTCTGCTTCAAACATGTCATCGTGGCATTTTTTCTATAAAATATTTTACTGCAGGTTTTTGATGTTGAAAATTGGAGAAGAATGAGAAGAAGTTCTAAGATTTTTTTTCAAGTTTTAGATATTTGTTCTTTATATTTTAGAAGATATGGTACAAGGAATTTAGGGTTTTTTAATGCTCTTAAATTTTTTCTGAAGCAGCTTAGTTCATCATTTTTTTTATAAATGTTTTTCTATGAGGATTCGAACATTGAAACTTCGACCATGTTGAGGTGAAACTATGGTAAACATCTTGTCTAGGTTATAAATCTTTATTTATTTATTATTATTTGTTGTAAGGCTTCATCAAGTGAAACTTAAACCATATTAATAATAAATATTGGGAAATATTTGGTTACATTTTCAAAATTTGTTTGACTATAATTTGTGATTTATACCATATGGAAGTTAGGGTTTGTAAACAACCATGAAATAACTTTTAAAGAGGTCAACTTGGTATTTTTTCTATATCTCCTTGTCTGGAATTTTTCGGACTCTGAAGTCACCAAGAAATTCAGGATACATATAGAAGTACATCAGGTATAGTTTCTAGAATTATATTTCAAGAATTGGAAAAGTGGCATGCTATACAAGTTTGATCATAGGAATAGGCCAAACAAACCATCAAGTTTTGGGAAACTTACTATAAATTTTATTTGGAACATTATATTCAATTCACGCTTGTACATTTGTAGAAACTCTTGATTTTTCATAGCTCTTCTATTGAAATTCAAGTGCAAGCTAGAATTTTTTATCATGATAATTACTTGTGTCTGATATATATGTTTCCTTTTAGCATTTAATTTATTTTATTATTCCATCAAGAAATTATACATTCAAAAACATAAAGAAAATTAGATATCATGGTGCACAAGAGACAAAAGGCACCATAGATTAGGCTAGTGGCCACGGAAAAACCCACAATGGCAAAACCTGATAATCCTTTCCTTACATAATCTTTGTTAACAAGAGAAAATCCAAGTCATATAAAAAAAAACTAGTATAAAATCAAGTCTTCCAAGTGCCAAGTAAACCCTCCATATATAGCCCAAAATCTGCCATGTTATTTCCATAATATCTCAACAAGTCTAATCATATATGCTTGTACTTAGATTCCATATCACAGAGATAGAGAGCCTAATAAACTCGCATAAATATAGTAGAATATAACCTCAAGAGATCACATCGTCACAGAAGAATTTAGTCTCAAGAGACCACATAATCACATAAGAATGTAGCCTCAAGTACTCGTATTCCATAGAAGAAAAATGCCTTAGATAATCTGCATTTCTCAGAAGAATATTTCCTTAGACAACTCTAAAATTTCTCTTCATAGGAAATATATGAATTTTCTTCCAAATGGTGGAGTATGGATGCCAATATATATTTTCTTCTTCATCCTAAAAGGTGCCTCTAAAGGATGAGGTAACATAAATTTTGAACGACTGACTTGATCATATTGGGGACAAAAATAAAATTTGAAATTCAATTTTTATTTCTTTTAAATGTCCAAATGGGACATGATAAAATTAATTTTTCCTTTTGACTTCAAATAAATTCTTTTCACTCTTTACAAAATCACAAATATGAAGACATAACCTAGTTACAATTTCAACACTCCCTCTTAATTAGGGAGGTATTCATAATGACTCATTGGGATATTCTCAAGTTGAAGACTTATATAAGAAAGGATCCAAATTGATAAGAATCATTGATGATAACATGATCATAACCAACGTTGTCAAAATACCAAGGCCTTGACAACTAAGTTCTATCTCTCCACTATATCAGGGCACAATATTTGGAGGCATTCAATATGACACCACAATGCCTCTCTGAGGCACATACTCCACCTAGTTTCGTGAGTGTATTTCCTCCACATGACCACTTCTTGGGTCAATGTATGTGAATTGGGGTGTTAATCCTAATCAAGAATTTATGTCCAAGATGCTTATCCAATCCACCATTCTCATTATCTGTGTCCATGTACTTGATTTATGGTTTTTATACCTAGCCACAGTACATGGAACAAGGAAAAATAGGTGTCCATACTCAATCCCTCTCAATTTGGGAGGAGTTATCCATAGGCCCAAGTTTTTTTGGGAAGTCCTTAAGCTTCCCTTGCATCAACTACCTATTCATCCATGGATATCTATTGTAGCTTCTCGGCTCCCATCTACACCATATCTCCAATAATAACATGTTTCGACCTTCCATAAAAATATAGGTTCTCTCACAATATTCATACTTCTTTAATCATTAAAAAGTATCACGGTCGAATCCAGAACGTCATCAAATGATCCATCAAGCATTTTACAGATCCAAACTACTTCATAAATATCTGCACAAACTACCATCTATTTTTCCCCTTTAGTGCTCGGTACAACAATATATTGCTTCATGTTCTTCTAAGAAATCATAGATCCTAATCAGAAACAACCATCAATAGAAATTTTCTCGTCAATGTTGCTAGCCTAGTATTCTAATCAAAGATCTTAAAGAACCAATCAACTTCCATCTTCCAAATTCTAGGAGGATATTGATCACATGCTTCCCTGGAATAAGAAAGTCTCTACCTAGTTTTAGCCAAACCTAAAGTCTCAAGTAGTAGTGTATCAAATCAAGATTCTTAATGTCAAGTCATGCTCCCAACTCCATCTGAAGACAATATATTTTCCTCTGATGCAAGAGTTCATCTTTCGTCATAAACAACTTTGATATCATTCTTGCTCTAATAAATATCAAAGTACAATATCTTCTTCAATCATGAGACTCATTTTTCATGTCCTTCAAAAATCTGGGGAAGCTCTTCCAACTGAGGCTTTTTTTTTATCGTGAACCTCTCTCTATTACTAGTAGAAATTGATTGCTTCCATGCTTCGATCTAGTGAAAATTATATCTTTAATTCTCAATAAATTAATATTTCAGATTGTTTCCTTCTCTTATATTTAGGAACCTCCTCTTGCTTTACTATGTTCTTTAAATTCTTTCATCTCTTGGAAATGCTTCGAAATCCCTATCCATTTTCCTACATTCATCTCTCATAAGATATGAAATAATGATTACAACCAATAAAAGGATACATAGAGAAGAAACTAACTAAAAATTAACAACAATAGTCTTAATCAAAGAAAAAAGTTATAGAATACTTATCTTTTGAGAAAATTCAACTCCTTCTTAATAGATGGACTTATTTCATACATTTGCAACTTTGTCATCTCCATCTAACATCCACATTGTAAGAAAAGTTAATCCAAATCATCATGCATAGGCTAGGGTTTCTTATTTTAGTGAAAATGATGTTCAATGTCTAATCTCAGGGTTTTTTCGTAAACCCTATGCTTTTCCCTATAATTGCAAAAGTATATACATGTTTCCAAAACCCTTTTAGATAATTATTATTTATTTCAATGTACAGAGAATGAATTCAATCATCATGCACTGAACACTTGTTCTTAGAGCCTAAATGTTCACAGTAGTATATGGAAGCTCTTGTTAAGAGACTTTTGGCCTCTAATTCTACTTTTTTCATTCAAGGAGTCTTCCAAGATTCTCAAGTTTGAAAAAGGTGACAACCCTGCAATATATCTTGCCAGCTCAACACCCTTTTAACTCCCTCTGGATTAGAGAGGAATATCAATCAATATTACCATATTTCACAATTTTTTCGTATAAATGATGGTGCCATGAAGTATTATAATTTAGTACTAGAGTTTATTCTTAGTGAATTCTCAATATGAGGTGGATAATTATGTCTCTCAAAATTTAATTCAAATCTATAGTCCTCATACTGCATTTGATTTTCTATTGTGATCTACACAAATATTTATTCACACTTCTATTGTTTTCTTACTTTAAATGTACTAGCTCATAATATATCATAGGCTTATGATTTTAATGGATTCTCAGTCGAACTTAAATCTCTATTGATCTTAAAAAATCTTGCTTAAACACTACAACCTTAACACCTAGGACATCAAACTATTTAAGCTTGTCATCACACCTTCCTTCAGTATAATGTATGACTTTTATAGATGTGAGGTGAAGTATACTTTTTGTTGGTATGTTTCCAGAGCTTTACTTTGCATTCTTGTTTCTAAACTGTGTCGAATTCTCAAGGGATTCAAATTCTAATCATAACTTCAGCCTTATCATTGCAATAATTTTTTATTCAAAATATTCCTCATGGTATGATTCTAGGAGGTAATTTTCATTATCATAAGATTATTTGATTCCCTCAGGCTCTTAGGTATTCAAACAAGATTTTAATTGGAATAAGATAAAATATTTAACAAAGCATCTTCATATGCTCCAATAATGATGAATTAGGATTTCAATCAAGGCATAATTGAAGACAAGTGGAGGCATCAGACTAAGGTATCACAAATCTTCTAAGGTTCCACAACATGATTTATTATTATTCGTCCCTTTGAGGTTATTTCCTAAACTATTTTGATCCATTTAAATTTATGAGGCTCGGATGGGAATTTATTTCATCCTCTTTCAAACATAGGGTCTAGAATAATGGCTTCAGTCTTGATAAAAGAGAACACACACACACACACACACACATACCATTTTGCAATCAATGACAAGGACTTATATTATGACTTTTATTCATTCCTTGATCAAAGATACTTAGGGTTATATGTCAAACATTAAGAAAAGACTCATAGAACCTTTGAAGAGAGGGAATATGATAAAAAACCAACCTGATCATTAGTGACCTTCTTCAAAGGGAAAAATTTAGACCACATAGCTAATTCAAACCTCAACATATAGATAATTGGGACTTCATCTTAGAATTCTTCTCAAAACTAGATATGATACCATGTTGAAATTCAATTTCAAGCTAAATTCATGATAATTACTTATGACAGATATATATGTTTCATTTTGGCATTTAATTTATTCATTTATGTCATCAAGAATTATATTGTTATGAAACCAGCTCCAAAAATAGAAGAAAATACATATCAACACCTTAGAAATCAGCCACTTCGAGGGGGAAACCTCCTTTACATTACATAAATGAACAATTATTGGATGATACAAATGAAAAAACCTCCTTTCTATATATAGGAGTCCATGAGGTCACAATATATGTTGGGAAAAATACTGAGAGGGGGGGGTGAATCATTATTTTGAACTCAAATTAATAAATTTAATTTTTCTTTTGCAGAACTCCATACATGGGTTTTATGAACTGAACTCGCGTATATATGCGGATATGATGAAAGAAACTAGCGTATACTGATATAAATTTCCAGTTTAGAAAGCTCCTCAGAAACAGTCTTTTAAATCAGATTCATCAGTTATGCATCAGTAAATATGTGCAATAACAATATTATAAAACATCACACAAGTGGAACACACATGAACACCAATATTTAAGGTGGAAACCCAATTCGGGAGAAAACCACCGTTGTTGTCGTCTCTGTCTTCAATATTTATTATATGGAAAACTGTTTACAAAAATGTACTGATGCAGAATCATATCAGTACGCAAGCTTCTACCTGCAGAAGGCTGCAACCTTCACTCGTTTACCAGCTGCTACTGGAAGGGAGCTTCAACCCCCTAAACATAACACCAGCTTCTACTGGCAAGAAGCTTCTACTTCCATACTGAAGGCTTCAACCCTCAGACCCACTGCAGACCACATTTCATCAATTTTCATACTGGATCAAACAGCTTCAACACAACCCTTTATCAACAATTTTAAACTTTACCCAACACTTCAATTAGAACAGTGAAAAAATTGTGACCAAAACTTCAAAAATAACCCAGACTTCAAAATAGATATGTAGATACAAACTCAACCCTGAACAATCATTGATTCAAATAGCATACGCTACTTTGCTTCACGAAAGCTGCGTACATATGCATTTTCCTGCACATCAACCCGTGTATACTTCTGTGTATTTTATTCTTCAGAAAACCCTAACTGCCATACGCACTTTTCATGAAGCAAACACGCGTATATATGCGCTTTTGTTGAAACCAAATAGCGTATAGATCTGTAAAAAATAAATTTTGCAGAACAGACCAGATCTATAAAACTTACCCATATTTATTCATTTTCTTCAGCAGACTTGCATCAGTTCTTCATCTTTCCTTCAATAGGTCATTCTAGAGATTCATCATCATCAGATCTAGAGATCTTGAACCATCATTATATCCATGGGTGCATCATAGATCTATCAATTAAGAACGGATTTAATCCATGCAGATATTCCTTAGAGAAATTTATTCATCAGCAACCCTTACACATGCACACCTAGCACTATGATCTTCTTCTCCTTATATAGATTTAGCTTTTACCAATACCATGAGTCAAAACCACTCAACTGCTAATGGTAATCCCGGACGAAATCAAATAGATAATACATCGCTCAATACTGTGGGCTAATACCATGGTAAAGCCCCCTGGTATTATAAATGTGGAGCACAAACAAGCATATGCGACTTGGAACGTACGTTTCCGCGTACATACGCAACTTGACCTTTATAAACCCGCATATACATTGTGACATATTATATTTATCATTTCTCTGGCACTTGCTGGAATTCTTTTTTCTGTCACATCTGAACTGATCTATAGATACATCATTCTTACATCTTTAACAAATAGGTTGCTTATCATAGGCAACTCATCAAGCAGGTTTCCATGAAGGACAACTTCATCAAGTAGGTTGCCATCAAGGAAAATGTTAGAGTCAGCCTTTGCAGCCTTCCTCCAGTGATCAAACATGCTCTTTTAAATTGATTTTAAAGTGTCAAGGTCAAATTTTGTCATTTCAATGAGTCTTCAAGCAAAATTTGGTCACTAGGCATTAGGTCTAGGGTTTGTTTTCACTCTTTTCAAATTTGTCCAAATGTCGGTCCATGTCACCATTCAGCTGAGTTTACCATCATTCAAAGGGTTTTCATCATCATGTCAAGTTCCATTGAGTCATTTTACACCTTTTTCATGCTTCATTTGTGCCTTGGTAAGGTCCATTTCCCTCACCTAGGGTTTTGGAGGTAATTTCTCTTGGATGGTCAAATCATCGAAAAGACTTGTATCCTGATGTTCACACACCTTCCCCTATCATTAATTTACCTTATTAAACACTTCCCATCACTGAGATCCCCCAAATTCCTCATTTTTGCACAAACCCTAGTTTCTTGCCACAACTTGGCAATTTTCTAGACTGGGCCTGTGTTTTGCCCTTTTGGACCCCTTCCCCTCACTCAATCTCTGCGATTCCACTTTACCCTACTTCCTAACATCCCTCCCTACTTCAAAAAATTTCCCCAAGAATTTATAAGCCCCTTATCCCCTTCATTTCGCTTCATTTCGACAAAATCCCTTGTTCCACACATCGGGATCGGTTTCACTCAAAGGATGTTTCAGAGCAATAAAAGATGAATTTGGGAAAAATGAGAGAGGTTTTTGTCCAAAACATCCCAAGGAAGAAAAACCTCCTTCATTTTTTACACAGGTATAATTTTTTTGAAGAAATGTCAAAAATATCGTTGCCTCAGGAGAATTGAATGCACATCTGAAGTGACCTTGGGAAAATCAAGTTTTCTCCTAGCATGTTTGGCCAACTGACTTGCTTGATGAGTCAAATGATAACTATACACAAATATATTTCCAATGAGCTATCATGAGCTCAATTTGGAGTTGAGGAAGACCTTCAAACGTTGACTGCAACAGCGCTCTGCCTTGAGGCAGCCTCATTCTGCTCATTTTGACTAGTGTTGGGAGATTTGATTTTTGACAGGGTAAATGGAATCCAAATTGCATAATTCCACTTGTGTTGGAAAGTAGACTCCAATAGCTTTCCAACGAGCTATCACACGCCCGATTTGGACACCGGGAAGGCCTCCAAAAGCTTCCTGAAAAATGCACTATGTGGCAGGAGGGCATGCGACCCACTTGAGGGGGATGCGACCCACTTGGCAGATGCGACCCACTTGTGCGTTTTGGCCAGTGTAAATTTGAACGCATGCGACCCACTTGTGGCATGCGACCCACTTGAGGGAGATGCGACCCACTTAAAACAGAACTCAGAAAATTGCGTTGGGCGCCCAGATTCGATTCAAATTAGCTCCGGCGGCGTACAAACAGGTTTTTATCATCGCCCAATGGATTTTTAATGTAGTTGGGATGTCATAGATGTTGAAGAAATTGATCATGCTTGGAGAAATTTGTGTAAACCCTACCTTCACCATGTAAATGATTCCTCAAGGGTTTTCAATTTTATGGGCAGTTTATGAAGAATTTGGAAGCTGTTGAATGGTTCATACCCTAGCGCCATTGTATATGTCACCCTTATGCCTTCAATCATCGTTTTATCATTGCCATTATACCCTTTCATGTTTTGCACAGTGTTCATGTTGGCTTGTGTTTAAACTCCATCACTATATCACTGTTGTCATCAGCATTTGACTACCACTGTCATGTTCATTTTGTCCTTCATATGGTCTTTGCAAAGATGGTCCTATTCTACATTACATAAAACACAATCCTTTGATAGTTTTTTGGCCATTATTAAAGCTTGACTACACATTTGCATTTGGTAGTCATTTGTCAAACCTACTTGCAATCTGAAACAGAGATAGTGTTTATGCCATCAAAACAAAGCCATCCCTATCATGATTTTAGTTTTCCCTTGCTACTTGGCTGTATGGGTGATATCTGTTGGGTTTTGAACATACATTAAAATCTTGCTTTCACTGCACCTATATGAGCATCCATATTGCAAATATCTTGTTCAAAGCCATGTCAGAGACGGATTCAGTTTATGAGCAAGGATATGAGCAGGACAGTGACTCAACCGTTGAGGTTGATGTACTGAGATGGAGCATAGCAGTGCACCAGTAGTGGTAACATATCAGAGAGGCCACAGAGCTTTGTTTGCAACATCACGACGAGTACTATCTCCACATGGGGTGGAAGGGGTCTCGTTGACTTCATCAGCAGCGCGAGTACTATCTCCACATGGCGTGGAAGGGGTCTCGCCTTCTTCATCGGCGTAGGTACATTCACAGGATAATGATAGAGACAAAGACATGCTTCGTCACATGAAAGGCCATTATTGGGCTCGCATGCATGTTTGCAAAGCGAGAATGAATATTCTGAAGAGGAGGTTGAGCGAAGCACTAAAACGGCGGAAAAGGCCTAATCCACTTCGGATTTTGGCCGAGGCTTCGCTGACTGGGCAAGATACATGATGGAGGACCTTCGCTCCGAATTTGAGCAAATTCGGAGAAAATTTTGTCATTTTGAAATTTTTGGGTCTAAAAACAGGTTTTTCAGTTAAGTGGGTCTCGCACTCATATGCTCACTTTTTTTCGGGACACTTGCTGAAGGAAATTTTTACATTTTTGGATTTTTCATGGTTATTTATGCATCCTCAGACATTACCTAAGCATTTCATCATATTCTGGATGGTCAAAGAGCTCAAAAACACCATGAAAACCACCTTGCTGCCACCTTTTGCACCAGCAGGAAGTACTTCTGGGAGAAAGCAGTTTTGGAGTGTCAAATGAGCTCCAAATTGGGAAATTCCACTTGGGTTGGATAGTCAACATCCAGGGCTTTCCAACGAGCTATCATGAGCTCAATTTGGATGCCGGGAAGTACTTCAAAATCAGGCTGAAAAAAATGCCACCCACTTAAATTTTTGCTGAATTTTCAACTGCCAGCTCAGATTTTCGGCTAGTTTGGACCAGTTTTGCTTGTGGATGGAATTTTTGGGTTTTTATGATGTAAATTTATGTTTGGCATGTAACTTTGGCTTATTTTTATCTATTCTAGAAGATTCACTTTCAAAAGGGTAAAAATCATGTAAATGGATCAGTTCCCACTCTTTTAGAGGCAAGTTGTTAGCTGCCTAGATTGTAGTTCCATGATTAGAATTGGTTGAAACTGATCCCTGAAGAGGGAATTCGACCCCTAGAGGTGGGGAAAGGGGTTAGAGTGATCTATATATTATAATTTCTCAATCATTTTCAGAGGTTGGAGAGGTTGGACTCTTGGGAGACTTTTGGCACCATTGTACATATTTTTTTATATTTTGGCTAAGGAAAGATCAGAGGTTTTGCGGCACTTGTTGGGATCCTTGTGGTGTTCTGTTCTTGATGGTGTTTTCTCTTTGTTTACTGTAAGTTTCTTCATGTTTAATGTATGCCATCCTTTCATATGCTTCTGAACTAAATTGAATGAGTAAATGAGGTTGAATCCATTGTTTACGGTGCTCTGCCTTTGAATTCAGTTAGTTCTATATGTTTTCGACTGTTTGGAGAGGATCCAAGTTCTTCTTTGCCCTCTTCAGCTCCTCGTCGGTCTAATCTGTCCGTATATCCAAATCAAAAGCATCAAGACAATCACCTACCTCGCCCCAACTTGAAATCTGCAAAGGTCTGACCTTATCCCCGGACCCAAAATTTGTTTTCCCATTTCTCCAGCGAAAACCCAAAAATCAAAAAATCAAACATACCTATCTCTTTACTAGCCTAAAATCAGTTCTTATTGTAAGTCATCTCGCATCCTATTGCTCATTTTCTCGAGATTGACGGAGAGATCCCTCTCCTGTCCTCGTAGGGCTAGCTACGAGGCTGAGCGTGGTTTGATGTAGCCTTGAGTTTTACTTCATTTCAGCCTGAGGTAGATTTGAGCGCTAACAGACAACACATTACATCATATTGCCAACAATATAATCCTAGCCGACCTAATAATAATAATGTAAGGGCACAAAAATAACAATAGTGGACTTTATGGGGCACAATAATAACAATATGGGGGCTACAGGGGTACAACAATAACAATAAGGGGGCTACACTAACAACAATAAGGGGATACATTAGTATTATAGGGACCTAACATGCCCCTCTCCTTCAAACAAGTGTTGCCCTCAATGCTTGATTATTTTTGGATGCTTCTATATAAAATTATCATCCTCCCATGTGGAATCTTCGATGGGTAAGTTATTCCACTTGCTGAGATACTCTGAAATTGATCGATTTGGTAGTTTTTGAGTTCTTATTTCTGTGACTACTTTAGAACTTATTTCTCTGCAATGTTGATCTTCCTATTATTTCATTTGATTCTGCAACAAAGTTAGGTTATCCTTTGAGAGTTGGAGAACTTGTTGTTGATGCTCGATGTGATCTACCACTACTTTATCATCCATATTAGCTTTCATTTGATCCTTCAAACCATCCAACTTAGCCTCCATTTTTTTTCTTTTAAACCATCTATGTCATCTTTGATTGCTCTTTGTAATATCGAAATTCGTTGCACTTGGTACCATAATTTTGATATCTCATATTGCAATTCTTCCTCTTCATGCTTCATAGTAGAGCTTTCTGAGGGCTTAATGGGTGTGGAATTATTTTTGGGAGGCATTATAGAACCCAATACTGATACAAATTCTTCAATATTCCCTTGGAATCACTTCAAGCTACCTTTTCAAACAAAATTTATATAATTTTAAAAATCAAATACACATATTTTTCTTGATTTTTAGGAGGTTGATATTAAACTTGAATTATCTCTGTGATTTCAGATCTTGAATATCTGAAATTCAGTCATGTAATATCCCTCTGAATCTTATTTCCAATGCCATAGGTTAGACCTAATTTGGATTCTCAAGGAAAATTTGTGCCCAATCTCCCACAATGACCTAATTATAGAATGGTTTAGTAGAGCGAACTTGACGTATGACGTGCCGCATGTCACTGTTTCCTCCTTTGGCTCTGAAATTAACCACAGGTAACTAAAGTCCGTGTAATTTCTGCCACTTTTTACATAATTCCAATCTGATGCTCAGAGAGAGACTTATGAAAATTTTCCTAAGTTCACCTTTTTGAGATGAAATTCAGGAGCCTACAAAAACCCTAACTTCTACAGATCATATCTCTGAAAATATTGCAAACCAAGATCTGAAATTTTTACATGAATTTCCTTAGGATTTGTTCAAAATGAGTTTTTTTTTTTAGTTTCTTAACCCTCGTAGAAAAAACGTTATAGTGAAAATTCCACGATGACCTGTTTGAAGTAGTGAAACCCTAGAATCCAAAGCTTTGATTCCAAATGTTATGAAACCAGCTCCAAAAATAGAAGAAAAGAGATATAAATGCCTTAGAAATCAGCCACTTAAAGGTTTAAACCTCCTTTAAATTACATAAAATAACAATTCTTGGATGATAAAAATGACAAAACCTCCTTTCTATATATAGCAATCCATGTGGTCACAATATAATCCTAGCCGACCTAACAATAATAATGTAAGGGCACAACAATAACAATAGTGGCTTTTATGGGGTACAATAATAACAATATGGGGGCTACAGGGGTACAAAATTAACAATAAGGGGGATACACTAACAACAATAAGGGGATACACTAGTATTATAGGGACCTAACATATACATTAAAAAAAATAAAGAAAAAGTAGAGATCATAGTGCACAAGAGACAAAATACAACAGAGATTAGGCTAGTGGCTAGGGAAAAACCCATAAGGGGAAAACCCAACAATCCTTTACTTATATAATCTTTGTCAACAAGAGAGGAAATCCAAGTCATAGACAAAATGACTAGTATAAAAGCAAGTCTCCCAAGTTCAAATTCAAGCCTCCATTAATAACCCAAAATATTCCATGCTTTGTCCACAAGATAGTCAACAAGTCTGATCATATATGTTTGTCCTTAGATTCCACACCGCAGAGATAGAGAGCCGAATAAAACTTGGATAAGTATAGTACAATATAGCCTCAAGAGCTCGCATAATCATAGTATAATGTAGCCTCAGGAACTCATATTCCATAAGAAAAATGTGTCATATAATTCACATTTTTTAGAAGAATATTTACTTTGACAACTCCAAATGTGCTCTCCACAGAAGATTTATGACTTTATTCCAAAATGGTGGAGTATAGATGCCAATATATAGTTGTTTCTTCATCCCAAAAGGCGCATCTAAAGGCTAAGCCAACCTAAGGCTAACTTGTTCATCTTGGGGACAAAATTAAACTTTAAAAATTCAATTTTCTTTATTTTAAATGTCCAAATGGGACATGATAAAAATAATTTTTCCTTTTGAATTACAAATTATTTTGAATCTTTACATACTCATAATTATGAATACCAAACCTAGTAACAATTTCAACATATTCTAGTTGATGATTACTTATAATGATTTTTATTTAACTTCTCTTTGTATTCACATTAATCATTAGGAAATTACACAAAATATATTCAATAGTAGAAAAAAATTGACTGTAGGATCATAAAGAGGCATCCAAACAAGAGCACAAACATTTAGCCTAGGAAAACCCACATGGGGAAAAACCCAAAAACATTTTCCTTGGAGAAATTGTTTATTTCAACAAGAGACACACCTAGATAATATATTCAATCACAATATCAAACTAACCAATAATGTAGGTTTGGTCAAACCCAGTACAAATCCCTCCTAATCAAGTCAAACATATACCGAAAGGACTCAGTTTGGTTTACTCCGCTAGGGCTGAATTCCAACCTTCTTCTGCACCCAAAAATCTCAATCCTGCAATTTTGTTGTGCCTTAGAAGTTAAATCCTTTTTGTCACATGTGAAAGATCATAAAATGAGATTAGTTCCACATGTGCAAGGGATAATGGAGAGAGAGAGAGAGACCAGTCTTATTTTTGTCAACTTTAACCTTCCTTATGTTTGTCTCCTATGCTTCATGAACATAAAGATGCTTGTGAGATCTGAATTGTATATACAAATGATGGAGGATAGGTGTATTTATATAGTCTTATGGTTGGCTGAATGGATGACTCTTTGAGTGGGGTTGACTTGACTAGGAGGAGGGCCGACTTGTTTTATTTGGAGCCAAAAATTCAAATATCAAAATTCACTTTTTTTTCTTTTGAAAAAGGACATGAAGAACATGTCTTATATTTCTCTCTTTTGACAAGGACATGAAGAAAATGACTTATTAATTATGAAGACTGACCATAGAAACAAAAAATCCATAGAAACTACACATCAAATTATTTTAGAACATATTTTCAAATCCATAAGACCTCAAATCTTAGAGATATATAAATAAATATTAAACCATTTTAATATTCTCCAAATTAAGGTACTTAACTTACTCGTGACCTAACTATTCATTAGAAAATCCACTTTCTTTTTGGTTGTAATAAAAAGGAGGGATATTATTATTTTCCATCATGCCTCCAAAAAAATCTACCAAACCAATTAAATCTACTGAAGGCTTGTCCTTGAATCATGAATAAAGTGAAAAATTAGAATTTAGGCTATCTCAATCAGATAAAAAAGTTGATGAAATGGATGATAGTATGTTAGAAAGGTATAATATTAGGTTCTCAAGAAAGGCATAAAAGAGAAATGGAAAATAAGATGAATTAAAATAAGGAAGCAATATAAAAGTAGATTAATATAAATAAGGAAAGAATATAAATTAATATGAATGAAATAAAAGAAGAAATAGAAAAATCTTCTCTTAGAGAGGCTTCCTGAAAGGTGTTGGAAATACTTTACAATGATTGTATGCAGTGTTGCCCACTTGAAGACTTCATATGATGAACTTCTTGCTGCTTTTATGCACCTTGGTTGTTGTTCTTGTCATGCTACTCTCTGCTTCACCTTTCTTTGCTTTTATGCCGTAGAAAGTTTGGTCCTTTGTAATCCTTGACAACACATGATCTAGCTTTTTCTTGCCTTCTAGGAGCTCGATATTGAATCTGGTGTATCTCTGTTATTTCAGATCCTCAATATCTAATTTTTGGTCCTGTAGTATTCCTCTGAGTCGTCTTTCCAATTCCACAGGTCTGACCCAATTTTGATTCTTCAAGAGAGAGTTATACCCAATTTCTCACACTACCCTAATTATGGACTGTTTCAGCTGAGCACACTTGTACGGTGTGCCACGTGTCACCGTTTCTTCATTTGTCTCTGAAATTGATAGAGTGAAAATTATAGACTGTGCACTATCCGTCACCTTTTTACAGAATTCCAATCCAATACTCAGAGAGGGAGTTATGATGAATTTACCAAGGTCACGTCTTTGAGATGAATTTCAGGAGCCCGCAAAAACCCTTACTTCCACGATCATATCTCCACAAATATTGCGCAACTTGATCTGAAATTTTTACTGAAGCTTCCTCAGGATTTCAGCTTTGCCTCATAAAAATTTCAGCTTCTGAGCCTTCGTAGAAAAAAATTTAGAGCAACAATTCCACGATGACCTGTTTCAGATGGCCAAATCCCTTGCCTAAGGAGGAAATGAAGATCACAATATATATGAATGCTTAAGTTGAGAGGGGCTTCAAGAAGTGAACGTGAGAGGGATTTTAGGAGCTTATAAAATATTAATTATGACTTTTTGATGACCCATGCCCCAACCCCATGGGGTTTTAGCCCACTAACTGGGGTACAAACTTCAAACATGAATATCTCTCAAACCGTGAAGAATTACATGGCGTGCCATATATCAACGGAAACATCTTGACAAGTAGAAACCATAAAATTAATTACTGGCCTAGAATATATTAATTTGGTAGGTCAAACTTCTCATTCAATATTGGGTTAGCCCCTGGTGCTGCTTGGGTTGACATCAATGACAACCTCTGATCAACAATCTCCCCCTTTGGCATTGATGGCAACACAAGTACTCCCCCTGCGATCATGACACCTCTTCCTACAACATTCTCTCCCCCTTTGACATCAATGGCAAAGGGTAACTCCCCCTGAAACACAACCATCCTGCGGACCTGTACACACCTCCACTCGTGCTGACACACAACCATCCTACAGACATGTACACACTTCCACTCCCCCTTTATATTCTGAAAAAGGAAAATCTAATGAGAAATTGGGAGAATCCCAAGATTCTGGCGAAGATATTCCAATGTTGGTGAATATTTTATATGTGATTCTTTTGGTGCTGCTTGGAATCTTACTACTTGTCCAACTGCTTGCATAACATCTGGTCGGGAGGCTGTTACATATAGAAGCTACTAATCATAGATATATACAACCTTTGATCCACATCCTTAGATGAGTCGTCTATGCTCAAGTTTCGACCAAGTAAAGACATCTCGAAATCACTTTGCACCTTTGTAGCAAAATTCTTACTTAGTCAATCATCATTGCTACCAATTATTGTATCATCCTCTTTAGCTGTTAGACATGCTTTAGTTTCTTCATCCATAACATATATGTCGTTTGGAGCTCGACTTGCTGTAGCCACAATTTCACCATACACGCCTTTCTTGATTTCACATTTCGTGGAGTTGAATAGTATTGTGTGTCTTTGATCACACATTTGTCCAAAACTGAGTAGATTGTGATTCATGTTTTCAACCAATAGAACATTCTTGGCTAGAACATCTTTTCTTTCGAGAGTGACAGTGCCTAATCCTATAACATTTTAAGATCCATCATTTCCAAAGGACATGGTTCCATCCTTCTTCTTTTTCAGAGATACAAATTTATTTCTATCTCTAGTCATATGCGTTGAGCAACCGCTATCAACATACCACACATATTTGTTCTTTTGAGCCTTGAGAGCGAGAGCACGATTATCATTCTTCTTCTTATTCCATGTTCGTTCATTCTGTGGCTTCGAAGATTCTTCTAGAGGATTTTCAAGTCTGCATTCTTTGGCTATGTGTCCAAAGTTTCGACATTTGTAACATTCAATATTATTTCTTAAATGTTCAAATCTATTGATATTTCGCTGAGCCCTGGGAGGTTCATATTTGACAGATCTCCTAGAATTGTATTCATTCCTAGGGTATGTGCGACATTCTACAGCTTTATGACCAAATTTTCCACATGAATAACAGCACCATAAAAAATATGTTGGTACTTGGATGGAAATTTTCGTCGAGGAATTGTCTTCCAAGGTTGTTCTTGCGAATCTTGTCCAATGAAGGCTTCATGCATGTCAAATCTCATAGGTTCATTGTATTTTGTTGTAGCAGGTCCTGCTTCTTCTTCTTTGTAACCGATGCCAGTTTTTTCATTGTAAGATGGTTGATTGTTGATGAGTTCTTCCAATGCCCTTGAGCTGTTGGCATAGTTTTGGATAGTTTTTCCTTTGTTCACTTCCTCACGCAGCGAGATTACTTGGGCTTCTAATTCTTCCCTTTCTTGGTTGCTTTCTTCCAACTTATTTTGAAGTGACTCTTCAATGCATTTGTGTTCTTCAACTTCAATTTTGAGACCTTGAACTTATTCTTCAAGAGTTTTGGAATGGATCTTCTCTGCCTTGAGATCTTTTATAAGCTTGATTGCTTCCTCATAAAATTTGTCTATGGTCCATCCTTCTTCTTCATTGTTTGATACCTCTTGCTTATTGTGCTTGGGTTTGAAAAATAATTCCCAAGAAGGGTTCTTTTCAATTAGACATGGACAAGGACACTTGAAATAAACCTAAGAGGTCTACAACAGAGACCTTCACCTTAAAAAAATTAACCCAAGCATGAAACACATGCTTTAATAAGTCAATTTATTTAATAGTAAAATTTATTTTTCTTTTCTTTTGATAAATATATTTTATTATGACTCAAGTACAATGATGAAGACTGAACCTAGTTACATTCTTCAACAGAAAATTGGTCAATAATAATTATAAATAAAATCATGCCTCCTTTCCTAAACCACAAAGGTTGACTTCTCCGCAAATGGATGAAAGAAGGGAAAAGAGACTATTTCTAAACTGTGACAAAAATATAGTAAAGGGAATAAATACTATGTGAACAAATTGTTCTACATAGGTTGTGAAGATAAAGAAGATCAAGAAGTGGAAACTTCACAAGATATAGAGCTAGAAGAAACTACTTGTGTTGCCATCAATGACAATCGTTGATCAACAAAAGGGATGTGAATATACAAATAAATAATGAACATAAGGATAAGCATGTTTTTGAGAATCAATCTAATGTGGGGAGTATATATCATAATATGAGAGCACACATTATGAATCATATAATCATAATCATGAATTTTCAATCAAAGATCCACTTCATTATGGATTCAAGTCAACACCAATGAACTGCTACATTCCAAAGGTTGATATGAGATTTGATGGTAATGATGCTACAACATGGATATTTTAGATGGAGAAAAACTTTGATCTACATCAAGTGGAAACCTTACAAAACATAAATATTGCATCCATGTTTTTAGAACAATACGAACATGTATGGTATAGATGGATTTGCGAAATAAAAAAGGAATTTCTTATATATTGATCCATTTTTATAAAGGAATTGATAACACGTTATGGGGATATTAAGAGCAACACATTGTTTAGTCACTTGGTAAATATTTCACAAAAAGGTTTTGTTATAGAGTATATTCAACGACTCCAAAAGTTGAGTCTTAAATTAAAGAATCTTTTAAAGGATAACTTGTTAGATTTGTTTATGGGTACTTTAAACAAAATAATCCAACATTAGGTGCATCTATTGGAACCTAAATATCTACAGTGTTCTTTTAGTCTTGCAAGGAAAGTTGAAAGTAAAAATATGGCCATTATAAAATGTTGGAAAATCATAAAGGAAGAAATATTTTCTTATGTTGATAATTACTTGTGATATTCTTATGTTCTTATTAACTTTATTGTGTTCTTATTTTATCTTTTTTTCATAAATAAATTATCAAAACCAACATGAATATTAGGGACACCAGATGTAGGCAAACAACCAGGGAAAAACCCCTATATAGTGAAAAAACCAGTCAAGAACTCTTCCTTCAGTAGATTCATATGACAGTGAGACAACCAATACCCAAGACCAAAAAACCTTCCTCCACCAAGTTATACCTTCCTCCTCATAAATTCCATCCCTTCAAAATGCAGCTACAATGAAGAACTTTGGTCCAACAACATAATTTTTGGCCCAACTACTCTAGCATTTCGGCTTCCCCGACAATTGCAAAATTTCATCCTTCCAACAAAACTTCATCACTTCACACATGTGAGATAATAGAGAGATAAATTTACTTCCTTAACAAGATAATGACCTTCTTCTCCTTCACTAGGCCTTTCCTTCTTTTTCATTGGAATTTGTACCATTTACTACAACCATCTACTGCAGTTTTACTACAAATCGAACTTGATGAGTGTGTGTGACAAATGAGGTCAAGTTTATCCAATATATAGGCTTCTTGTGATGTATAATTACCTTATTTGAGCCTGAATTAGTGGAGGAGGCCTAATTGACCTATTTTACAATAAAATAATTTTCTTCTTTGACAAATAATTCCCAAGAAGGGTTATTTTCAATTAGACATGGACAAGGACACTTGAAATAAACCTAAGAGGTCTACAACAGAGACCTTCACCTTAAAAAAATTAACCCAAGCATGAAACACATGCTTTAATAAGTCAATTTATTTAATAGTAAAATTTATTTTTCTTTTCTTTTGATAAATATATTTTATTATGACTCAAGTACAATGATGAAGACCAAACCTAGTTACATTCTTCAACAGAAAATTGGTCAATAATAATTATAAATAAAATCATGCTTCCTTTCCTAAACCACAAAGTTTGACTCCTCCACAAATGGATGAAAGAAGGGAAAAGGGACTATTTCTAAACTGTGACAAAAATATAGTAAAGGGAATAAATATTGTGTGAATAAATTTTTCTACATAGGTTGTGAAGATAAAGAAGATCAAGAAGTGGAAACTTCACAAGATATAGAGCTAGAAGAAACTACTCCAACAATCTCTTGTCATGTATTGGCCAACTTTAGTAATCCATAAATCCTAAATATATAAGGATATAACAAAAACAAAAGGGTAAAAATAATTATTTATTCAGGTAGTACCCATAACTTCATCAATCACAAATTGGAAAAAATTATTAATTTATTTTTCTATCGAGCAGAAAAATTTCAAGTGATGATTGCAATGGAGGTAGAATAAATTATTTAGGGAAGTGAAATAATTATAAGCTAAATATGGGGGAGTGTTTACAAGTTATTCCCATGATTTGAATCCAAATGGGTATTGATATTGTTGTATTAGGTGTCCAATGGTTGCAATCATTGTTAACAATGGCCCTTAATTCCCAAGATATTTTCATAATATTTTTCTTAGCAAGGAAAATAAATTGAGCTTACAAGTATTCATGGGAAAACTAAAGTGATAAGCTCCATAAGATTACAAGATTGCTAAAAAGGGACACCAAGGTTTATTTTCATAATTGTGTTCATTAGATATTCAAATAACTCTATTCGCTTAACTATTGGACCTTCAAAAAATTATCGACAATCATGTTAAGGTATTTGGAGAAATTCCTAAGGGAATTCCACCTATATGACAACATCACCATGCTATTCATTTGCAACCTGGAAATGTACCACCTAAAATTATGCCTTACGGATATCCACATGAAAAAAAGAGTGAGATTGAGCATATGGTTGAAGAAGTGTTGAGGCGGGCATCATTCAACCTAGTTAGAGTGTTTTCCCTTCACTAATCGTGATGGTGATAAAAAAGGATGATTTGTGGCATCTGTGTCGAGACTACAAACAACTCAACGAAATTAAAATAAAAGATAAGTTTCTTGTTCTTGTTATTGATGAATTATTAGATGAATTTCATGGATAAATTTTCTTTACTAAGTTGGATCTTCATTTTGGATATCATCAAATCAGAATGAGGCAAGAAGACATTCCCAAAACAACATTTACAAAACATGAGGGTCATTATGAGTTTTTGGTTATTCCATTTGGACTTACAAATTCACCTTCAACATTTCAAAGTTTGATTAATTCTAGTTTAAAACCTTTCCTTAGAAAATTTATGGTAATAGTTTTTTATGACACTAATTTACAACAAATATTTGGAACATCATGTACACCATGTTGACAAGTTATTGGCACTAATGGAAGATCAAAAACTATATGCAAAACATTCCAAGTGTGCCTTTGGGGTTCAACAAGTGGAATAGTTAGGTCATATTGTATCACACTATGGTGTCAGGGTAGATCCTAACAAAATAAAATCTATGAGGGAATGGCCAATCACAAATACCGTGAATAAAATCAGAGGATTCTTAGGATCGACAAGATATTACTGCAAATTTGTCAAGAATTATGGTCAAATAGTAGAAACTCTAACAAAAGTACTGAAGAAGGAAGCATTTTATTGGGCAAAGGAAACAACCAAATAATTTGAAGAGCTTAAAGAGGCTATGTGCACAACTCTTGTCTTGGCGACACTTGACTTTAAAAAAATATGTATTATGGAATGTGATGCCTTGTAGTATAGGGGGGATAATATGGGGTAAAGAGGTGAATACCCATGGGAATACTGTAATATAATGGTGTAAGTATGGTAAATAAATTGGCCGTAATTAATAAATAATGTGGTCAATGCACATTATGCAATGGACCATAAGTATTTAGGGAATAAACTGATAAACCCATTGTATTAGATGTATGGTATTGAGAGACCGATGGTAATTACCTTTGGTATTGTATGTTTGAAACCTATATAGAGGCTAGATACTCTCCATTGAGACATGTTCAGTATTGTTGTTTTGACAAGCATCTAGCTTGTGGAGTGTTCTCCTTCCTTAAGGAGTGATTGTATGGTGTTACTCTACCTCAAGGGTTTTGATATTAATAAATATAAGAATATTTTATCATCTATTATTTTATTCTTCTGTCATATTTATATGTTTTATATATTTTCAAGTTAGATCCATTACAAGTGATATCAAATCTCTTTCTTGGGAAAAACAGGGAGAATTGTTTTTCCCTTTTTTGCAAGATTGTTTTGGGGAAAATAGTGGGTGACAAGTTTGCAGATCAGATATGAAAATATTGGTGCAAAATTTTCAAAAAAATATTGCAGATCTGAATTTCTTGTGAAATAGTACCCGATTAAAAAAAATCGTTTGAATCGGAGCCCGAACGGAAGAGACATCACTGATTTAAAATAAGTTGTTTTGCAGAAATTATTCTGACAGAAATTCGTGGATGATAGATCTCTAGTCATTTTTTGTAGATTTGTGAGCATAATTTTACAAAACTAATTGTAGATCTGATATTTTCTTAAAAAATCACCCAAATACAAAAAATAAATCGGTTGAATCTGATTCTGGATGAGGGAGATATCGCTACGAGACAGTTGCAACGTAAATATGAGTTCACAGAGTAGCCAAATCGTGATTCCAATGACATTAGAATTTGCAGAACAGTTATTTCATTTCCAAAAATAGGCTATAATAAGGATTCTCAGCTCTATTGACCAAGTTGTGCCCATTTTAAATTTTCACGTAAGTGAATTTTTACAAAACGTTGATTCTATTTTAAGGGTTATATCAAGATGTCAATTTCATGAAAAGATGACGACCCTAATATTGAAGAATTCCTAAAAATACAAAACTCAAAATATCTAATACTTTGGAAATATTTATTATGGCTTCATTTTAGAGATGAGACTAGTTTATGGTGGAACTCACTTGACACAAAGAATTTGGTAATCCTTCCTGATGAAGAATTTGAAAAAGAACTTTTGGAAAAATAGTCTAATGCTAGAAAACAGGATAATGAGAAACATAAGGGCTTATTTTCTGTTGGTATCTCCTTATTACGGGTTCATGGATGTATTCAGAAATAAAATATCATTATGTCTATCAATCCTAGTTGCAAGCATAATTTTATCAATTCTAATTTGGCAAAAAAAAAATACAAGTTCTAGCAAAACATATTGAAAACACACAGGTCAATAATGAGGATGTTCAAATTTATAAATATTTGATGATTTCTATGGATAAGTATTTTTTTCATTCTGAGTTTTATACGTCATATATGGATAATGTGGATGTTGTTTTTTGATACCCTTGGATAGAATAAATTCCTTATGCTTTGATATGAAAAGAAGAAAATTTCATTGCAATATATTTCCATCAGTAAATAGGTAGAGTCCAAGGAGGTCCAAGAAGAAAACACTACAGGTACTAACACAACAGATGAGGAGTCTGTGGTGGAAGTAATAATGGAAGACAATAAATAAAAACAGGTACCACAAAAGGAACCCAATACCACTCAGGCTCCATTAGGTGAGGAATGGAAGAAAAATACACCATCAGTTAAAACTTCAGCATATCGCCACCCGCACCACCCAACAATACAACAACTATCAAGGTGGAAAATAATTAGCAAAAAGGACGACAATGCTTGGATGACCCATAGATATGTGCGACGATCCATCCACAAAAGATAAACACAGAGGAACTACAAGAACCAACTTCCATATCAACTAAGAGAGGCACTCACTAGATCGAGTGTTGAGCTTTGTCTTTGATGGATATATGCACGCGCATGGTACTAGTGGACTACTCTTTTGAGTATATCTTATTATTTGTGTTCTTCTCATGTTTTGGGGAGGAAATATGCTTAAGGGGTGGAATGTAGTATACCTAGGGGGAATAATATGGGGTACAGATGGGGGTACCCAAGGGAATAATGTAACGTATAAATAATGTAATGATGATAAATAAATGGGCCTTAATTAATAAATAAAGTGGTTAACCAACATTATGCAAGGGACAACAAGTAGTTAGGAAATAAAGTGATAATCCCAGTGTATTGGATGTATGGTATTGAGAGACCCATGGTAATTACCCATTGTATTATATGTATGAAGCCTATATAAAGGCTAGAGACTCTCCATTGAGACGTCAATTATTGTTGTATTGAAAAGCATATGGCTTGCGAAGTGTTCTCCTTCCTTAAGGAGTGATTGTATGGTGCTACCCTAGCTCAAGGGTTTTAATATTAATAAAGATCTAAAGATTTTTATCACCTATTGTGTTATCCTATGGCACATTTGTATGTTTTATATATTTTCATGTTAGATCTATTACATGCATCGGGCCATGGCATTGGTGTAGTTTTGATGCAAAAAGGAATACCAATTTCCTTTGAAAGTAGTGAACTTAAAGGAAATAACTTACATAGATCCATCTATAAAAAAAAAATGATGGTCATACTTCATGTAGTTAATAAATTCCATCCATACCTAATAGGAAGACACTTAACATTATAAATAGATCATGATAGTATGAAGTACTTCTTGGAGCAAAAAATATCCTTAGAAAAAAAACTTGGGTCACAAAGATGTTAGGTTATGACTTTGAAATTGCCTACAAAAGGAAAAACCAAATATTGTGACAGATGCAATCTCAAGGAAAGAGTGATGCAGGAGCATCCCACTCAAATGTCATTGTTTATTTGGGTGATTTAGGGGGTGATGTTTTTTTTCTAATTATTTTATAACTTATGTACATTTTAATAAATTAAAAGGAAAATCTGAATGTGATGTTTATTGTAAATATTCTCCTCTAATTGAGAATATGAGAGCAGTTGGGTTGTATATATATCTTAGGGATTATGAACTCTTTAAATAGAAATTAGTTGAGTCAATAAAGGGATAAGATATTTTAGGATTTAGTTTAGTCATTTGTGGAGGAAATCATGGATTCAAATTAATCCACAACTATGTATAAGTATCAACTTCGTATGAGGTTAGTTTAGGATGGAATAGACAAATTTGAGAAAGAGAGAGAGGGAGCTGGAAAAATTGATGTAATCAAGACACAAGGAGCTAAACTCTGTAATTTATAATTTTTGAATAATTAATTTAGGAGTGGTATGCAAATCGTGTTTCTGGTGCAAAATTCATTTGAAATCAGTGCAAAATCGATCCCAAACACAACGGGTATCGTTCTTCTATTTTTGAGTTTGTATTTGGGTTATCAATTAATCACATTAAGGAATTAAGTTCTTAACCTTTTATTTGTTGCAAATCCATGTGTTAAACCATTTTGGAACCATGAGTCGGATGTAGACACGAAACCGGGAAGTGGTTTTATAAAAACATTCAATGGTATTTCTCAAGGGAAGAAAGTGGTAAGTGGTAAGATTTGAAGACGTGCGAAAAGACGTGAGGGTGCCACGTCACATATAAAAACCATTTTTTTCGCATGTTATTAGAATATTAAATATCGTGCATGTTGTCTTGCGATATCCATCATATTTGAAGCAGACAAAATGCACGATGAAGATTTGTGAAGAGTGGAGGTAGTAAAGGAAAAGAATGACCAACAATAATTGGTTACTTTAGTTGAACCTCCAATACGAAATTAAATTTTATTCGCTTCCGCACATAGGCTGTAAGGTTTTCATTTTCCGTGTGTTAAAGTTGATTCGTAAGAGATTTTTGTGGGAGATCCGACATCATTTTTGGAATTGGAGCACGAAATTTATGAAGATGCAGTGGTTGTTGCATCAAATTTTTGGTATCATAGCTTAGTTCGGTGAGCATTAGAATTAATTAGCTCGTGATATTTTCTATGTGTTAATTCATGGAATCAATATTTCATGGAGTACATGTAACTACTGAGTAAAATAGTCAATCTTGGAAGAAGCTCAGCGAGTGAGAAAGAAAATGTAGTGGTCATCTTCTTCTTTTTTTCATTGGATGTTCTATGGTAAGTGAAGGAAAACGAGAAGACTAAGATAGAAGTCGAATACACTTCTCTTCTTCAGGGTCGAGATTCACCTTCTTTAGATATTTGAGAACATAATTATGAGCTTTGCCACTGGATTTGTGCAGAATGGAAATGTGTTGAAAGCAACATGAGTGAAATGATAGGAATAGAGGAAAGAAACCAGCCTGCATAAAATTCCTTGAAAATAAAATAAAATCTCTTTGGGAGAGAATTAGAGGAAGGTGACTCTATTTTAAAATTAAAAAAAAAAAGAAACAACCATCTGTAGAGAAGATTTTATTAATTAAAAGAGTTTATATACAACAGCAGAGAGGAAAGCACATCGCGGGTGATTGTGCTGAAAAGGGAAAATGCCAGAAGTGAGTTTGTCTTTAAAGAAGAGTGGAGTTTGTTCTTACAAGCCGAGAGGTGTATGCGTTTTGAGAGTGATCATAGCAAAACAGGTTTTGGCCAGTAGAAGGAAGAACAAGAATGATGAATATTGATCACAGATGGTAGGCGAATATTGTTTTCTACTTGGAAGGGAATTTTTTAGGAGTTTTTATATTATATTTACGCAGATTGCATGAGAAAGTGATGACTTGTTATGTTGCAGGGTATTGTATTGTTGAAATTCAAACCATTAATGTAGAATTATGAATTGTGTTATGATTGGATATTGCTAGTGAAAAACATGCTTAGAAAGCAAATAAAGTTATGTGTAAAGTCTATTTGTTGAGGTTCAGATTCAAAGAATTATTCAAAGACAAGGACGCATTTTGATCATTCTAGGAATGAGATCCAAATTGATGTGGATTAAGTTTTTGTTCGAGATATGGAGAAGCTCCATTCAGGATTGATTGTTGTGGCAGTAGTTGTATGTTGAAAGAATGCACAGTGGAAGCATGGAGACAGAACTGCAGAACCAGATTTATAGGAATGGTAAAAAACAAGAAAATAAGGAGATCCTAAATACAAATGATGTTGGGAAGATGGTATGCATAAGTTTTGATTAATTAATGATATTTTACAGATTGAAACATGTCAACGGAGTAAAAAAGTTTCATTTTTGCAGGAGACAACCTGTCGAGACATAAATTGATTACAAAGGTATGAAAGTTTGCAATAGTTGAATGAATGGCAAAGTTTGGCATAAGACTACGGCAATAGAACTATAAGAAGTACTTTTGGAAGTTATTAGATATTGTAGCAGAACCTTATTCTAGCTAAGGCCCGGAATAGATAGGGACAAAGGAGTCCTTAAGAGAAGTGAGTGTAGCAACTAGCGAGAGAGGAATATTCTTCAATGCAAGTTCTAAGGAAAAGAGGACGTGGAAACCAGACAGAGGAGAAGCTTGGTGAGAATATCAACTCAGAATGAAGTTGATTGGTTGCAGGTGTAGAATCTCACACAGAAGCGAATATGGCTATGGAAAGTCATAGGGAAGGTTCAAAAGAAGGCTACAAGATGAAGGAAAGGGGTGCTAAAGAAATCCACAGGAAACAGATGAGTCAAGAGGAGCTTGACAAGGAGATGGCTGAGATAAGAGAAGAACTTGATGTGTTAACAATGCTGCTAGGGGAAAACCAAAGACAAGGTTGGGTCTTGAAGAAAAAGACAGTGAAGTGGTCTAAGCTACAGAGAAGGCTACGACAGAGACAAGTGAAGAGGTTGGTAGAAAAACTCAGAGAAGCAGAGTTAGAAATGAAAGTTTCCATTTGTAGACCAGAACAGGGTGAAATTCTAGGTGAAGAGGATAATGAGAAAGATTCCATTGACTATTGGAATAGCCTAGAACAATTCGAAAATATGCTGACAAGGGAAGCAAATGAGGCTATGGGGCCTTGTGTTTTTAAATCTCATAGTTTGTATGTGTTTGCAAGATGTGCGGAAGATGATGGAAAGTCTGCTGAAATTTTCACCAAGATGAATAAAGCTCTTGAGGTGAAGTATGATGGAGAATGCCTTTTAGAGGAGGAAGGTACTGATTTATTGCAGCAGAAAGAATTCATAGATGAATTTTTGTTTGGTGTAAGACATCCAGTTAAAGCTGTTATGGAGCATAAGCATAATGAAAATTTCGTAGTGATATTCCAAGGAGGTAAACAAATGAATTTTTTTAATGAAATTGATGAAAGAATTTTGCAATGTGATGATACAAAAAACAGGATAACTCACGAGGATTGCAGAAGAAGAATGAAACTGAGAATGAAGGTTGTGATGAAATTTTGGAAATATTTCACATGGAAATAGAGTTCTTGGAAAGATGGCTCAAGGAACCTGAAGGAGAAATGAAGCTTGCAAAACCTGATAAAGAAGAAATTGCAGTTATCGTGCATGATAAGGATGAAATGTCTCTAACGTTTATAGAGTTAAGTGAATGTTTTGAATCTTCAATTAATAATGTGGTTGTAGGTACAGAAGACAAAATTAATAAATATGATGCTAAAATCAGAGGAATTGAAGAGAAATTATTTGAAGATGAGATGAAAAATTAGGAGCAGCAAGAAAGTTATGTCCTTAGAGACATAAAGGAAACATAAGTATTAGTCCAACAGGATAAAAATGGAAGCATCCAGCAATTTAAAAGAGATGATCAGCAACAGGAAAGCAAATTTGAGGAATCCATTAGATTGGGAGACTATAGAAATTGGCAGTAAAATGAAGAGCGTAAGTTTAGTCTAGCAATAATGAGATCAGAGATGGATGTATTAACGGAGTGGCTACAAAGAAAGACAAATGAAGGCCGAAGATATAGATGGAGAACGAAGAAACGATTTAAATGGAAGCTATTGCAACAGAAGTGGAATGGCAAGTTGATGAATGAGTTTAGAGAACTTGAACAAATTCATATTGATTTGCTAGAGAAGGAGAAACTAAAAGGAATGGAGTCACGGCAAAGAGGATCTGTTGAAATCCAGAAAGTATATGATGGGAGATTGGTGCTTGAAGCATCAAAAGAGGCCGAAAGGTCTTGTATTTTTAAAACTAATAATTTGTTTATGAATGCAGGTACAACACTGGATGACAAATTTGTTACTATAGGGGAAATCAATGACTATAATTGTGATCAAGAAGAAGTTCTTGATTATTCTTCATTACAAAAAGTTGAGTGTTCAGCGCAATTGGAGAAGGAAGCATCAGACAAAGAGCTAGAGTCCGAAAAAGATAAGACCAGAGAAATTTCAACAGAAAGAGGAGAAGACACTACAGAAAACATCAATTGTATTGATGTAATTGAAAAAGAGGAATTACTCTGAGGAATTGGCAGAAGTAATTTTTGTAAATGCCGATGGAATCCGGTTGACAGAGTGAGTGATGTTGGTGATGGTGAGCTTTCTGATTTCTCTTATTAAATTCAAGACTACCGAGTCAGTTGATAAACCTATGAATAGTGTTCTGAAAATACTATTATGGGAATTCTATGCAAAATTACAAAATGGAGTTAACACTTTAAAAGACCAGTGGCAAAAAAGAGTTTGGAATCCTGGAGGTAACGAGTCATTGAGACTTGTGGCTATTGCATTATTACAGAAAAGTGACAGATGTCATAGAAAGGAGTCTATGGAAACTTTTCTACATGGGGAGTCTGAAGCATGAGCATCCTGCTCAAATTTCATTGTTTATTTGGGTGATTTAGGGGGTGATTTTTTTTCTGATTATTTTATAAATTATGTACATTTTAATAAATTAAGAGGAAAATCTGAGTGTGATGTTTATTGTAAATATTCTCTTATAATTGAGAATATGAGAGCAGTTGGGTTGTATAGATATCTTAGGGATTATGAACTCTTTAAATAGAAATTATTTGAGTCAATAGAGGGATAAGATATTTTAGGATTTAGTTGAGTCATTTGTGGAGGAAATCATGGATTCAAATTAATCCACAACTATGTATAAGTATCAACTTCATATGAGGTTAGTTTAGGATGGAATAGACAGAGTTGAGAAAGAGAGAGAGGACGCCGGAAAAATTGATGTAATGAAGCCACGAGGGGCTAAACTCTGTAATTTATACTTTTTGAATAATTTATTTAGGAGTGGTGTGAAAATCATGTTTCTGGTGTGAAATTAATTTGAAATCAGTGCAAAATCGATCCCGAACATAACACATATCGTTCTTCTATTTCTGAGTTTGTATTTGGGTTATCAATTAATCACATTAAGGAATTAAGTGCTTAACCTTTTATTTGTTGAAAATCCATGTTAAACCGTTTTGTAACCGTGAGTCAGATGTAGACACGGAACCAAGAAGTGGTTTTATAAAAACAGTCAACGGTATTTCACACGGGAAGAAAGTGGTAAGTGGTAAGCTTTGAAGACGTGCGAAAAGACATGAGGGTGCCACGTCACATATGAAAACCTTTTTTTTCCCATGTTATTAGAATATTAAATATTGTGCATGTTGTCTTACGATATCCGTCAGATTTGAAGTAGTAAAAATGGACAATGAATAGTTGTGAAGAGTGGAGGCAGTAAAGGAAAAGAGTGACTGACAGTAATTGGTTAGTTTAGTTGAACCTCCAATGCGAAATTAAATTTTCTTCGCTTCCGCGCATAGGCTGTAAGGTCTTCATTTTCCATGTGTTAAAGTTGATTGGTAAGAGGTTGCTATGGGAGATCTGGCATCATTTTTGGAATTGGAGCTCGAAATTTATGAAGATACAGTGGTTGTTGCGTCAAATAGAAACACACAAATGTTTTACTATGTGCTATTTACATTCCCTAATCTAACTAGGTGGAAGAAGTGAGGGTAGAATGATAGAAATATGAGAAGATATGCAAGATTATTCAACGATTATAAGAGGACCTTGATGTAGTATAACATGTTACATGGAAAAATGATTTGTAATTATGGTATCAAGAATGTTATCCTTATGTAAGAAGCATAG
Organism: Pinus albicaulis; assembly: GCA_034641835.2. Classification (NCBI taxonomy): domain Eukaryota; kingdom Viridiplantae; phylum Streptophyta; class Pinopsida; order Pinales; family Pinaceae; genus Pinus; species Pinus albicaulis. The sequence continues at coordinate 1,189,362,879 of CM076572.1, read as the reverse complement.
AATCAAACAGAAGGTCCTATTAGAATTACACGATTGTCCTATTGGAGGACATTTAGGGTTCTTGGGGGCATACCATCGGATCAATATTTTTTCTTTTTTAGGAAGGTCTAAAAGAAGATGTGCACAAATTTGTGGCAGAATGTGTAGTATGCCAAAAAAATCAATGATAAACTACCAAGACCCCAAGGATCCTTTATCCATTAACCACACCAAACCAACATTGGGAAGAAGTTTCAATGGATTTTAGTACAGGTTTACCCATATATTAAGGAAAAAGTGTCATTATGGTAGTGTTAGATCAAGTGACAAAGTATGCCCATTTTTTCTCTCTTTCTCATCTTCTTAAAGTAGTTACTATGGCGGAAGCATTCATGGAAATAATCCAAAAGCTACGTGGAATACCAAAGATTATTATAAGTGATAGAGATACAATTTTCACTGGAAATTTTTGGACTATAATATTTTCTTGTTTGGGTCCTTAATTGGATCACAACTAATCTGACCATCCTCAATCTGTCGGGAAAAAAAAATCGCAAATAAATGTTTAGAAGTATATCTACGTTTTTTTACATCTGATAAATAGACAAAATTTGTCAAATGGTTTCCCATGGAAGAATGGTGGTACAACACATCCTTCCATACTTCATAAAAAATGTCACCATTTATATAAATTTAAGGCTATCATCCTCCACCCATCACATTACCATTGAAATGTACCATAAAGGCTCAAGCAGTAGGGTACCACATCCAACGCCAACAAGATATTATCAAACTATTCAAGGAAATATTGGTAATGGCACAAAATAGGATGAACATCAAGCATATCAACATCACAATGAAAGGAAATTTGACATGGGGGATTGTGTATTTGTGAGACTACAACCATATAAATAGATGTCCCTAAAGTAGCAAAAGAATGAAAATAAATTAGCTCCAAGGTATTATGACCCCTATAAGGTGTTGCATAGGATTGGAAATATGGCCTACAAATTGGAGCTATATCCATCTTCACATGTACATCTAGTATTCCATTTTTCTTTCTTAAAGAAGGTCACTGATGATAAGATACTAGTTCAAACTCTTCTACCAGGTATTAATGAATAAGGGAAGATAATACTATAACTAGAAACAATTTCGGAAACAAGGACTAAGTAGTTGAGAAATCGAGCAATTACTGAGTACTTAATCAAATGGAAGAACCTATCAGTGGAAGAAGTGATATGGGAAGATGAGTGTATGATGAAAAAGAACTCATAGATAATCAAGTGTTGAGGAAAAAACTTCATTGAAATGGAGGGGCATGTTAAGCCCTATACAAGCCCCATGTTAACTAAAAAAACCCTTAATAAGCCCTATATATTGAGTGGTTACATTTCTATTTCTATATTGTTATGTAGGCTAGAATCCCTCATGGTCCCATTTTATTATAATTGTATCATTTGTCTCCTATATATACACAAAGGAGGCCCAGTCTTAGGACCATCAAATATTGTCTTGTTCATTGTATTTATTGTATAAGGAGGTTTCCCCCTCAAATTTTACTATAATTATTTGTTTCTTAACATTATTAAGGTGCAAGGACCATAACAAGCTCTTACAAAAAAAAATATCAAAACGTTATTTCAGCCTCACACTATCCTTAAAAAACTATTTAGATCCACCAAAGATAATTTGAATCCTATGATAAACCAAAGAGTCTATCACATCCACTACTCCTATGTAAAATCATACATAGGTCGAATCTGAAGATCCTTTAAGGCTTGAGTACTTAAAGAGTACATAGTTGACAATCATCGTAATTGAATTTCAAAATAAACTATTTTCAAACATTTCCATGACTTTAAACACCTCATTAATTTGATGATTCTAAATTTAAATGTTATGTACCTTCTAGCCTCATCATATCATTCAAGAAGCGCTCGAAATGGCCCATTAATTTCAATTGTGAATATGGGTACAATATAGGTCATTCTTGCAAACACATTATCAAATATTTCTCTAAAAATAATTATACCTAGAGCACCTCCAATTAACCTTCCTCTTTCACAGCCACCCCACCCCACCGCCTCCCTTTTTTCTTTAATATCAGAGCACATCCTTTTTAAACTAAAATTATTCCCATATTTTTCCTCTTTCTCAGCATCTTCTACCTAAATATCTTACTCTTATTCCTATTTTTATAACCATTATCATTTATAAATTTATATCACCTTATCTTGTTAGTCTATGTTCCCTTTCCTCATTTTAATGCTTTCTAATCCTCTCATTTGATACCATATCCAAAATTCTTAATTTATTCTTTGTTGGTCCTTTCTTCTTCATTTGAGCCTTATGATACTAATGTACTACAAATTTGTAACAACCCCAGGTTAAAAATTTCATGTAATAAAGTTAATAAAGGAAAAATAATACCATGGTCAAGGGACACTTATTCCAAGATTAACGTTGGGAAAAATATACTAGTGGGCATCACTTGGTGTGTTTATGGCTAAAGGGAAATTGGTAAAGACAATGAAAAAGGATTTGAAAAGTAAAAAGGTATTTTTGGCATTTATTTTATGAAAATAAAGGAAATTAGGAGAAAAGGAATTTTAAAGGTCACAGGGTGCATGTGACGAGGAAATTGAAGGAAAATTAAGGAAAAAATAAGAAATTAGAGGCATCAATAATAAAAATACCTCAGAGCATCATTTGGTAGCTTTTTGTCATTTCTATTTTGTTATTAGTGTTAGAGATGATAAGAGCACCAAGAGGAGAAGGAAAGAAAGCAAGAGAAGGAAGGACAAGGAAAGCAAGGAAAGAAAGGATCCAACAAGGAAAAGTTGGATCAAGCAACTTTGTATTGTTCCAAATCTGAAACTCTGCAATGAATAAGTTGTATAACGGTCCTGTTATGATGAATAAGCTTAAAATATGCATAAGAAACACATATACATCATTTTTAGTTACAACAGCAACTTGGATTTCATTTCATGATCCGGAAAGTGGGTAAAAAGGGTATTTTATGCCCTAAAAAGGTCATTTTCAGAAATGAGCGTAAAAATAAGCAGGGGAAATGGTTGGATATGATATCTTAGGTCAAGAGGGAACTATGCTCCAAATTTAAGCTCAAACTAATGCTTCTATCTATATTAAACAACTCCTCCTTTCCCGACTAGGCTAGAAAACACTGATTTCCCATGACTTTACTAAACAGAAATTTCTGAATACAGTGAGACCGTAATTCCCATGAGGTTTTCTGAAAAAAATTATTATAGAACACTGATATACAACTTATATTGATCAAACTATAGATAAATGGAGATTTACAAGCTTATACAATAAAACAAGACACCCGGCAAGGGTTTCCAGCAAAATGCATGAATAACAAGCAGCACTGCAGAAATAACATATTTACTGCATCTCTGTCTTATACATGGATTAATATGACATGAAATAGCTGAATAATACAAAAATATGGCCAAAGGCCTCTCTAAAAAACTCCCGGAGGGGAATGAGCACCTCTTCCTCAAAGACTAGCACAATATCAAAGGATGCAACACTACTGATGTTGCCTCTGCATCAAGGACGCAGTTTTCTGAAGGTAACTATGCTTTGTTGAGTATGAATGAATGGCCCCAAGCCAAATACTAAAATTAATCTCAAATCCTTCTCTCTTGATCCCTTAAACAAGCTGATCCAAAGAGAGGATGGAATTCCCGCACGAGAATTCTTTGCAGTAAGCAGTGCAGCAACTCCGACTAAACAGATGAAGTATGAAATTGGTCTCTAGCCCAAGAAATCTGAATACATGAATGATATCACTTTGATGCTATGCCTTCCTTTTATCTTTGGTGAGCCTCCTCACCCCGGACCCCACACAATGTTGAGGTGACTTCTTCATGAAGCTTCCTCTTTCAAAACTGCGCTGCCCTAGCTTGCTTCCCTCCTTTTGTGGCTACGTTGTTGACTTGGTCAACTAATCCACCTCCAATGCCTCTTTTCACACTATGGATCTTCAATCTAGTTTACATATGTGCCTTAGGCTGATCCTTGTTCACATTGAACCGATTTGCTTAGGTGATCTCTTCCTCCTTAAGAATGCATGTTGACTTAGTAAAACTTGAATATGTCCTTATCTATTTTTCCCATGTTCACACTTGTAAGTGTAAAATTTAGCTCCTGAAGTGATCCCCTTCCTTCTTAAGGTGGAAATTATTCATATTTTTATTATTCATGGGCTCCCTTACCCATTTATTCCTCTCTTAGGTGAAATTAGCAAATCTAATATTCCAAATTTCTATGTGCAAATTTGAGAACATTACAAACTTCAACATGAATAGTTGTAGGTAATAGGTTGCATGTATCATTTCCTATTTGGTTTTGGCATGCATGGTATATGCATGTGTATTTGGTTTATTTGTTGTCGGTGGCATGGATTTTTTTTGGTTTGACAGTTGGTTTTATCCTTTCCTTTCCATTTCTGAATAGCCATGGTGTGATGGGATTCATTCTCAGTTGAGCTTTGGATTTCCAAAAGTTTTAGATCCGAGTGAGGTGGACTCAAGAAAATCCCAAGGGTTTGGGGTGGATATGGTTTTCTCCGGGAAGCCCTCAACAGGTGGGTAGAGACAAGAAAATTACTCAAGGGATGGTGAAGGTATTCTGGGGCATCCAATCTAGGTTTGGTTTTGTGATCTTGACACTGATTTAGGTGAGATCACGAAATGGTGAGGGTGTAGGTGGTTTAACCTATGGATTCCCTTGGTTATTTTTGGATTGGTGTATCCCATGATATTCCACATTCATGCTTGGAATATGGCACCAGGGTGATTGGTTGAAAGAAATATTTGGTTCAACCCAATCTATGGTAAAGTGGTACGTGGAAATCACATACCTCATTGGCTTTTTCTTATGTTTAATAAGAGCTAAGTTTCTCTTGCATTTGAAGAGTAAATATACTTTTTATTATTCTATCATTGTTGTTTATTTGGTTATATGTTGGTTATAAGAATGGTTTAATGACATATCTTAGTCATGGATCTCATCATGTTTTTACTTATAACTAAATGAATAATGAATTTAAGACCTAATTGGTGTTATGAAATCTATTGCAAGAAGTCATTGGTCCTTCTTGTTAAAACTCATATAATTTTTTAGATCCTTATGTTCATATTTTCATTCATGACATATAGGTTGCATTTTTACCAAGTATTTGACGGAATGCAAGTCCCGATTGGGAGAGGTTAGGTCAAGTCTTGGTTCAAATTTTGGTTTATAAGCTTTGTTTCTATGTCACTCATCATTTCTGAAAGTTTCAATCAGTTATGGGCATAGGCCTAAGTTCTAGCCCTGAAAATTTGGCTCAAAATTCAAGGTCATTAACATATAACTAAATTTAAAATTCCACATTCGTTGTAAGGTAGGCCTATGGGAGTGATTGGAGGCCTATAGTTTCTTGCATGCATTGGAAAGGGAGCAACTAAGGCTTTTGTTCAGTGAAAAAGAAAGCTATCTCAGGGGTTGGATACTTGGAGGGGTTGGGTTGATCCTGGAGGTCCTGTAACACCTGAGGGAAGTCAGTAAGGTCTTAAGTTGTCGAATACATTTCATTAAGGTCATATAGGAGGTTGAGTCTTGTCATGGTGACCCTAAGCTCATGTTTTCCCCAAGAAAACTGGTGAAAGCAGGTAAATGTGGGAGGAGCGGGTTACAGGGTGGTATAAAAGTGGGTTGTACTCTCTTTAGGTAAAGTCTGATGTTTTTAAGTCTATGGTTGTCATGCATGGGATCATGGTATACAGTTGGTATGGTCATGCATGGTGTTGTGATGTTTTTATATTGATGTGAATATGATTATACATGTATCATGCTAATGTGGTATGATCTTGCAAATGAGATAAGCCTCCCCTAAAAATAAATGAGGTATGAATTTAATTTTGGTACCTATTTGGTTTAGCTGACATGGTACACTTTCAAGAAGAAAAAAATCGAATATGGCAAGAAAAATGGTAAAATGTACATTTTTCATTACTCTCCCTACATATTAGTTGGGAAACAAGTAGAAGAGTATTCTCCTGGTATATCATATACATTGAGGAGTTTGAGGGAAAATATTAGAAGTTGCAAAGGAAACAATGACAGGTTGGTTGAGGCTAAGGAAACACTCGCAAGGGCTTAGGAGAAGCTAGTATAATTCAATGCAGTGATTCTTCATAGCCTCTCAGAGTTTCAAAAAAATGGACAATTGAGGCTCAATCAGGATCATGAAGAGAAACATAACGGAGCCTATGGTAGCATATCTCGGTCTGGATACAAGTTGGATAGAAGGGACACATTTAGAGGTATCTGATCACTGGATACACCTGCCATGAGGACTACTATATGGGAACCATCCCAGTTCCTCATCTAGGAGGCATCATCACAGTCATCACCATCATCATCCTTATAGGAGGAGGGAGTATTTTCCTAAGGAGTTCAAGAAATTAAAGCCTCATACATTTGATGGAGAGATGAAGAAGTCAAGATATAGAGGAATGGTTACTTGGGATGAAGAAATTCTTCAGATTCCATAGCTACTCAGAGAACATGAAAGCCAAGATAGCCACATTCAATCTCAAAAGGAAAGAAGATATATGGTGGGAATATGTGAATAATGTCAACGGAATTTGGGAAGAAGACTTGATTTGGGATGATTTTGAGAGGTTATTCAAGAATAAGTATTTATCAAAGAGATACTATGGAGCTAAGGAGTTTTATGAGCTGCAGATGGGTTCTATGATAGATGATGAGTATACTAGTAGGTTCTTGGAGTTGTTGACGTATGTACCTTATCTCAAGGATGAGAAGGCTAGGATTCAGAGATTCACTAGTGGATTGCTAGCAACATATAGAGACCAAATTTCTTTTAATGAGTCTAGATCGTTGGAAGAGGCCATGTGATAGTTGAAGCATTGTTATGAGCAATCAAAGAAAAAAGTTGATACTAAACACAATTTGAAAGGAAATGAGAAAGTTAAAGGGAAATGGCTACCAAAGTGGGGAAGGCCGCAAGATACAGGTGAGAAATAAAATGTGGTTCCTTACAATAATTTCAATGCAATTGAGAAGGGACATGGGTAGTAGCCTGGAGAGCAGAAGACTAGAGGTGATGGTAAAGGACCGTTTCAGTGTTGGATATGTTGCAAATATCGTCGCAAGAAGGATTTTCCATTATACCAGGGAGGTAGGCCTCAGATATATAGTGCTCAGGAGGTGTATACAATTAGGATGTTGTTCATAACATTCCTTGGACCTATGCAGTTGTGTACAATAAGTAGGAATATCATCAGACATCCATTATTGAGATGGAAGGTAAGCTATGTGTTCAAGTTGTTTCTATTTTGATTGATTTAAGATCTAATTATATTTATGTTAATCCTGATCTAGTGGATAATTGTTGTCTGAGAAAAGAAGTGCATGCAGATTCTTGGTTGGTGTAGTTGGCTACAAGTACTAATAAGAGAGTTCATCATTGGGTAAGAACTTGTGCATTTGAGTTGAATGGTATGACTCGAAAAACACATCTAAATATACTACCATTGGGAACATATAGTATGATTTTGGGTATGGATTGGTTGTATCTTCACAGGACCAAAGTATATTTCTATGAAAAGGCTATTGATTTCTTGGATGATAATTAGAAAAGAGAATATTGTAGGGAAATAAGAAGCCTAAATCAATGAGGATGGCCATAACTATGCAGGCTAAGTGCAATTGTAAGAAGGAGTGTGTGATGTTTGTAGTTCAATATTTATAGTGAAAAAGGTAAGGATGTTGAGGATGCATAAATATTCAAGAGGTACCCTGTATTGCAACAGTTTTAGGATGTATTTTCTGTAGAGATTCCAGAGTTTCCTCCTCAGAGGGATGTAGAATTTTCTATTGATTTGGTACCAGGGGTAGCACCAACATCAAAGGAACCTTACACGATGAGCACACTATAGTTACTAGAGTTGAATTTGTAGGTGAAGGAAATGCTTGATAAGGGATATATTAGGCCAAGTGTATCACCTTGGGGTGCACCAATATTATTCCTGAAGAAGAAGGATGACACTCTTAGGTTTTTCATTGATTACAAGTAGCTAAACAAGGTTACGGTCAAGAACATGTACCCATTGTCGAGGATTGATGACTTGTTTGATCAGTTGAAGGGAGCAACAATGTTCTCAAAGATTGATTTGAGATCAGGATACCATCAAGTACACATCAAATACAAGGAAATATACAATATTTCTTTCAAGACCAAATATGGGCATTATGAGTTTTTTGTAGTTCCATTTGGTTTGACTAATGCTCTACCTAATTTTATGTGCTTAATGAATAGTGTATTGGGTCCTTATATGGAAAAATTTGTTATAGTGTTCATTGATGATATACTAATATATTCGAAGAATGAGGAAGAAAATTTCGAGAATTTAGCAGCAATGTTGAGATTTCTAAGAGAGAATAAATTTTGTACCAAGCTTAGCAAGTGCCATTTATTTCATATAGAGGTGCATTACTTGGGACATGTTGTTTCCAAGAAAGGCATAACAGTATATCTAGAAAATATAAAAACTATCATGGAATGGGCAGCTCCCAGAAAAGTGGATGAGGTCAGATCATTCATGGGGTTATAGGGTTTATATATTAGGTTCATCAAGAAATTTTCACACATTTCCTACCCTATTACATCAATGCAGAGAAAGGGTAAGAAATTTGAATGGATGGAGGAATGTGCATCTAGTTTTGAATAGTTGAAGCAGTTGCTGAAAAATGCTCCAGTTCTTAAATTGTCAATATGGATAAAGAGTTCATAGTGTGTGTAGATGCTTGCAAGACAGAGCTTGGTGGAGTCCTTATGTAGGAGGGACAAGTGGTATGCTATGATTCCAGGAAACTGAATGATCATGAGAAGAACTATGTGACTCATGATCTTGAGTTAGCAGCTATTATTCATGCCTTGAAGATGTGGAGGCATTATCTTCTTGGAAGGAGGTTTGTATTGATGTGCGATCACAGTGGGTTGAGATATTTGTTTGACCAACCAAATTTGAATTCCATAAAATCTAGATGGTTGGAAACCCTTAGTGAGTTCGACTTTGAGATTCGATAAATTCCGGGAAAGGAGAACAGGGTTGTGGATGATATCAACAGGAAAGTGCAGTTGAACCATGTGGAAGGTATGTGTTCTTATGGGACAGATTTACAAGATCGTATATTACAGGTAGGATAGCAAGATGGCAGGTATAGGGAGCTTATGCACATGTTACAACAAGGTTCAAGTGATCAAGATGTGGACTATCATCTTACATTAGATGGTTTGGTGAGATCCAAGGACATGATCTATGTGTCAAATGATAGTGAGCTCAAGAAGCTTATCTTGAGAGAGTTTCATGTCATTCTATATTTAGGTCACCCAGGTTATCAAAAGACATTGAAAAAAATGAAGAAGTTCTACTATTGGTTGAATTTGAAGAAGGAAGTGACAACGATTATGGGTAGGTGTTTGGATTGTTAGTTGATCAAAGCAGAGTGTAAGAATCCAGGTGGGTTTCTTCAACATATTCTGATTCCAAAATGGAAATGGGAGGTAATTTCCATGGACTTCATTACAGGTATTCCAAGGACATCGATGCAGCATGATTTTATCATGGTTGTGGGTGACATGTTAGTTAAGGTAGCTCACTTCATTCCAGTAGAGACTACTTATTCAACTAGTGAGTTAGCACAAGGATGCCAAGTTCACTTCCAAGATTTGGAAGGAGTTTTTTCGCATGTTTGGAGACAGAGTTTTCCTTTAGTAAAAATTATCATCCATAGACATATGGATAAATGAAGAGGGCCAACAATATTATGGAGGATATTTTGAGAACGTAAGTCATGCATCATCAAAGGAGATTGAAGGAATACCTTCCATTGGTCGAGTTTTCTTACAACAATGGTTACTATGATTCACTAAGGATGAGACCAGTTGAGGTACTGTATGGGCATAGTTTTAGTGCTCCCATTAGCTGGAGTGGACATGTTGGCAGACATGGAACATGAAAGGCAAGTTATAAAGAATAATATAAAGGAAACACAAGACATGAAGAAAAGTTATGAAAACTAACATAAGGAATTTAAGGAGTTTTAGGTTGGGGAGCATGTGTATTTGTGCATAAATCCAAAGAAGAGCTCCTTGAGGATTGGGCCATGTGCCAATTTGGCACCACGGTATTATGGGCCTTTTGAGATCCTTGAGAGGATTGGACCAATGGCCTACAAGCTTGCACTGCCTCTAATAGTGAAATTACATGATGTTTTTCATGTTTCATTTCTTAAAATATATGTAAAGGATGTTGATCATGTTATTGATTGGTCTGTATTTCCGTTAGAACAAGAAGGATAATTCCAGCTGGAACCTTAGTTCATATTGCAGCGGAAACAACTCATGCGCCAGAACCAGGCAATCAAGCAACCTAAAGTGCAGTGGAAGCATTTTGGACCCGATGAAGCTACATGGCAGATGGTTGATCAGATGCGGGATATGTATCCTTCAATGTTTGCCGGTGGAGGAAAATGAGTTTTGGTATTTGTACATATTTATGTATGGTTATATTGTAAATACCACAATGAGCTATGTTATTAACCTCCAATAAGTGGTGTGTTTTTCATGTTGTCATGTTTGTCATGATGGTTTTTCTTTTGAACAGGTTTTTTATTGTAAATACTACAATGTGTTGGGTCATAAAGCTCCAAAGGAAGTATGTTTTTCTTTCCAACGGTTTCGCTAGTTGTAGGTGTCATAGAACACCGAGGATAGTGTTCCCATAAGGGGGAGGGGTATGTAATAACCACGGGTTAAAAATTTCATGTAATAAAGTTAATAGAGGCAAAATAAGACCACGATCAAAGGAAAATTATTCCAAGCAGAATGTTGGGAAAAATATCCTAGTAAGCATCACTTGATGTGTTTATGGCTAAAGGGAAATTGGTGAAGGAAATGGAAAAGGCTTTGAAAAGGAAAAAAAGGCATTTTTGGCATTTATTTTATGAAAATACAGGAAATTAGGAGAAAATGAAGGTGAAAGGTCACAGGTTTCATGTGAGGAGAAAAATGAAGGAAAATTAAGGGAAAATGAAGAAATTAGAGGCATAAATAATAAAAATACCTTAGAGCATCAGTTGTTAGCTTTTTGTCAGCTCAGTTTTGGAATTAGTCTCAGAGAGGAGAAGAGAACCAAGAGGGCAAGGAAAGAAAATAAGAAAAGGAAGGGCAAGGAAAGAAAGGAAAGCAAGGATCAAGCAGCTTCAACAGGAATACTTGTAGGTAACATGTTGCATGTATGATTTCCTAGCTGGTTTTCAGATGCGTAGTATATGAATGTGTTTATTTGGTTTATTTATTGTCGGTGACATGGATTTTTCCTAGTTTGACAGCTGGTTTTAGTGTTTCCTTGCCATTTCCAGATAGTCATTGTGTGATGGGATTCATTCTCAGTTGAGCTTTGGATTGACAGAAGGTTTTAGATCCAGGAGAGGTGGTGTCAAGAAAATACCAAGGGTTGGGGTGAAGATGGTTTTCTTAAGGAAGCCCTCAACAGATGGGTGGAGATAGGAAAATTCCTCAAGGGATGGTGAAGGAATTCTAAGGCATCCAAGCTCGGTTTGGTTTTGTGATCTTGGCACCAGTTTAGGTGAGATCACGGTATGGTGAGGGTGGAAGTGCTTTAACTTCTGGATTACCTTGGTTTTTTTTGGATTGGATTATCCCATGAGATCCCACATTCATGCTTGGAATGTGGCACGAGGGTGATTGGTTGAAATAAATATTCGATTAAACCCAATCTATGGTCGGGTGGTACATGGAAGTCCCATACCTAACTGGCTTTTTCCTATGTTTAGCAATATCTAAGTTTCTGTTGACTTTGATGAATAAATTTACTTATATTTTGTGACTTTAATTGTTTTTCTATAATTTTTATTTATCTGGTTAAAAGCATGGTTTTATGGTAGATCTTTTTCATGGCTCTCATCATTTTTTTACTTATAACTGAATGAAATAAATAACTGGTGTTATGACAAATATTTTGAGAAGGCATTGTCCTTCTTGTTAAAGCTTAGATAAGTTTTCAGGTCCTTATGTTCATATTTTCATTCATGACCTATAGGTTGCATTTTTACCAAGTGTTTGATGGAATGTCAGTCCCATTTGGGAGAGGTTAGGTCAAGTCCTGGTTCAAGTTTTTGTTTATAAATTTTGTTTCTATGTCATTAATAATTTCTTAAAGTTTCACTGAGTTGTGGGTAGAGGCCTGAGTCCTAGCCCTGAAAAAGTGGCTCAAAATTCAGGGTCGTTGGCATAAAACTGACTGGAAAAGTCCACATTTGCTGGCAGGCAGGCCTATGGGAGTGACTAGAGGACTATAATTTCTTACATGCATTGCAAAGGGATCGATTGAGACTCTATTTCGGTGAAAAAGAGATTTATATCAAGGTTTAGACACTTGGAGGGGTTGGGTTGCTTTTGGAGGTCCTGTAACACCTAAGGGAAGTCAGTAAGGTATTAAGTTATCAACTCCATTTCCTTAAGTTCATATAGGAGGTTGAGTCTTATCATAGTGACCCTTAGCTCATGTTTACCCTGTGAAAACTGGTGAAATCGGGGAAATGTGGGAGGAGTGGGTTACAACATCTCCCCCTTCCCAAACTTCTTCCCTATCACTTTGTTTTCTTTAGAAAAATTTCTATCTAATTACAAAATATGGACTTTCATAGTGTCTCTTTGATTTATTTTTAAATTCATAATTTTATTTATCCTTATATCTTTATGACATCATTCATTCTTAAACTATATATATGTGTGTGTGTGTGTGTGTGTGTGTGTGTGTGTATGTATATGTATATATCTTCAATATATATATTGTTTTGCATTAATAATTTATAACATTATTATTAAGACTAGATAATTATCATATTAGTTAATAGTTATTGTAATAATATCTAATAATTATATTCCCCGATGGAGGTGAGAAATGGTGGTAAGTTTCTGGGGGCGAGCCCACCACCCCACCACCTCATAGTGCATTTAAGAGGGGGATGGTGTGATCACCCCTCACATGTAAAATCATACAACCCTTCATTTACATCATTATGTATATGTATTTCCCACTCTACATTATTCTCCATGAATGAACTTGAGCGGTTGTAGTTTTTAAGATGGTATTCTTCCCAACCCCTACTATAGGTGGGATATCTAGTGAAACACTGCATTGAGAAGCCAATGCATGAAAATATTACCAATTTTCTAGAAAATTTCTATCTGAAACTTTCATCTTGGTGCATTTTTGTACCTGGAATTGGAGGTGTGGTGATTTAGATCCAATTTCGAACTCTAATGATGTATGGAATTTGGTTGGTGGGAGAACCAAGTCTCGGGTGGGAAATATTTCCATAAGCCTTGGGCACATAGGGGACTGGTTCTACACAGTGGTTATTGTTTCGCCCTCTATACCAGGACAATAATTCAATAGAGGTTTCCACCCAACCTTCTTATCGATAACTCCACCCAACCTTCTTATCGATAACTGTCATTGCACAAGATAGTAGAGGTCAATAATTTTAGGGTAAAATCTAAGCCTACTAGTTTGAATTTGGTACATTCTTGTGGAAATATCATTTTTATTAGTATCATCTATTTGGTAGCTCTATCTGGGACTAATTATAAGTCTTGTGGAGCCTATTCCAATAATCGTAAATCTATTGGACTTGAAAGACACCTGTGGCTCCCATGTTTCATAGTTTATCCTTCCCTTAGTCTTCTCTGCTCAAGCTTTAGTCGAGTCCCTTGCTGAATCTACTCTTAACCTCCATTATCTCTGGTTCTCTTTCTTTGAACTTTGGTTATATGTCCCTTGCACTTGCTTCAGACCTTTCCAAGACATCATGCCGTGGTAGCACATGTGCAAACAATGAGGTGGGGGAGGTCACAGTCCTCAAGGAAGAACCCATTCCTAGGATAAGGAAAAAGAAGCTACATCTAGATATAATTTGGCTACCCCCTATAAAATACATGATGAAATATTCCACTTTGAGTTGTTAGTTGTTTCCCAACGTTAATAATTTTTTGATCCTAATATTATTGAGGAGGTTTCCCTATGGGTTCTTGACCTTGGTCATACCATGGGAAGACGAAAACAATACCTCAAATATATCATCCTTCACTGGTAGATTAAAACACTTCTATGATGAGTTCTAAAAGAAAATCATGAGGAGTAATACAACTTCTTAATTTCCCTAGAGAATTTCAGGCATGCTATAAGATATCAATGTTCATGCTTGGATAACCTAGAAGTAAAAATATCCCACTTAGAGGGCCACCTTTAGTGTGATGAAAAACCACCAACTCCTCTAAGTTCTAGTACCAAATATCCTACCTGTGTCACATTATCAGATTCATGATCTTTATTATGTATTCCTATAGTATTTATATATGCATTTATGTGGTAGATATAATTGTTTTATTTCAGTAGTTAATGTACTTGGACACTCATTCAAAAGTTGCAGAAAGGTCCCAGTACATATGATACATTTAGCTCAAAAAATGACTCATTATGGCACAAATATCACTTATATATTTTTAATAATTGTATAAATTAATGTGTAGATTCGAAAATGCTCATGAAATTTACTAAATCACGAGACTCTAAGCTACTCTACTAATTAGCAGAAGTAAATTCACGACTGAGAACACAAAACATTAACATGCAAAAGGAAACATCACATGTGCACAAAGATTTATCTAGGGGAAAGTAACTGCTCAAAACCCCTTACTATTTCTATTACATTAATCAAATAATCTGGATGAATACAATATGCTTACTCAACCTTGAGCCCAACCTGCAATTGTATCTTCTATCCTCTTGATGGCTGACTAAAACTGACCAATACTTAGCCAAATTTTCAAGCCTCCAAGCTCCTATTTACTTGTGTTATTCATTGAGGAATTGACCCCAATATTTTAGGGAAATTTCTCAATTGGATTGCACAATTCCACTAGTTTGATCCTTTTACTGCATGCACCACATGTATAACTGTTGAGCTCCAAGAATGTTCTTTCTTCCACCACATTCCACTCCATTTCTTTTGTCCATTATTAATCACAGGCTCAAATGATCAATGAAATTAGTTAAAATTGCTTTAAGAATGAATATCATGACTAACTTGCTATGTTTTTATGATTTTGTCATTGTAGTAGTGTTTGAACTAGATATAGCTACAGAATGCAGACATTCTGTAGCTAGTTGCCGATTCTGCAGCTGTCTTTATGTCTACGCAGGTTCCAGGTGTCATCTTGGAGAAAAACACATATGGGCGTATTCCACATCATTCCCTCATCATTTGTTGCTCTCCATGAAGTTTGAACGGAATTCTGTAGGCGGTTATGTACGTGGGAACTCAAACTAGGAAAGAGACTCCTAATAGGACAAGGACAGTCCAGATGTCCTTAATTCTATTACGTGACCACCATCAGAGTCCTAGTTTGGTTTTTATTTGGAAAGACAATTATCCCTAGGTTATCTCAAGACAGTTATGTAATTTTGATTATAAATATGGCTCGGGAAACCGAGGGACAAGGTTAGATTTTATGGTTGATTTCTAGATTTCAGAAGTCTGAAAACACTCTGTTTTGAAGTAATTTCTCTTTAATGAAAGAAGCATCATTTCCTCGTAAGCGTTGAATCAATCTTGAAGTAGATTTCGTGCTACTCTGGTGGTAGAGGGCCCCTGCTACCTGAGCAGACTTGTTTATATGGTTTAGATAAGTATTTTAGTCTCGTTCTCATTTCTAGCTTAAGTATATTTCTGAAGTTTATGTTTCATACTTGTTTCATTAATCATTACAGCTATACTTACTCTTATAAAATCTTCCAAAATATCATTACGATGAATAAGGCATAGTTGTGGTGTTGTAGATTTTAGTTGCATTTCCTTTCGTTAATTATCACAGTTAGACTTACTCTAATAAACTCTTCCAAAATATCATCACAATGAATAAGGCATAGCTGTGGTATTGTAGGTTTTAGTTGCTTGTTTACACTAGGTTTCACAGTCGGTCTTACTCTTACAAACTCTTCCAAAACATCATTAACAACGAATAAGAAACAGTTGTGGTGTCTTAGATTCTATTTGTATTTGCTTTCAGTTTTATGTTTATGTTCAATTGCATTGAATAATACAGCCATACTTGTTTTCACAAACTCTTCCAAAATATCATTCATATTGAACGAGATGGGCTATAGAATTCCTTAGGTTAGTTGCATGTTAATTTAGTTACAGCACTCCGGAGGTAGAATGCATTTAGTTCAGCTCTGTCACTACATTTCAGTTTGATAATGGCATTTTAGTTTAACATTGTTCACTGTACTCCAAGTAGACTAGTAGCACTCTAGTTTAGTCTTAGCTCACTGTATTAACATTCCATTTTAGTTGCTATCCATTGCATTTTAAATTGTATTAGTTGTTAAATTTAAATACCACGGTCTTCATTATTTACAAAACTTCTTTTGTTCCAAACTCATATTAATATATAATCATCTGGACAGAAGCTAGTATCAGTCTAAGGCCTAGAGTATTTTGCAACCCTTTTACCATTTCACAAATAAGCCTTTTCTCAAAGACTATTCTAAAAATAAATCTATAACTTTTGAGTGAGGCCTAGTGGTGCTAAATTGAGTTGCAGAACAGAATTAGAAGCTAGTTTATAGTAGAAATCTTATTATGCTACAAATGTTCTCTTCCAAATATGTTCCAATAAACCTTTAACCATGGATGAGATGTTGTAACATTGTAAGTTGATTGTTTGATTGTTTATTTAGGAGAACTTCATTTACACTTAACTTGTCCATTTCTCAAGCTCTTCCAACACATATTTAATGAATGAATTGGATAAGTTCAGGTTCATGTTGTGATTTATTCCCTTGCAATAAAGTCATTATCAAGCTTTGCATTTGTTGTTTGCCATTTATAGTTTAGGCTTTGTTATGTTTTAACACAACCAATAGCTTCTTTTCACCAGCACTTAGTTCTTTCCCTTTTCAACATAAAACCATAAAACCAAAAACATCATAAAACACTAAACACAACGTAGTGAGAAGCAAATACCTAGGCACATATAGTGCACCACACTTCAGCAGTTTACTAGCCCTGGTTGTGTGGAAAATTAATAAACACTCAATTTCTTCTAAACTCAAGATTGATTCTCAAACAACTAGGTACAAATTTCAAAATCTCGCCAACACAGCGTTCGCCTTGCTAACCTATATCAGTGGAGGAGACCTGAGGGGTAGATTCATAGAAGCTAAAAGCAAAGTTTGATTCTAGAACATATGTTTCAATGGACCTTCGACCATTTGCAACTGAGACCACATTCGATCAATTCACGATCTAGACTTCCAGCTCCAAGATCAGATATTCCACGATAGAAAGACCTTCCACTTCATCCCTTGAACACTGTCATGGAAGAAATTCCAAGGACCTGTAGAACACAAACTTTTCCACTTTGGAAAGAATCGGCTATAGCGAGAAGAAGGGGAGGAGGGAGTCTTTAATGGAGAACACACATTATTTGGAGGGGGTGAGAGGGGAGTGAATGCAGAAGGAGGTACCATGGAAAGTGAAGAGAAATGGGAAGCTCTTTTGGGTTTCCTATAGTAGATGAAGAAACCAATACAGCTATGAAAAAAATTTCACCCTCTGTCCTTCCAAACTTCTATGGACTTAAAACTGAAGATCCTGAAACCTTCCTATTTGAATTTGAAGTCCTATGTAAAACTTATGACTACTTACAAGATGCTCAAAAACTTAAACTATTTCCTTCAACATTGAAAGGAGCAGCATTCAAGTGGTTTATGAGTTTGATCAATAGTTCTATTAGGACATGGGAAGACATGAAACAAGAATTTCTAGAAAGGTATTTGGATTATTGTATGCCATTCAATCATAAGGAGGAAGTGTTCAAGATGATACAAAAAGAGGATGAAAACCTGGAAGATTTGTTGGAGAGATTTCATTACAACATCAAAAGAGCAAAAATGGAGAAGTTAGATCAAGACACTTTAAAATCTCTCTTTTTGAAGACAATTAGGGATGAATGGTTGGATATCCTTAACATGATGGGAAAAGGGGATATATCTCAGCTCACATTACCTGAAATATCTGAGTTATGTATTAACCTTTCAAGAGGGAAATCCAAAACTGTAAAAGGCCCAAGAGACCCTGCTCTTGCAAGGGCAAGTAAGTCTGCTTCTGGGACAGTAAGTAGGGTAGAAATAGGACATATGCTTGATGATTTCAAATCTAATATCTTAGGGAGTCTTAGTGAACAAATAGACACCCTTAAGTTACAAAACAAGCAAAAAGCCGAATCTTATGCCTTAGCAATCTTTTGTCCCAAATGTAGAGAGAAGCATGCCTTGAGAGAGTGTCCTTTGGATGCAAAAGTTGTAGAGACTTGTGTAATTTTTTCAGAAAAACATGAGACCAAGAGTTTTCCTTCACTTCCTAGTCTTAAAGTTGTCTTTCAAGAAGATACTCCTACAAGTTCCACAGAGTCTCTAGAAGGCCTTGGCAAGGACCTCAAACACAAGGATTTCATGATCAAATGTATAATCAACCCCCACCAAATTGGAATTCTTGGCAGCAACCTTGGCCCCAGTTTCAAAATCAATCTCAAGCTTGGGCACAAGGTTCACAAAATCCCTATGGAAGATACTCTCAGTACTATCATTATCCACCATCCTATCCACCATATCCACATTTTCCTCCTCAACAAAATCCTCAAAATCCACAACATCAAAATCAACGACTCCCATTACCATTTCCTCAGAAATCAAATTAGTTGCCTGCTCAACCCATACAAAACCCCAACAATAAAAATCCTCAGAATACATACATGATAAAAGGCCAACAGTTTCCAATTTATTTAATTACTCCTCTAGACCTTAGTGATGTTCAACTTAGGTCTGGAAGAATACTTGAAAAGAGGAAACCTTCTGTGATTATACAAGAACAAGACAACTCTGAGGAATATTCTCTACGAGAAAATAAAAGTCTTGAAGAAGACACATCTTTTCAGGACCCAAACATTGAAAAATCAAAACAAAAAGAACCAATAATTTCAACTCATGTATTAGAGTAGCCATCAACATCCACTCCTACACCTCCCTTTCCAGGAAGATTACAAATTGATAGAGGTGTAGAAAAACAGAGTGTGAACTGGTATGATTTTCTGGAGCTGGGTGAGAAATGTCATTAATATCCCTTTGTTACAAGCCGTAAAGGAAATTCCAATTTTAGAAAAAACAATAAAGCAGTTGAGTATGAAGAAAACAAGAAAAAGAATAAGAGAGACAAAGAAAATTCAACTGGCAGGAAAAATAGCAGATATCATGATGGGTAAGATTGCTATTCCAAGGTATCTAGACCCAGGAAATCCAGTTGTTAAAATTCACATCAATGGAATTGAGATCCATAACGCACTCATTGATTTAGGAGCAGCAATCAATATCATGAGTAGACAAATCATGGATAAACTGAAACTTCCTAGTCTTCTCTTTACACCCACATTATTACAATTAGCAGACATATCTGTGATCAAACCTGATGGGGTAATAGAATACATTCCGGTGTCCCTAGATTCTTGGGAGTACCTTGTGGATTTCATGATCCTAACTCCTAAGAATAATCTAGGAGGGCATCCAATTATATTAGGAAGACCTTGGTTAGCTACACCTGATGCTTTCATTAGTTGTAGATCCGGTGATATGTACATCTATGACGGTAGTTCAACTAAGAAATTCACTTTGTATCCTCCAGCAAGGACAATTACATATTTAGATGATACTCAATGGATAGAGGATGAAGAAGATTTACAACCTCTCTTCACAATTTCAAAAATTAGTGAAGATAGTCAAATTCTGAATACTTTAGAAAACTTGAATTCTCATGAGCTTACAAACAAGACAATTGAGAAAGATCAACATTGAGTTTTTATCACAAGCGAGATGTCTCTCTGATGTGGATATTGTGACTCTGATTTGAGATATTTCCGAAGGCAAAACAAGCATAAACAAGAACCTAGAAAAATTTCAACAAGAAAAGCTAGTCAAAATATTACAGAGACATTCTTCTGCATATGCATGGGAGTACACTGATATGAAAGGGATAAGCCCTAAGACTTGCACTCATCACATCTACATAGAGGAAAATTGTAAACCAATCAGACAACCTCAAAGAAGGATGAATCCAAATCTTGGGGAGATTGTTAAAGAAGAATTGGAAATTAACGAATGTCAACTGTGCATCCTATTTGGCGGATGGTCGTTAGGTTTCTCCTTTGGTAATTGTGCCCAGTAGTAAATGGATTATGTATTGACTGCAATTAAACGAAAGCTATTGATAGATCATTACCCCTACCTTTCGCAGATCGGGTGTTAAGTACATTGTTTGGCAAGTACTATTTCATTTCTAGATGGGTTTAGTGGTTATAATCAAATTCAAAGTAGCGGACGAGAAAAAACCACATTTACCTCTTAGAATTTTGTGTGGAAATGTGCCATTTGGATTATGCAATGCACCTGCAACATTTCAAAGGGCAGTATTAGGAATATTTTCAGATCTAATACATGATTGTGTAGAGGTATATATGGATGATTTCACAGTTTATGGAAACACATTTGAAGAGGCCTTAGCAAACTTGGAAAAAGTTTTAAAGAGATGTAAAGAAGCAAATCTTTCACTTAGTCATGAGAAGTGTTTTATGATGTTTACTGAAGGAATTGTTTTGGGGCATCACATTTCAGGGGATGGGATTAGAGTTGATGAGTCAAAAGTTGAATTCATCTCTAACTTATCTATTCCAAGTTGTCAAAAAGATGTTAGGATTTTTCTAGGATTTACAGGATATTATCGAAGGTTTATAGAAAACTTCACCAAGATAGCATCTCCACTTTTCAAATTACTTACCAAAGATTGTGAATTTAAGTGGAATCCTGATTGCGAGTTAGCCTTTGAGACCCTGAAAACAAAAATTTCTGAAGAACCTATTTTAAGGGGACCTAACTGAAAGTTACCTTTTCATATTTCAACAGATGCCTCAGATACAGCTCTAGGAGCAGTATTGGGACAAAAAGACCTGATTCCTTATGCCATCTACTATATCAGTAAAAATTTGACTCCTTCAGAGTTAAACTATACTGTAACTGAAAAAGAGTTTTTAGCTGTTGTTCATGCCATAAACAAATTGAGACACTATATAACAGGCTATGAAACTTTTGTTCACACAGATCACTCTGCAATTAGATATTTAATGAACAAATCAATTACTAATGGCAGAGTCATAAGATGGTTATTGAGTTTACAGGAATTCAACATTACCATTCTAGATAGGCCTAGAAAAAAAAACACAGTAGCTGATTTCCTATCTAGACTCCAAAACATCCAAGACAATACCCCAGTTGAAGATCAATTTCCTGATGAATATCTTTTTGCAATTTCTACTCAAACTCCTTGGTTTGCTGACATTACTAATTATTTAGTTTCAGGGAAATTTCCTTCAATAATGAATGCAAGAGACAAAAGAAATATCATTTATGACAATGCAAAATATTCATGGGTTGCTAATGAGTTATACAAAACAGGTCCAGATTTTATCATTAGGAGATGTGTTCGGGAAGATGAGATGCCTGAGATCCTCAAAGCATGTCATGATGAACCTTGTGGCGGACACTTTGCTGATAAAAGAATAGCTTATAAGATCCTTCATTTAGGATATTATTGGCCATCCCTTTTTAAAGATGCTAAAGAGTATGTCAAAAGGTGTGACAGTTGCCAAAGGGTAGGGAAACCTTCTCCTTCGGGTGAGATGCCATTGCAGCCTCAGGTACATATTGAACCTTTTGAAAAATGGGCTTTAGATTTTGTAGGACCTATTAGTCCTCCATCAAGACAAAAGAAATATATATTAGTTTGCATTGATTATGTTACCAAATGGGTAGAGGCCAAGCCATTACTTTCTGCTACTGAAGCATCTATAGTTAATTTTCTTTTTGAAGATATTTTTACTCGTTTTGGTGTCCTAAGAGAAATTGTTACAGATCAAGGAGCTCAATTCACATCAAGGCTAGTAGAACAAATGATGGAGAGGTACAAAATCAGACACAGAAAATCTACTCCCTATCATCCACAAGAAAATGGTCAAGTGGAATCTACTAATAAGGTCATTGAAGGGATCCTAACGAAGACTGTTCATTTGCATAGAAGAGATTGGGCAGATAGGCTTCCTGAAGCCTTGTGGGCCTATAGAACTACATGGAGGAGCACAACAGGCCATACTCCTTATGAACTTGTTTATGGAAAGCAAGTTTTGTTTCCCATAGAGTTCCAGATTCAAACTTTCAAAATGGCAATTCAGCTAGGACTTGATCTATCAGAGGCACAAAAGCACAGATTGGAGCAGATTAATGAATTGGATGAGATCAGACAAGATGCAGTTCAGAAAACAAGTATATTCCAACAGCAAAGGACTAGATGGCATGACAAGTACATCAAGGAGAAGAAGTTCAAAGAAGGTGACTGGGCTCTCTTGTTTGATTCAAAGTTCAAGGATTTTCAAGGTAAATTTCAAACACATTGGCTTGGGCCATATGAAATTGTGAGAATTTTTTACAATGGAGCAATAAAAATCAAGACAATAGATGAAGAAGAGGTTACTTTTCTTGTGAATGGTTATAGATTGAAGCTGTATCACAAACCACTCTCAAAAGAAGAATTTGTCAAGAAGTTCCAAGAAAACAGTGATGTGAAGCTAATGAAAAAGAATCTTTCTTCTTCATCAACTTAATTGAATTTTCTGAAGTTAGATATATTGAAAAATAAATAAATAAATAAAAGTATAAACATGAAAACCAATCACTGATTGGCATGTTTATACAGAAAAGATAGAGTGAAAATCAAAATTTTTCTGACACTCTAACTTTTCTTTTCTTTTCTTTTCTTTTTCTGCAAGCAGCTGTTACAAAATCATAAGTGCAGATCCATTTCACTTATGGTCCATCTCATTTCATCCATTCATATTCCATTTCATTCATTCATCCATACTCCATTTCACTTCATTCATTCATACTTCACTTCATTCCATATTTCATTCATTTCATTCCATACTTCATCCACCTCATTTCAATTCCAGATTTTTAAAGTTTGATGTTTTTCTGCAATTAAATAATACATATCATGAATTGCAGCCCACTTCTCATACTTCACTCCATTTCATAAGTTGTGATCCATTCCACTCCATTATTCATTTCATTCATACTCCATCCTACCATATTTCATTATTCATTTCATACAACCTTTCATCATTCCAGCTTCAAACCATATTCAAAATTCTCTACAGGTACATTCTGCAGCCAGTCAGACATTCTGTAGCCAGACAGACATTCTGCAGCCAGAGAGCCTAAAAGCATTATCTAGTAATCATTTAATCTGCAACAAAATGATCCTGCATATCCAAGAACAAGCAAATTCAAGGGAGTTATGAAGACTCAAAAAGTAATGATTTTCAGGGGAGAACAAAGCATATGAAGATCACAAGAAAATCAAAGCAAAGGCAAAGGTATGAAATTATTATGGTGACATATCATGAAAAAATTTAGCATAGTTCAGTTATATATTATTCAAAAAATTTGTTTTAATTAATTTTGTTGATCATGCCTAACAAACCTCCCACAAAAACTTTGGATAAAACTCCTTCTATTCTGCCATCTCAAAACCCATATCCGATCATCATTTCAAAATCTAAACGGTTAAAGTACTGAAGTGATTGGATTAGTCACGTCACTATGCATTTAATGATGATTTTTGAATTCGTTACAAAATATCTACGCGGTCTTTCCTTCTGTGATATCTTTCAACTCATATACATCATCTTCACCTCATTATATTCATTCCGTAACCACTCCATATCACTCTTTCCCGTAGCCAAATTTTAACCATTTAGGTCTGTGAGACAGAGGCATCTCTGTAACAACCATTGTCACCATGAGCAGAGGAAACATTTGTGGAGCAAAAACAACTTGTTAACGGCCATTCTCACCGTGAGCAGAAGACTAGTGAATTGAAGATTGAAGAAGAGTTATGGGCCTCATAGTGAGAACTGAACCAGTTGGCATTAAGTACTTGGAAGGCTATCCCCAAATCAGAGAAATCTTACAACAAGCAGGATGGTTGCAATTCCTTGAAAAATTCAGTGGCTTCCACAAAGAGGTTACTAAAACTTTTGCAAGATCCTTTAATGGAGCCGAGGTTGAAGTTGTAGATATTAAATTCACTGTCACAGAGGCTTTTATTGCAGAAGCAACAGGATTTCCTAGACAAGGAGAAAGGTGGTTTAAGAACAGAGAATTTCATAACGAAGCATGGAAGCAAATACTCAAGTCACCAGGTATGGATGTCACCGTTTTTAAAAAGGGTATCCCTAGCCCTGCATTAAAGAACAAATGGAGGAACATGTTGCTTATCCTGCAAAAATTTATCACTTGTGAAGGTAGATATGGTACTTTCTATATTTACCATATTCGATTGATAATGCATTTTCTAAAGAAGAACTCAACTTGCCCTTTTTCTTGCTTCATAGTTTAAAGAAAATGGCTTCAAGTGTTCAAAAGAGAATTTAATTTCTGGAGACAACCTTATACCACCATGGTTTAGTCAAGATTTTAATTGAACATCATTTAGCAAAAATGGGAGATACTTGGGATGACTTCTTGGTGAGAAATCACTTTGAGGAACCAAAGGAACCTCCACCTGAAGATAAACCTACAAAAAGAAGCATAAAATGGAAATCCTCCAAAACTGAAACTGGTAAAACAATACAAGAAAGCAGTGAAGAAATGATTTCTGAAAAATTAGTTCAGATTAAGAAGCAGCTTAAGAAAGAGAGGATCATAAGAAAATTTGCCAGAGAGCAAGGAGAAGGGCCATCTCAACCGAGGAGGAGCCACAGACTGAGGGGGATACTAAAGAAAACAAAAGTTAAACAAACTGGATTCATAAACATAGAAGACGAAGAAACACCTACTGAGCAGTATTTTGATGAAGAAGCTCCTGAAATAGACCCTGCACAACAAGAAATTTACAACTATGTTGAGTCATTGGAGAGAAAAGCTTCAGAAAGTAGAGACAGAACCCCTAGTCCACCAGAGTCTGAAATAGATATGCTAAGAAGAGATAAGTACGAGCTAGAAGTACTTAATAGGCATATTAGGACTGAAAATGATATTTTGAGGGAGCAAGTTAAACTAAAAACCAATATGAATTCAACCCTGTCTCTACAAATGGACAAAGTGGAAAAGGCCAATGAAAAATTGAAAAGGAGAAACAAAAAGTTAATCAGGGCACTTACCAATTTAAGGTTCAAATTAGTCATCAGGAAGCCCAGAAGGCCTTTAACTGCCAGGAAAAGCAGAAGAAGAGGGTTGGATGTTCTTGCAGAGGTCTCAGAGTTCATGGAATAGTTGCATGAGGACATGCAAGAATCTAGCAGTGGGGGTATGTTGAGCTCCAAGAATGTTCTTTCTTCCACCACATTCCACTCCATTTATTTTGTCCATTATTAATCACAGGCTCAAATGATCAATGAAATTAGTTAAAATTGCTTTAAGAATGAATATCATGACTAACTTGCTATGTTTTTATGATTTTGTCATTGTAAAACTGTTTGAACTAGATCTAGCTACAGAATGCAGACATTTTGTAGCTAGTTGTCGATTCTGCAGCTGTCTTTATGTCTACGCAGGTTCCAGGTGTCATCTTGGAGAAAAACACATATGGGCATATTCCACATCATTCCCTCATCATTTTTTTCTCTCCACGAAGTTTGAACGGAATTCTATAGGCAGTTATGTACGTGGGAACTCAAACTAGGAGAGAGACTCCTAATAGGACAAGGACAGTCCAAATGTCCTTAATTCTATTACGTGACCACCATCAGAGTCCTAGTTTGGTTTTTATTTGGAAAGACAATTATCCCTAGGTTATCTCAAGACAGTTATGTAATTTTGATTATAAATATGGCTCAAGAAACCGAGGGACAAGGTTAGATTTTGTGATTGATTGCTAGATTTCAGAAGTTCAAAAACACTCTGTTTTGAAGTAATTTCTCTCTAATGCAAGAAGTATCACTTTATTGAAAGCACTGAGTCAATCTTGAAGTAGATTTTGTGTGCTAATCTGGTGGTAGAGGGCCCCTGCCTCCTGAGCAGCCATGTTTATACGGTTCAGATAAGTATTTTAGTCTCGTTTTTCATTTCTAGCTTAAGCACGTTTCTGAAGTTTATGTTTCATGCTTGTTTACATTGATCATCACAGCTAGACTTACTCTTATAAAATCTTCCAAAATATCATCACGATGAATAAGGCATAGCTGTGGTGTTGTAGGTTTTAGTTGCATTTCCTTTCGTTAATTATCACAGCTAGACTTACTCTTATAAACTCTTCCAAAATATCATCACGATGAATAAAGCATAGCTGTGGTATTGTAGGTTTTAGTTTCTTGTTTACACTAAGTGTCACAGCCGGTCTTACTCTTACAAACTCTTCCAAAACATCATTAACAACGAATAAGAAACAACTGTGGTGTCTTAGATTCTAGTTTTATTTGTTTTCAGTCTTATGTTTATGTTCAACTGCATTGAATAATACAGCCATACTTGTTTTACAAACTCTTCCAAAATATCATTCCTATTGAACGAGATGGACTGTAGAATTCCATAGACTAGTTGCATGTTAATTTAGTTACAGCACTCCGGAGGTAGAATGCATTTAGTTCAGCTCCGTCATTTCATTTCAAGCTTGATAATGGCTTTTTAGTTTAACACTGTTCACTGTACTTCAAGTAGACTAGTAACACTCTATTTTAGTCTTAGCTCACTGTATTAACATTCCAAGTTTAGTTGATATCCATTGCATTTTAAATTGTATTAGTTGTTAAATTTAAATACCACAGTCTTCATTACTTACCAAACTGATTTCGTTCCAAACTCATATTAATATATAATCATCTGGACAGAAGCCAGTATCAGTCTACGGCCTGGAGTATTTTGCAACCTTTTTACCATTTCACAAATAAGCCTTTTCTCAAAGACTATTCTAAAAAGAAATCTATAACTTTTGAGTGAGGCCTAGTGGTGCTAAATTGAGTTGCAGAATAGAATTAGAAGCTAGTTTAGAGTAGAAATCTTATTATGTTACAAATGTTCTTTTCCAAATATGTTCCAATAAACCTTTAACCATGGATGAGATGTTGTAACATTGTAAGTTGATTGTTTGATTGTTTATTTAGGAGAACTTCATTTACACTTAACTTGTCCATTTCTCAAGCTCTTCCAACACATCTTTAATGAATGAATTGGATAAGTTCAGTTTCATGTTGTAATTTATTCCCTTGCAATAAATTCATTATCAAGCTTTGCATTTGTTGTTTTCCATTTATAGTTTAGGCTTTGTTATGTTTTAACACAACCAATAGCTTCTTTTCACCAACACTTAGTTCTTTCCCTTTTCAACATAAAACCATAAAACCAAAAACATCATAAAAGACTAAACACAACGTAGTGAGAAACAAATACCTATGCACATATAGTGCACCACACTTCAGCAGTTTACCAACCCTGGTTGACAATTAACGAACTCAATTTAGGAACACTAGGTTGAGCACAAAAATTACCTTCAAATTTTGGAAAGTCACTAGGTACCTTCATCGGAACCGGAGGCCAATATGGATTATGAAGAATGGGATCATTGGTCAACTTGGATACATTCGGTAATTCCAACGTGGCGAGAAAAGGTAACTGAGGATTAAAAGGCATGACAGGTCCCCAATAAGGACATGTACCTGTCCTCCAACCTGGTTGAGCATAATTCCACCCCTATTGGTTTTTTCTTGGAGGATTCTGAACATAGGGGGTATAAGCCATATAATTGGGTTGATACGGTTGCTGAAAACTAGGATACGGGGGTTGATAACCAAGGTACTAACCCTGATTATATGTGGGTCCTGTTTGAGGAGTGTACGGATTTTACTATAGAGTATAAGTATAGCCTGGATGTTGAAGGTAATAACCAGAACCTTGGGGCGGATTGTAAATGGGTCGAGATTGACCTTGAAGGTAATAGCCGCCTTGGGGTTGAACGGGCTACTGGTAAGTGGGACCCTGCTGAGTCTGATAAGTTAGGCACACAGGTGGGTTCGGCTGTGGCATAGAATAGATTGACTACTGATTAGGGTTAACAGGTTGTGCAGGTTCTCCTGGTTGAACAGGTTGACCTGGCTGTGCAAGTTTCCCTGGTTGAATAGGTTGGCCTGACTGAACAGGTTGTCCTGGTTGAACAGGTTGACCCGGCTGTGCAGGTTGCCCTGGTTGAATAGGTTGGTCTGGCTGAACAGGTTGTCCTGGTTGAACAGGTTGACCCGGTTGATGAAGGACACCAGGCTGCCCCGACTGAGCGGGTTGGCCTGATGGCGGGAGAGGGCCAAGTTGTGCCTGATAACCAGATTAACCTATGACAGGACCATAAGATGGCCTTGGTTATGCAACATTTTGACCAATTGGAAAATGAGGTTGCGAGGTTGCACCAATGGTTGAGAAGGATGGGTTTGCCCCTAAGGACCGTACAACGGTCCAGGTTGATACCCCGGTTTCCCTGTGGGTCCTTGAGGTTGCCCTGGCTGGACCACAGGGTGAGGCTGCAGAGGTTGACCCTCAGGGTTGTAAGACTGCCCTTGCGGACCATACAACAGTCCCTGCTGGCCCGAAGGTTTTCCTTGTAAGGGTTGTCCTTGTGGGTCATATAGATAACTAGGCTGGGCTGAAGGTTGTCCCTGGAAGGCTTGTCCTTGTTGATTAGAAGGTTGCCCAGCCTAGGCAAATAAAAAACCGTTAATATACTGATAAGCCTCAGGAGAAGGAAAACGAAGGGGGTTTCCCTGCTCATCATATTGATATGGAAATATGTAAATCAGGGCACCATCTGGTCCATAATGGGAAAAGTAAGGACAGATGAGATCTTGGGAGGACTAACCAACCTCGGAGTTCGACGGCTGTAAAGACAACCGATACTCCTCAGGAGAAATATTCTCAGGAATAACAGAAGCTATATAAACATCTTCAGGAATTGACAAGGTCCTAGCTGATTTAGTAGTGACAGCAGGCGTAGGCGCAGCCATGCAGACAATAGGTCTAACAGGTACCGATGTGACGAAAGGAGATGCCATGAGAGGTGTCGATGGCAACATCCCTAACAAGGGAATAGTCGGCCTCGTGGATGGAGTCAATATTCCCATAGAGGCAATAGCGGCCATGACCTGACTTAAAGACCTATATCTAGCTGGGAACGAAGGACAAGGTGAAGACATAATAAAGGGTTCAGGGATGTCTTCGGGAAAAAGCTGGTAATCTTCACCAGAAGTAGGAATTCCCTCGCTAGGAGAAGGACTGGGTGAGTCCATATCTAATCCTATCGTAAGATCTTCTAAAAGACAACGAGGACTAGGAGGTATAGTAGCAGCCAAGAAAGGTGATCCCAATGTAAGAGGAGGGAAGTATTCCCCTACTCCAAATCCAAACGAAGCATTGGAAAAGGGCCAATTGAAGTCAACTGGTCCTCCAAATGGAAGTTCAGATATAACTGGTCCCTCGTCGGGAAACTCAGATACAATAGGCTGCTGATACTCAGTAGAGGACTAGGATACCTCTGATTAATCGTCTATGTAAGGGCTACCAGTAGATGAAACTGAGGGTTCTGCCACCGTGACTGTAATGAAAAGAGGAAGAGATCAAAACAAAGACACACGAGAAAAACCAAGGCAAACAACAACAGGCTGAAAAATCAATCTCTAAATGGGCGTGTGATCGTAGGTGATTAATTTTACCACATTGAAACTGGAAATTTTACTGTTTCATGTTTTAAGAGTCTAGAAATGAGTAAAAGGTGACTCTATCACTTTCAATTTGGAAACAAGTGTGAAAGAAAAATCACTTGATGATCTTTTCAAATTTAGTGAGTCAGTAAAGATCAAAATGACTGCTCTGGTAATCTAGGAAAATGGGTGTACTAGATATCCGTGAACTGCCATATACACCTTGGTAAAAATGAAAGAGAGATCAGCCAAGGACTTGATGTACGTGCAGGTAATCTCCCCGAATGTTGTGTCCGGTGTATCACGGGTAAAAGGTGGTAGAATCGGCTTCCTATAGATAAAGGATTGAAACCTAATGGGTCTCCCTTTATATATGTGATGGTACGAGGAGCACAAGTCCGTACTAGCACTATCTAAAGCCAGATGGCGAACGACAGCTACTAGATTTAGCGATGCCAGAACATGTCACTAGCCTAGACCTCTAGATATTATGTTAATGTTTCAATGTTGCCTTAGGTTAATTCAGTAAATTTTAGAGTTAATGTTCAATTTACGTTTCAATTTCCAGGCCCTATCGAATGTTGGATCTCAATAAAAACTCTAAATTCAAACTACATGCCACAAAACATCATTTTTTTCAATGAAGAGCTATCTATGGGAGAGTTGAGAGCTTTTCAAATGATAACAAAATAAAAGGCACATAAACATCCACTACTATTTGCTAGCCACCTGTAAATTCTGTCATACCCAATGGTGGCTAAGCTTGTCTTTTAAACCTTCAAGAGATAGTTCCCTTTCAAAACCTATCATCTTTTGAATTTTTTATGATAATTATTACCCTTTGGGTTAATCTTCACTATTGTTTCACTATTAGTCCTAAAATACCTGCTGTTTACCAAATAAAAAACTTCTTTTAAGGCTCCATTTTTCATCATTTCACTCCTCCTTTTACTCATAAACAGTCCCTTTTTTATCTTTCTTTCCCTTCATAAAATCTCTCCATTTACCTTCATTTAACCTCTAAATCACCTTAACCCTCTTCTAAACCTCCTATCTCCCTCTCATTTTGGTTAAAAATCCCTTCTTTCATTTACCGAAACCCCCATTTGGCCTTAAAAATCACTACTTTTGGGCCTAAAAGCACTCTTCCAAAATACAAAGGAATTAAGCCCTTGAGGGCTTATTATCTCCTTTAGCCCCTTCCTCCATGTGTCCTAAAGCCTCGCAAATGGGCGCTAAAGGGTTTAAAAAACCTTTCGGAACCCAACTTTCCTTTGTTTTTTCATTCCCGTAATATAAATTTTAAAACGAATATGGACCATTGATCTACACAGACCAATGGCCATCGTGCCTTATCCTTCTGCCCGATCACCTTCCCATCCCTTCTCCCCACTTCAAACTTCCCGCTTCATCTTTAAATCTCTGTCGTTTGTCTCGAAGATCCAACGGCCAGGATCTTTTCCCAACCATCCAAACTCACCCGATGCTCATCTGTTCCATGACAAAATATCTCACGTCATCGTGGACCTCGCTTACCTCTTAACCTTACAACTTTCCCCGTCGCATCCTTTCCACACCATCCATTCTACCTTCGATGATCCAACAGCTGATATTGCATTTCACAAAATTTTTGTGCCTAAACATTCACGCCTAATTTTTTTTCGAAATGGGCGGTATTGGGAAGGACACACATCAAATGCTGTATCGAATCACATTGTTTTGGGAAATACCACTTACCCCCCATTTTATTTTGCGAAAACCGCTGTCAGTTTTCCGCCAAAACACCACCCCTAGCAATATTTCTCCCGACTTGATCCTAGTCGTCGATCTCCGAAGATTGGATAGTTCTGAATTAATCTCACCCCCATTTTATTTTCCACCTAACTTACTCCTGAATATTTTCATTTTTTATCTCAGCCATCGATCTCTGAGATCGAATGACTCCTATTATATCGCGACCCCAATTCATTTGCCTTCATCCATTCTCCCCAGAAACTTCATTGGACGATCTCAACCGTTGATTGTTCTAATCCAATGGCTCATGTTCGCCGTCACGCCCAAACTCCATCTGCACCTGGTTAGCTATTGTGCCAAGGTTTTTTCCTCCTATCGCTGCATTTTCCAATTTCATATAGCTCCAAACCTCCTCCACCAGACCTCTGAATGCAGTTAAACCATCATCCACAGGTTTTCTTAACAAATTGTTGTGTTTTTTGCAGGATTTAATGGTGGTTGCTCTGTGTATTTCCACAGTCATAGTCAAGTGACATTTTCGACCCAGAATGACGATTCTGTGGCTTAAATCAAAGAAGAATGGATCTACAAGGTTTGAAATCCAAGTTTAATTCAAATGGATCACGATCCAGGGTTTAACAGAGACCCTCCAACTACATAAAGCCACCTGTATAAACAAAGCAGTAAAGGGTATCAGAATGAAGAAATTAATGATAAAGGGATTAAAGCAAAAGCTTGAATATCAGGTTTTTTCCATAGGTTAAAGAAATTAAGACAGTGTCAAAGAACAAAGACCCAAAGACGAAGATCAAGGCTAATTAAGCCTAAACATAGACCAAAAGAAAATTAGAAGTGTTTGAAGGTAAAAAAGAGAAAAATATCAGTGAAAGAGGCCTCCACTGCCATATCAGAGGCTATTTATCCCCTTCAGCTACTAAAGTGCCACCTGCAGCACCAATAAATCAAATGAAGTCATAGTTATTGCCCAGTCAGAAGATATTTTCCTAAAGATAGCTGAACAGTTATTTTAAACAAAATAACATATTTTAAATTGTCAGTAAAGTTATTGTAAAAGGAAAAAAGAGCCTTAAAGTCAATCTTTTCATCCACTAAGCCTAAAAAGTACAAAACAAAGTTATGAGACAGAGTTTTAAATTGGATGCTTTCCTGCCTTAGGCCTTGCATTGTTTTCAAGGCTCGGAGTTGCATTTAGCATAGCATTAATGATATTCAAGTCCCAGAACTCTTCCACCTCCTCATTTCTTCTATAAATACTTCTGAAGAAGATGAGAAGTTGTTGGTTGGTCACTAGTTGTAATACTGAAACTCTCTAAAATAATACATATTCTGTTTGAAGTTGAAGAAGAAATTCAAGTCTTGGAAGCTTGATGATGTTTTGACATGCTTATTCTTGAGAAGACTCTATCATTGGATCCCTGAGCTTAGATGTTGGTGATATATTCTAAACTGTCTGTTGTTTTTCCTGTTTTCGTTATGTTTCATAAATTCTTACTACAGTAGGATGAAAATTTTAGGCTAATAAATGACTCTTGGAAGCGCCTTAGACCTATTTATCCTTCGTTGTTTTATGTTTTCTTCTGCTGAGGTATTTTAGAGTCTTTAATATTTCTCTTTAGTCCTCATGCTTGTTTATTTCTCTAATATTTCAAATAGTTGGTTCCAGCATGATTTATGGTTTTCCATGCTTGTCTGCTACTGCTTGAAAACTGTTTTTCACGTCTCCCTTTGAAGTACATTTTTTTATAGTTAGCCAAGGAGGTCTGTTTTGATCATACCCTTTGTCCTTGATTGAACAATTGTTTTAAAGGTCTTTATAGATGTGATCATAGATGTGTTAGGTGTTCCCTCTTCTATGACTGCAATTATTAGTGAATCTTTTATGTTTTCCAAGTCCTTTGAAATAAAATCTTTAAGGAAATAGGATGTGCTCCTGAATCTTAGATTTCATTTTAAAATTTGTCTTGAAGTCATCATTTACTTAAAGTGTGGTTTGCAGAATTCATGGTTAGCCATATCTATCAAATACCTCTTTATGTTCAAGTTATGTTTTTAAGTTCCCTTTGTTGAGAATTAAATTTCTCTTTCCAAACCATTAATGTCCATCTCATTCACAAAACTAAAGGATCCTGTGGCCAAGTTAGATTTTCCCTCTTATATCCCATATCTATTGATGAGCTTGTCATGAACCTCCTCTTGACTCCACTGCCCAATGAACCTGACACTTATTATTTATATCTATAGTACATAGACCTTTCATGTTCTTTTGTAGCAATTCAACCAAACAAACAAACAAACCAAACAAACACTTGCACTTAATAACTAGTCTAAAATCAATACTTAAAAGCAAACAAGATAAATCTTTGAAAAACAAGTAAATTTGAGACATCCCTCTCTGAGAACAAGAGGAATAGATCCTGGAACTCTAAAGATTGGTTCTGATGTTGTATTGTCTTTTGGTTAGCCAATCTATCAAAAAACAGGACCCCAACATAATGGCAATCACGGTGGGACCTATTGAATCTATGATAGCCTAGCAAACTAATATAAACTCTTTAGTCCTACAGTTTCCTAAAAAATGAGTTATTAGTCCATAGAGTAGACTCTGTTTGTTTGAGCACCTTATCAAAGTGTTAAGATCAGACATAGGACACTCTTATAACCATAGAAATATACAAAATCCAAAAATATTTCAGATTGGCTTCATAAATATTTCTTGTTGTTGGGTATGAAAACATAGAATAGTGGCTTCTATAAGAATTCATACTAGGATCCATCCCGATCCAAATCCTCTTGAGATAGTTGATAATCCTGAAAGTATACTTAGGAAATCTCCTAAGGCCAAAACTTCAACTATTGTTAGGTCACTCCATAGAGCTAATTCTGTTCCTGAAAACCTTGCATCTCTACAAATTTCACAAGTTGACTTAAGAAACCCATTCAAAACTAGGTCACTTGATGATATAGATCAGATAGATTTTGAGTCTCCAACTTCATCCCATGATAGAAGTGAACATCCTAGCAACAGAGAAACTACCCCACCTGATTTGCATTTCCTTCATAATTTTGGTTTCTCTCATCCTAGATCTGCTCAACAAACTCTTGTTGGTCCATCCACTTCTGTTATCCATACACCCATTGTTCAAACTACACAATTTCATCAACCCCCTCCTATTTTACATCCCCCACCTGTAAACCCCCCACTTTTTCCACAACCTCCTATCATGAAAAAATGGTATGCTCCCCTAGTCCTTCCTTTACCTCTAGTCAATCTGCCACAAGACTATCAGTCCAAAATACCATTATATGATGCCAGTGGTACTACTGCTGCTTCACAACATGTGGACAAGATGAATGACTATTTTGATAGAAATGAGATAGATGATGAAACTGTTAAACTCAAATTGTTTGCTCAAAGTTTAGGGGGAGAAGCAAGAAAATGGTTCAAAAGCTTAACCCCTAATAGTGTTAATGACCTCCAAGCCTTCCATCAGTTATTCCTAAACAAGTGGGAAGTTAGAAAAAACCCTCTCTAAATACTTTCAGACTACAACAACCTCAAAAGAAACACCGGGGAAAGTGTTCAAGATTATTGCACTAGATTCAATAGTGTTTATAATGCACTGCCCCCAGACTTTAAACCTCCACAAGGTTCAGCATTGGCCAAATTTCTTGGAGGATTTGATCCTAAAATGGCCTATCAGCTAAGATAAAGAGACCCCTTGATTCTAGAAGACATGCAGAAGGGAGCTATTGCTGTGGAGGTAAATCTGATTGAGAAAATAAATAGGATGAGGAATGAAAATAAAGTATCATTTAGGGAGGAATTTTCACCCTCCACATCTAGCTCAAAAATGGAAAGGATGATGGAAGAGATGATGAAAAAGATGAGCATACTTGAGAAAGCACAACCAAGAGACAATCAGAACAACCCCCAAAATAGAATTAGGAACCAGAATTATAGAAGAGAAAACAATCAAGATAAACAAAGGGACAATAACCAACAGATTAGACCTCCCTTCCAACAAAACTACGTAGATCAAGACGAGGAAGAAAGGGAGATTGAAATATTAGAGGAAAATCATGTAAACTTGATTGGATCAGACAGTGAGGATGATGTCTTCCTTACTGAAGAAGAAGAAGGTTTATTCTCCTCAGAACAAAATGAGAACACTTATGAGGATTTTGAAGATTATAAGTTGGGTTTTGAGAATGCAATCATGGAGGTACAGAAACAGTATGATCTTAGAAGTAAAGGGAACCTAGATAATTCAAAATATAAAAACACTACCACTGCTGTTAGGAAATATACAGAGAATCAGCCTAAGAAAGCAGTAGAGAAAACCAACATTTTGGCTGAGAAAAAAGATTTAAACAAAGAGAAAAGCAGCCAGCCAAATGTTGAACAAATCAGCCCTAGCACTTCAGCTAGTGGCCCTAACAAAATTGTCCCAAATAGCAGTCCAAACAAAGTTCAGCAAATCAGAATTGCTGAAAGGAATTCAATTGAAAAAACATATGTAAATATGACAAAATCAATAGTTCCTTTCAGCCTTGAAGGAGAGATTGCAAAGATAAAAATTACTATACCTCTAACTGAACTAGTAACCCAAGAAGTGTACAAAAACCAGGTTTTGAAAACCTTAAATTTAGGAAGTGACACTGATACATTAAACTTGACAGATGACAAACTAGAATTGTTGTTTGGTCCAGAAGTTGAAGGAAAATACCAAGAAGGAGTTATCCCTCCCTTCTATGTTAGTTTGAATATACATGATAGAATATTACACAATGCCATGTTATACTCTGGAGCTTCACATAATCTTATGCCCAAAGTAGTAATGGAAAGCTTAGGCCTAGAAGTTACTAAACCATACAAATGTCTGTATTCCTTTGATTCAAGCAGAGTCAAATTCTTGGGTTTAATCAAAGATTTATGTGTAAACTTATCTCAAATCCCTGCTAAGAGTCTAGTTATGGACATAGTAGTAGCTGACATCCCCCCAAAGTATGGCATGCTTTTATCAAGATCTTGGGGAGCCAAACTTCAGGGGAGCCTTCAAATGGACATGTCTTATGCCACCATCTCAGTTTTTAACCAAAATAGAATATTATACAAGGAATCCCACATGAAATATATGGTGAGAAATATAGATAAGCCAACAACTCTCCAATATATTCCATTCAATCAAGTTTAGATTCCTTTATCTTGTACAATGAATATGAAATCATTCAACAAGAAAAGGAAAACAAAGAAGAAATCAATTTACTAGATAAGTCAAAACTGCCTTCAACTCATATACAAAACATTAGAAATCAACAGCAATAAGAAAATGAAAATGGGGCAAAAATACTTTGGACAATAAAATTTAATGGGGCTTGTAATAAAACAAGTGTAGGGGAAGGTGTATGGATTCAAAATACAAATCAGGGTTATTCATATAAACTAGATTTTCCATGCACCAACAATATTGTTGAATATGACGCCTTTCTCCTTGGCTTACAATTGCTTAAACAATTAAAAGCCCAGAAAATATCAATCCTAGGAGATTTTGAACTTATCATAAGACAAATCAAAGGAGAATACTCAGCTAAAAACCCAAGACTTAGAGAATATCAAAATGTTTCCCTTGATCTCCTAAAGACCTTTGAAAAATATGAACTCATTTTCATACCAAGAGCAAAAACTCATCTAGCAAATGAACTTGCCTTCAATGCCAGCAATTTCCAAGTACCTTAGATAAATGAACATCTTAACATAAAGGTCAAGAATAGGCCTACAGTGCTTGACAATGAGGACCACTAGCAAGTGTTTGACACTGACAAACACATAGATGATTTCCTAAAATCAAAAAATGATTTTTCCATACCAGCATTGGAAACCAACCATGAAGAAAAATGTTTGGATAATGAACAAATCCTAGAAACAAAAATGACATATTCTACTGATATAAATCACTGTGAGAATCTTTTTGAAGCAGAATTAATTGACAACACAGACTAGAAAGACTTGGAAGTTTTACAATGCAAGAATGATACAATTCCAAGAGGACTCACACCTTTATAACACCTTTTTAACTTTAATGATGTAGCCAAAGAACCAAGAATGGAGCCTATGGAAACAGATATAGAAGAACATAACATAGGCAGCCTAGTAGAACCCAAGATGATCAAATTATCTAGCACACTCTCAGCTCATATAAAACTGCAATACATAGAGTTTTTCAAAGAATTTAGAGATGTGTTTGCTTGGGGATACAAAGATCTGAAA
This sequence comes from Pinus albicaulis, assembly GCA_034641835.2. Taxonomy (NCBI): domain Eukaryota; kingdom Viridiplantae; phylum Streptophyta; class Pinopsida; order Pinales; family Pinaceae; genus Pinus; species Pinus albicaulis. The sequence continues at coordinate 1,189,324,900 of CM076572.1, read as the reverse complement.
TCTTATGACACTAGCATCATTCAACATAAAATTTCTCTTAAGGAAAATCAGAAACCTTTCAAACAAAAAATAAGGAGAATAAACCCTGTTTTATTACCTTTAGTCAAGAAATAAATTGAAAAAATGTATGATGCTGGGATTATAGTACCCATTAGATATTCAGAGTGGGTGTCAAACTTAGTTTCTGTTAGGAAGAAGACAGGAGAAATCAGGCTTTGCATTGACTTTAGAAATCTAAATAGAGCCTCCCTGAAAGAAAACTACCCCTTGCCCAAGATGGACCATAAAATTCAAAGGGTAGTTGGGTCAAAAAGAATATCACTGTTGGATGGGTTCTCAAGGTACAATCAGGTGTTAGTGCTCCCAAGTGATCAACACAAAACTGTTTTTACTACACCTTGGAGCACCTTTATGTATATCAAAATGCCATTTGGTTTGATGAATGCAGGGGCCACCTTCCAAAGGGCCATGGAAATATCCTTCTTAGAAGATATTGGCTATTTTATAATCATTTACCTTGATGACATAACTGTTTTCTCTAAAACTGATGAAGAACACTTGATTCATTTAAGAACATTTTTTGAGAAATGTAGGAAATTTGGCCTATCTTTGAACCCAAAGAAGACACTCTTTGGTCTCCAAGAATGTAAAATTCTTGGTCACATAATTTCAAAGGAGGGAATCAAAGTAGACCCTAAAAGGATTGATGGCATATTGAAAATCAGCCATCCAAGAAGCCTCAAAGAATTACAATCTTTCATTGGAAATATTAATTTTTTGAGGAGGTTTATCCCCAACCTTGCTAAGCTATTAAGAAACATAACAAACATGCTTAAGAAAGAGGTAGGTGTGAAATGGACTACACAAGCTAAACAATCATTTGAACTGGTTAAACAAGCTCTTACTCGAACACCAGTCTTGATTAGTCCAGAATTCAACAAAGATTTTTATATCTTTTATTTTGCATCAAAACATATAATAGCTACAGTATTACTTCAAAAGAATGATTTGGGGCAAGAACAACCAATATCATTTTTTAGTAGGGCCTTAAGAGATGCTCCTCTCAAATATAACATCATGGAGAAGCAAGCCTTAGCATTAGTGAAAGCACTAAAAGACTTTAGAGTCTATATTTTACACTCTCACATAATTGCTTTTGTTCCACATACTGTTGTCAAGGATATTCTAATTCAAGACCCTGATGGTAAAAGGGGAAAATGGATTGCTAGTATTCTTGAATATGACTTAGAAATCAGGCCCACCAAAATAATCAAAGGGTAGGGATGAGCTAAACTCATGGCTGAGTCAAACTTCCAAGCACTAGATATGAATATGGTAAACGTGTTGGAAGAAATGGAAGAATGCACTGCTCCTTTCATTGAAGAAACGTTTTTGAATTTTCAATGGTATGTTGACATCATTTATGTGCTTTTATATCTAAATGTCCCTCCTCCTTTGTCTAAAACTAAAGATATATTTTTGAAACAAAAAACTTTGAATTATTTCATATTATATGAGGTATTATATTGGAAAAATGTCGTTGGAATTTTTTTTAAATGTTTAATTGAGGATGATGCAAGAAAAATCATGCATGAGCTGCATGAAGGAGAATGTGTAGGACACCTCTACTGGAAGACCACAGCAAAAAAAATCCTCAAATATGGTTACTATTGGCCCACCCTTTTCCCAGACATTCAAAATTTAGTCATTTCTTGCCATAAGTGTCAAATTTTTGATGGCAAAAGAAAGCTCCTTCCCTTACCCTTACATCCCATCAGTGTTGAGGCACCCTTTCAACAATGGGGCTTGGACTTCATTAGGGAAATTCACCCATCTTCATCAGCCCAACATAAGTGGATCCTCACTGCCACTGACTATTTTAGTAAGTGGATAGAAGCCATACCATCTAGGAATGCTACTGACTCTGTCATTATCAAGTTCCTTAAAACCAACATCCTATCCAGGTTTGGTTGTCCTAGAAAAATCATAACAGATAATGCTGCTGCCTTCAAGTCTAAAAGAATGGTTTATTTCTGTTACAAATACCACATCACCTTGGGCCACTCTACTGAATTAGTTGAAATACCCCAAGGAAATGGATTAGTTGAATCCTCCAACAAGAGCCTCATCAATATCATCAAAAAACTGTTGGAGCAGAATCAGAAGTCATGGTACAGTAGGTTGGTTCATGCCTTATGGGCTAATAGATTAACTACTAGGAAGTCAATAAACATGTCCCCCTATCATCTGGTTTATGGCATGGATGCAATCTTCCAAACCTCGTTGAGAGTTCCAGTCATGAAACTCCTCCAAGAAGTGCAAACTGAAGAGAATTATATGCAGAGAAGAATCAACCAAACAATTCATTTACAACAGTTCAGAGAAGAAGTCTATGAAAGAACACAAGTAGTCCAAGACAATATCAAGAAACTAATTGATAAAAGGGCTAAGGCAAACAATTTCCAAGTTGGAAATGTGGTTCTCAAGTGGGATTCAAGAGGAGAAGAGAAGGGAAAACATGGCAAGTTTGATAACCTATGGAAAGGACCCTATATTATTCATGCTGAGAGGGGTCATAATGCATTTTTCTTGAAGGAGTTGAGTGGAGAATATCTATATGGAGGTCCTGTCAATGGCAGGATGCTCAAGCATTACTTCTGTCAAGAGTCATGAGTTTCAAAGCTTTCTAATTTCCATTGTAAATATCATTGTTTGAACATTGCATTCAAAGTTAGAAAAATAAAAATAAAAAAACAATAGAAAAAAAGAGAGAGGGCAGAATGAAAACAAGAAAGGTATAGCCCCATACCAAAAAAGAGAGACAAAGTTTGAAAGTGTGCAAGCTCAAATGTCACTCCTAAAAACACACTTCTAGTTAGTCATACAGCCTAATTATGACTAATTATTTTTTCAATTTATTGCTGATAGGTTAGTGATCAACCAAACAGCACAATCTTGGCTTATCAGTAGGGTAGATTAGGATAGAGGAAACAAAGGTTCAAACAAATTCAAAATCTGAACCTATGAATCTCAAAAGAAGAATGGCTCTAATTAGATTAAATATTGAGCCAAAAGAGAGGAAAATAAATGGTTCTAAAAGCTCAAAACTTGAACCATATAAGAAAGAAAAACAGCTCAAACAAACCCAAAATCAGAGCTGAAGAGATAGTGCAGGAGATTTTAATTTTCAGATCTTAAGCCTTCACATTTTGTTTTACTTTTCTACAAATAAAATCTATGTGCAACTTGTTTTTATGCCATAGATCTGCAGCAATTCAAATTGCTTAATCTTGGCTTGGCTACTTTTAAATTTCCTGTTTTAGAATTTAGAGAATAAAGGTCTATCAGACAGTCTAATCCTGACAGATAGTAGTTAGGTAGAGAAACTTACGAGTTCAACTGCTTAATTTGAATTCATGGAGAAATAAGAGTAAACTTAGACTAGGTTTATGTTTTTTCCAAAAAGAATAAAATGTTGATGAAGAGAGTTTGCTAGTCCAAATGCACTCTGAAAGAAGAAAAAATGTTAGGATCATTAGGAATGGGTAGGTAGAGATGTTGTTTTGTTAGAATTCCATTGTTTTAGATTACTGCAAAGATTGTCAAATCAAAGAAAGGTCAGCTAAAGGAAAATAAATTTGTTGTCCAATGGATAAGGCACTAGACTGTTGAAAGCTAGAGATCAGTACGTGAGGTTCTGGACACCTAAAGAACCAGTTTTCCTCCCCAAGTGGAGCCACTGTTAGCCACCTATAAAATCTGTCATACCCAATGGTGGCTAAGCTTGTCTTTAAACCTTCAAGAGATAGTTCCCTTTAAAAACCTATCATCTTCTGAATTTTTTATGATAATTATTACCCTTTGGGTTAATATTCACTGCTGTTTCACTATAAGTCCTAAAGTACCCATTGTTTACCAAATAAAAAATTGCTTTTAAGGCTCCATTTTTCATCATTTCACTCCTCCTTTTACTCATAAATAGTCTCATTTTTATCCTTCTTTCCCTTCATAAAATCTCTCCATTTACCTTCATTTAACCTCTAAATCACCTTAACCCTCTTCTAAACCATGTATCTCCCTCTCATTTGGGTTAAAAATCCCTTCTTTCATTTATCGAAACCCCCATTTGGCCTTAAAAATCACTATTTTTGGGCCTAAAAGCACTCTTCTGAAATACAAAGGCATTAAGCCCTTGAGGGCTTAGTATCTCCTTTAGCCCCTTCCTCCATGTGTCCTAAAGCCCCACAAACGGGCACTAAAGGGTTTAAAAAACCTTTTGGAACCCAACTTTCCTTTGTTTTTTCATTCCTAATGTTAGCACTCAAATCTACCTCAGGCTGAAATGAAGTAAAACTCAAGGCTACATCAAACCACGCTAAGCCTCGTAGCTAGCCCTACGAGGACAGGAGAGGGCTCTCTCCGTCAATCTCGAGAAAATAAGCAATAGGATGCGAGATGACTTACAATAAGAACTGATTTTAGGCTAGTAAAGAGATAGGTATGTTTGTTTTTTGATTTTTTGGGTTTTCGCTGGAGAAATGGGAAAACAAGTTTTGGGTCCGGGGATAAGGTCAGACCTTTGCAGAGTTCAAGCTGGGGCGAGGTAGGTGATGATCTTGATGCTTTAAATTGGATTTTATGGATAGATTAGACCGACGAGGAGCTGAAGAGGGCAAAGAAGAACTTGTATCCTCTCCAAACAGCTGAAAACATATAGAACTAACTGAATTCAAAGGCTAAGCATTGTAAACAATGGATTCAACCTTATTTCACTCATTCAATTTAGTTCAGAAGCATAATGAAAGGATGGAAACATTAAACATGAAGAAACTTACAGTAAACAAAGGAGAAACATCATCAAGAATAGAACACCACAAGGATCCCAACAAGTGCCGCAAAACCCCTGATCTTTCCTTAGCCAAAATATGAAAAATATGTACAATAGTATCAAAAGTATCCCAAGAGTCCAACCTCTCCAACCTCTAAAAAGGATTGAGAAATTACAATATATAGAGCACTCTAACCCCTTTCCCCACCTCTAGGGGTCGAATTCCCTCTTCAGGGATCAGTTTCAACCAATTCTAATCATGGAACTACAATCTAGGCAGCTAACAACTTGCCTCTAAAAGAGTGGAAACTGATCCATTACATGATTTTTTTACTCATTTGAGAGTGAATCTTCTAGAAGAGATAAAAACAAGCCAAAGTTACATATCAAACATGAATTTACATCATAAAAACCCAAGAATTCTATCCATAAGCAAAACTGGTCCATAATAGGCGAAATACTGAGCTGGCAGCTGAAAATTCAGAAAAATTCCTAGGTGGGTCGCTCCTGAACTGCGTGGGTCGCTCATGTTCCAGGCTGATTTTGAGGTAGCTCCCGGCATCCAAATTGAGCTCATGATAGCTCGTTGGAAAGCCCTGGATGTCTAATTTCCAACCCAAGTAGAATTTCTGAATTTGGAGTTTATTTGACCCTCCAAAACCGCATTCTCCCAGAGGTACTTCCTGCTGGTGCAAAAGGTGGCAGCAAGGTGGTTTTCATGGTGTTTTTGAGTTGTTTGACCATCCAGATTTTGTTGAAATGCTAAGTTGACTTCAGAGGATGCATAATTAACCATGAAAAATCCAAAAATGTAAAAATATCCTCCAGCAAGTGTCTCAAAAAAAAGCGAGCGCATGAGCGCGCGACCCACGTAGCTGCAAAACCTGTTTTTTAGACCAAAATTTTGAAAATGACAAAATTTTCTCCGAATTTGCCCAAATTCGGAGCGGAGGTCCTCCGTCATGTGTCCTGCCCAGTCAATGAAGACTCGGCCAAAATCCGAAGTGGATCAGGCCTTTTCCGCCATTTTAGTGCTCTCCTGGTGCATGCAGCTCCTGTGGTGAAAACACTGTCTCGGTTGTATGTGTTGGTCTCAATCATTATCCTGTGAATGTACCTGCGCTGATGAAGAAGGCGAGACCCCTTCCACGCCATGTGGAGATAGTACTCGCGTTGCTGATGAAGTCAACGAGACCCCTTCCAGCCCGGGTGAAGATAGTACTCGTCGTGATGTTGAAACAAAGCTATGTGGCTTCTTTGATATGTTACCACTACTGGTGCACTGGTATGCTCCATCTCAGTGCATCAACCTCAACGATTGAGTCACTGTCCGACTCCTGCTCATAGTCTGACTCTGTCTCTGACATGGCTGCGAACAAGATATGTGCAATATGTATACTGATATAGATGCAGTGAAGGCAAAGTTATAATGTATGTTTCAAACGCCCAACAAATATCCCCCACTGTCAAAGCACCATAAGGAAACAAACAATGATAATAGCTCTGTTTTAGGTGGATTGGAAAGGCACAATCTCTGTGTTTAAATGCAAGTGAACTTTGATCAAAAGGAGCGGGTAACTTTCAAAATTTTGAACAAATTTTATCAAAGGAGAGCATGGCATCAATAGAATGTGTTTGTCTATGAGTAATAACCACAAAGGTCTCAATGGGCAGTTTGAAACAAAGTCATGAAAATGTTTTTGAATTGGGCAGCGAGACTCATTACAACCACAGTCACCATGGAACAAAGGGTTTTAAACATGGTATAATAATAGCAATGGTCAAAATGGCAAAATGGGCATGAGAGCAATATGGTTTTGATATTATATGCAAAGCTGGATGTATCACTACCATGAGATAGCAAACAAACTCATTCAACCATTCATTTTCATTTTAAAACCCTGAAAACAAGAATGCTATGACTGTGGGGTTTTAAATCCTCCGTTGAACATTTGAAACCACCAATGATGCCACCAATGCATTTCAAAAACATCAATCAATTGATAAAAACCTGTTTGAAGGCCAGTTGCATCGATTCCAAACAAGGCTGGGCGCTCAGAATGAATCTCGAAACCCTGTGTCTGCGTGGGTCGTGCAGCCTCTGCGTGGGTCGCGCAGCCTCTGCGTGGGTCGCTCTGCCCAGGTGGGTCGCTCGGGCCCCAGGTGGGTCGCTCGAGCCCCTTGCCACATAGTGCATTTTACAGGAAGTGTTTGGAGGCCTTCCCGGTGTCCAAATCGGGCGTGTGATAGCTCGTTGGAAAGATATTGGAGTCTAATTTCCAACACAAGTGGAATTAGGCAATTTGGATTTCATTTACCCTGTCAAAAATCAAATCTCCCAACACTAGTCAAAATGATCAGAATGAGGCTGCCTCAAGGCAGAGCGATGTTGCAGTCAACTTTTGAAGGTCTTCCTCAACTCCAAATTGAGCTCATGATGGCTCATTGGAAATTTATTTCTGTCTAGTTATCTGTTAAATCATCAAGTAAGTCATTTGGCCAAACATGCTAGGAGAAAACTTGCTTTTCGCAAGGTCACTTCAGAGGTGCATTCAATTCTCCTGAGGCAACGGAATTTTTTACATTTCTCTAAAACCATGATACCTGTGTAAAAAGTGAAGGAGGTTTTTCTTCCTAGGCATGGTTTGAACAAAAACCTCTCTCAGTTTTCCAAAATTCATCTTTGATTGCTCTGAAACCTCTTTTGAGCGAAACTTACCCCGATGTGTGAAACAAGGAATTTTGTCGAAATGAAGCGAAATGAAGGGGATAGGGGGCTTCTAAATTCTTGGGGAAATTTTGGGAAGTAGGGAGGGATGTTAGGAAGCAGGGGGAAGTGGAATCACAGAGATTGAGTGAGGGGAAAGGGTCCAAAAGGGCAAAACACAGGCCTAGCCTAGGAAATTGCCAAGTTTTGGCTAGAAACTAGGGTTTGTGCAAAAATGAGGAATTTGGGGGATCTCAGTGATGGGAAGTGTTTACTTAGGTGAATTAATGATAGGGGAAGGTGTATGAACATCAGGATACAAGTTTTTCGATGATTTGACCATCCAAGAGAAATTACCTCCAAAACCCTAGGAGAGGGAAATGGACCTTACCAAGGCACAACTGAAGCATGAACAACGTGTAAAATGACTCAATGGAACTTGACATGATGATGAAAACCCTCTGAATGATGGTACACTCAGCTGAATGGTGACATGGACTGACATTTGGACAAATTTGAAAAGAGTGAAAACCAACCCTAGACCTAATGCCTAGTGATCAAATTTTGCTTGAAGACTCTTTGAAATGACAAAATTTGACTTTGACACTTTAAAATCACTTTGAAAGAGCATGTTTGATCACTGGAGGAAGGCTGCAAAAGCTGACTCTAACACCTGACATATAAATTTTAAAACGAATATGGATCGTTGATCTACATAGATCAATGACCATCGTGCCTTATCCTTCTGCCCGATCACCTTCTCGTCCCTTCTCCCCACTTCAAACTTCTCGCTTCATCTTTAAATCTCCGCCGTTCATCTCGAAGATGCAATAGCCAGGATCTTTTCCCGATCGTCCAAACTCACCCGACACTTTTCCTCTCCATGAAAAAATATCCCACATCACTGTGGACCTTGCTTACCTCTTAACCCCGGAAATTTCCCCATCGCATCCAGTCCACACCGTCCGATCTACCTTCGATGATTCGATGGCTGATATTACATTTTGCAAAATTTTTGCACCTAAACGTTAACGCCCAAAAATTTTGTGAAATGGGCGTTATTGGGAGCGACACGCGTCAGATGTTGTATTGAAACACATTGTTTTGGGAAATACTGCTTACCCCCCATTTTATTTTGCAAAAACTGCTGTCGGTTTTCTTCCAAACCACCGCACCCCGCAATGTTGCTCCCGACTCGATCCTAGCTATCAATCTCTGAAGATCGAATGGTTCTGATTTACTATCACCCCCATTTTATTTTCCACCTGACTTACTCCCAAATATTTTCATTTTTTATCTCAGCCATCGATCTCTGAGATTGAATGGCTCTCATTATATTGCGACCCCAATTCGTTTGCTTCATCCATTCTCCCCAGCAACTTCATCGGACGATCTCAACTGTTGATTGTTCTAATCCAATGACTCTTGTTTGTCGTCGTGCCCAAAATCCATCTGCACCTGGTTAGCTGTTATGCTAGGATTTTTTCCTCCTATCGCTGCATTTTCCCATTTCGCACAGCTCCAAACCTCCTCCACCAAACCTCTGAATGCAGTTAAACCATCACTTGCAGGTTTTCTTAACAATTTGTTGTGTTTTTTGTAGGATTTAATGGTGGTTGCTCTGTGTATTTCCACACTCATAGTCAGGTGACATTTTCGGCCCAGAATGACGATTCTGTGGCTTAAAATCAAAGAAGAAAGGATCTACAAGTTTTGAAATCCAAGTTTAAATCAAATGGATCACGATCCAGGGTTTAATAGAGACCCTCCAACTAAATAAAGCCACCTGTATAAAAAAAGCAGTAAATGGTATCAGAATGAAGAAATTAATGATAAAGGGATTAAAGCCAAAGCTTGAAGATCAGGTTTTTTCCACATGTTAAAGAAATTAAGACAGTGTCAAAGAACAAAGACCCGAAGACGAAGATCAAGGCTAATTAAGCCTAAACACAGACCGAAAGAAAATTATAAGTGTTTTAAGGTAAAATAGAGAAAAATATCAGTGAAAGAGGCCTCCACTGCCATATCAGAGGATACTTATCCCCTTCAGCTACTAAAATGCGACCTGCATCACCAATAAATCCAATGAAGGCATAGTTATTGCCCAGTCAGAAAATATTTTCCTAAAGATAGCTGAACAGTTATTTTAAACAAAAGAACATATTTTAAACTGTTAATAAAGTTATTGTAAAGGATAAAAAGAGCCTTAAAATCAATATTTTCATCCACTAAGCCTAAAAAGCAGAAAACAGAGTTATGAGACAGAGTTTTAAATTGGATGCTTTCCTGCCTTAGGCCTTGCATGGTTTTCAAGGCTAGGAGTTACATTTAACATAGCATTAATGATATTCAAGTCTTGAAACTCTTTCACCTCCTCATTTCTTCTATAAATAATTCTGATGAAGATGAGAAGTTTTTGGTTGGTCACTAGTTGTAATACTGAAACTCTCTGAAATAATACATAGTCTGTTTGAAGTTGAAGAAGAAATTGAAGTCTTGGAAGCTGATAATGTTTTGACATGCTTGTTCTTGAGAAGGCTTTATCATTGGATCCCTGAGCTTGGATGTTGGTGATGTTTTCTAAACTGTCTGTTGTTTTTCCTATTTTCATTATGTTTCATAAATTCTTACTAGAGTAGGATGAAAATTTTAGGCTAGGAAATTACTCCTGGAAGCATCTTAGACCTGTTTATCCTTCACTGTTTTATGTTTTCTTCTGCTAAGGTATTTTAGAGTCTTTAATATTTCTCTTTAGTCCTCATGCTTTTTTATTTCTCTAATAGTTCAAATAGTTGGTTCCAGCATGATTTATGGTTTTCCCTACTTGTTTGCTGCCACTTGAAAACTGTTTTTGAAGTCTCCCTTTGAAGTACCATTGTTTATAATTAGCCAAGGTGGTCTGTTTTGATCATACCCTTTGTCCCTACTTGAAAAATTGTTTTAAAGGTCTTTATAGTTGTGATCATAGATTTGTTAGGTGTTCCCTCTTCTATGACTGCAATTATCAGTGAATATTTTATGTTTTCTAAGTCCTTTGAAAAAAAATCTTTGGGGAAATAGGATGTGCTCCCGAATCTTAGATTTCATTTGAAAATTTGTCTTGAAGTCATCATTTGCTTAAAGTGTGGTTTGTAGAATTCATGGTTAGCCCTGCCTATCAAATACCTCTTTATGTTCAAGCTATGTTTTTAAGTTCCCTTTGTTGAGAATTCAATTTCTCTTTCCAAACCATTAATGTCCATCTCATTCACAAAACTAAAGGATCCTGTGGCCAAGTTAGATTTTCCCTCTGATATCCCATATGCATTGATGAGCTTGTCATAAACCTCCTCTTGACTCCATTGCCCAATGAACCTGACACTTCTTCTTTCTATCTATACTACCTAGACCTTTCATGTTCTGTTGTACCAATTCAACCAAACAAACAAACCAACGAAACAAACACTTGCACTTAATAACTAGTCTGAAATAAATACTTAAAATCCAACAAGATAAATCTTTGCAAAACAAGTAAATTTGAGAGATCCCTCTTTGATAACAGGAGGAATAGATCATGGAACTCTACAGGAGGAATAGATCATGGAACTCTAAATATTGGTTCTGATGTTGCCTTGTCTTTTGGTTAGCCAATCTATCAAAACATAGGACTCCAACACTGTTTCCAATGCAAGCTAATGAAACTAGAAAACTTCTCTCTTAGAGTTATATAACACTAGTAATGTGAAAGAGCTTTCAATTTTCACTAGGTTAATCAAAATGCAAAGAAATTTGTTTTTGTATTTTTCAATATTTTAGAGAAAATGCACTAAATGAATGAAAAAACTAATGAAGAAACCAATTCGAGAAATGACAGTGAGAGATATGAAACAAACAAGTTCACTCAATACAAACGCACGCAATCAAGATCTAAACTGATGATGAAATCCCTCAAATCGAAGAAGAATCTCGAAAAAGACTCACAAAAACCATGTAATATAGGCTTGGAATGAGACAAAGTGAAACTTGAATGAAAGAGAGAAAAATCACTCAACTAACGTAATGATACAATGGAATCCAGCAAAATGAATTCAAAGAAGCGAAAATGCAGTCGACCGGGAAAGCAAGGACCCAAAACTCCCACTGGAGGCTCAGCACACTAAAGCACCTAGAAACCCTAGGGCTAGAATGCAAAAATTATAGTAAAAGGGAAAACAACTGGAGGAAAAGGGCCAAACACAGTCAGAAAAAACTTCATGGCACTCAATCAATCAGGAAAATGACACGAGGACTAGAAATCAAGCTCAGAGAGCCTAAAAGCAAGAAAACCTTAACACCAAACAGAGTTGGTGCACATGTTTGGCTATAATCTATGCCAAAAAAGCATTGGCGTGGGGGCCTAACTAGAAACTAGCACCAGTTGGCGCGACTGTCAAGAGCTAAACCGTGCCAATCAAGTTTACTATTGGAAAAAATGAAAAAGGACAAATAGAGACTGGATCAGGTCTTCTGGGGGCTAAACAGGGGTTTGAAACCAAAGGAGGTGAACCAGAAGAGCAAATAAATCAATCAAAAGCCAAAAGCAACCAAAAGAGGAAATAGTAACTCTAGCTGACTCCCCAGTGGAGTCGCCAGTTTGTTGAGGAGGTAAATCCCCTCTACGGACAGAGGTGATCCCACTAGCCCAGATCGGGTCTAGCAACAATAAATTCATGTAATGATGTTGGTTCCTAGTTACAAAAAGACAAAGATCACGATAAGTGGCCTACCTCAAATCCCACACAGTTGTCATTGAAGAAAAATTGATGTTTCCCATCCCTCGCTTGACAGATCACAATCCTTCCATTCGACACATCCGAACACTTGTACACATGCAAGGAAACAACGACATAAAACATAAAATCTAAAGCATGTAACCATATATCAGTCAGAAAGGATATAATTCATTGCATTACATAAAGAAATGAACACATGAATGGAACCATAAGAAGAGTCGCTTATATTATGAATGAAAAAAGGGAGATTACAAAAAATGCTCTGATGCTATGATCTTCCTTCCATGGGGTTTGTAGTGGAGCGTGTCTCAAAAAAGCCTGTCAGGAATTTGGACGAAGCTCTCTCTCTTAAGAGATTCTCTTGGCTTGGCTCTCAATAGTTATCCGGCTATAGTTTCCTTCCTACAAGTTCAGCTAGCTTGCTAATGGAGAGGGCAAGCTTTTATAGATGGAGGAAAGGAAGTTGGGATCCCTATAATCATGGGATAGGTTGTATCTCTTAGGAAGGTTCCATGATAGGTGGAAAACCACTTCCTATACATGGAGATCCGGAGCCAAACCACCCAACTCCTTTTGATGATTAATTCAGGAGTTTGTTGGAATCAAACTTCCGCCATTTTTTTTTTTTTAACATCCCTTAATAAGCTTGGCACAAGTGAAACACGGGGACAGAGCGCCAGTTGGCACACCCTCTAGTGTGGATTTCTCCCATTGGCACGAGGGATGAACTTGTTGGCAATATGATGCAGAGTGTTGTCCTTGATGGCAACCCACTGAATGAAGATAAAGACATGAGATTGTTGGCATGTGTTGTCCTTAATGGAAATACACCTGATGAAGTTATTCTTGACTTGATGGACTTGGTAAATGAAGTAAATCTAATGTGATATGATGTTTGTTGACAATATGATGTAGAGAGTTGTTCTTGAATGGAAACCCACCTGATGAAGATGATGGCAACTTACTTGATGAAGTTGTGCTTGATAGAATATGTCTTGATGAACCTGTTTAAAGATGAAAATATGATGTATCTACAGAGAGTAAAGAAGGTAATGAAGAAAGGAATTCAATATGTGCTAGATCTATGATGAAAAGAGTATGTCTCAAGGCATACGCGGATTTGTCTAAGAGAAGTCGCGTATGCACGCGGGAAACAACGTGCCAAGTCGCGTATGGGCAAAAGCGCTCATAAAGTGCAAAACCAGGGGTAACCACCATGGTATTGACCCATTGTATTGGGTAATGATTCGTCTAAATGACCCCGTCCAGGAATACCATCGGAAGTATTGTAGTTTTGGGCTCATGGTATTTTTTTGGCTCATGGTATTGAAAAAGGGTAAACCTATATAAAGAGAATAATTTCATTGTGCAAATTAGGAGTGTGGGTGCAAGATGTCTGAGCTTGAATGAATACTTCTCTGTGAAGTATATCCGTATGGAAAGGGTAAAGGCTTGATGATAGATCTAAATCTATGATGCACCAATGAAGAAAATGATGAAGAAGGGGATCTAGATCTGAAATGTATTTGTATATACTAGATCTGTTTATGGAGTGATTAGATCTGTGATGAGGCGAACATATGTCTGAAGTAAAGGGTTGAATCTGAACTGAATATCTGATCTGAAGAAGCATGCAAATTCGTAATGATTGAAGATCTATACGCTACTTCGCCGCGGAGGAAGCGCGTATATACGCGGCTTCGCTGAAGAGAAAGCGCGTATGCGCAATAAAATATACACAGAGGTATACGCCGGTTTGTGTGAACGAAAGCGCGTATATACGCGACATCAGTGAAAGGAAAGCGCGTATGCAAACTAGGGTTTGCTGAAGCATGGGGTATGAAATATCTGATCTGTTCTGCTATATTTTTTCTATCTGATCTGTGTTGTCTGAATTGATAAGTATCTGTTGGTGATGTATGTTTGAGCTTAAAAGTATGGAGTGGGTCTAGTCTGAAAATGTTGACAAAACGGGTCCGCAAGTTGTGTTCTATTGAAGTCATGGATCCAATGTGAAAATTGATGAAACGTGGTCCATAGAGGTGTCGAGGGTTGCAGCCTCACCGAGGGTCAGGCCTTCTACTGGGGTCGAGCTCCCCTTCCGTGAGGCCGGGTAACCAGGATCATGGGGTCGTAGCCTCTTCCGTGAGGTCGAAACGCAGATCGTGGGGTCGTAGCCTTTCCAGGGAGAGTACGGGTAAAACGAGTCGTGGTTGGAGCCCTTCCAGAGAGTGGTCGGTAAAATGAGCTGTGTAAGCAGCAAGGCTTGGTAGGAGTTCACACCAGCACATATGTTGTAAGATGTTTTCTCTATAATAAAATATTGAAGGCTGAGCAACTGCAGCGGTGGTTTTCTCCCGACTTGGGTTTCCACCTAAAAATCCTGGTGTTCATGTGTGATGCTTTGTGTGATGTTTTATTCTGTTCTTACTACACATGTTTACTGTTTATAGAAAATCTAATGAATGAATGATGGAATGATATAAGGGAAGAACTAATGGCATAATTATATCTCTGTGTATACGCGAGTTTTATGAAGGATATCCACGTGTATATGCTAGTTGGCTTCAGCAAAGTAGCGTATGGGTTTTAGAGCATGAAAAAGTAAAAAGTTTTAGTTTGCCCTAAATACTGATTCATCCCCCCCTCTCAGTATTTTTCCCAACAATTGGTATCAGAGCAGGTCCTTCTGCAGAAGCTTGATCGCTTGAAGGAGATCCGTCGCAATGGGAAGTCAAGAAGGAGTAATGTCTATAAAGCCACCTCTATTCAATGGAATCAATCTAATATTCTGGAAGGTACGAAAAAAAGCTTATCTGCAAAGTCTTGGTGCAGATGTATGGGCAATCATGGAAGAAGGTTATCAATACCCAACAAGTATTCCTACTGATGCAGCAGAAATGAAGAAGTATGAAATCAATGCCAAAGTAGTGAATGTCTTGTTAGGAAGCATGTCTGAATCAAAATTTGCTAAAGTGATGCAGCTACATTCAGCAAAACAAATATGGGACAAAATCATTCTAAGCTATGAAGGAGACACAAAGGTAAAAAGTGCAAAACTCCAAACTCTTAGAATTGAATATGAAAATTTGAAGATGCATAGTGATGAAAGTGTTGCCATTTTCTTTCTTCGTCTAGATGATATTGTAAATCGGATGAGAAATTTGGGTGAAACCATAACCGATATTACTCTGGTGGAAAAAGTCTTAAGATCCTTGACTTCAAAATTTGACTCTAAAGTTTCAGCTATTGAAGAAAGGCAAGATCTGCAAACTCTTACTATTGTTCAATTACATGGTATTCTGACTAATTTTGAAATGAGACAAGGAGGTCCTTCTCAAATCAAAGAAGCTGCTTTTAAGGTATCTGCAAGAGGAAAAGAAAAGGAAGTTGTCAAAGAATCCAGCTATATATCCGATGAAGAAGAAGCAAATTTCATGAGAAAACTCCAACTAGGAACTGGAAGATTCAAAGGTAAGCTTCCCTTCAAATGTTTTGAGTGTGGAAAAGTTGGTCACTATGCTGCTAAATGTCCTTATAAAGAAAAACATGGTAAAGGAAAACAATTTGAAAAGAGGAAGAGTTATTGTGCAAATGAAGATGATGATGAAGTGTCTAGTGAAGATGAAGAAGATTCTGACCAAGCTCTACAAGTGCTCATGGCAAAGAAGCAAAAGAAGAAGGTTACTCAAGGAAAGGAGATACCTCAGAAATCATGTATAGCAAAAATTGAAGAAGATGAAACATATTCTGACGAAGCTCTACAAGTGCTCATGGCAAAGAGGAAAAAGAAGAAGGCTACTCGAAGCAAGGAGATATCTCAGAAAATTGAAGAAGATGAATCTGAAAGTGATTTGGGCCCTTGTAATCTTCTTTGTGCAAGCAATGGTGTAGAAAGTGAAAGCAAAGTTGTGGATCTAGAACAAGCTATCAAGATCAAAGTTGAAGAACAACAAAAGGAAATTGATAAGAAAGATTCTATCTACAAAGAGATGATCTCTCAAATGAAATATCAAATAGAAATGTTGAATGGACAGGTGGACAAGTATCAAAGGTTTCATACTTATGCATCCAATCAAATTAAAGAACTAGAAACAGAAATCAACGATCTAAATGTAGATCTCGAAAAATCAAGCAAGAAGAATGAAGGACTTGAAGCTGCAATCATCTTTCTACAAACAGATCTTGAAGCATCAAATAAGAAGAATGAAGAACTTCTGTCATTTGAAAAGGAAGGCCTTGAAGCAAAAATCATCTCTCTCAAAGAAGATCTGGAAAAATCAAATAAGAAGAATGAAGAGCTGCAACAAACATGTGAAGAAAACGAAAATTGGTTGAAAGAAGAGATTCTAAATCTGAAGGATCAAGTAGAAGATGGAAGAAGGAAAGAAGGAAGCTTGATGAAGCAATGTCAAGCCTTGGAGGTTGAGGTAAACATTCTCAAAGGTAAATTAGAAGAAAAGGTTAAACTTTTGAGGTTTCAAGATAGTACTAACATTTTGGACAATATTCTGAGTAATCAAAGGTCTCCTGCTATCAAACTTGGTCTTGGTTTCCATGAAACTGTTAAAAGAGAATCTAGCTCACAAGGAAGTGCTAAAAATTCAGAGGATGTCAATGCAAAACCTGAAGTGTTGAAAGAAACAAAAGGTCAACCAACAATGATGAAATCTCAAAGGAAATCGGTCAATAAAGTTGAATGCTTTAAATGTCATAATTATGGGCATGTTGTAGCAAATTGCAGGAGCAGATCATTTCAGCCTCAATCAAACAGTTCCTACATAGAAAGGTACTCTGGTTTCTTCAAGGGATATTGTTTTTCGTGTAACAAGTATGGACATAAAGCAGCCGATTGTAAAAGGAGGAAGATTAGAAATACTCATTATGATTCTTATGCTTATTTCTCTGGACACATGAGATGTTATTCTTGTAACAAGTATGGACATGTAGAAAAGGAATGCAGGATAAACAGATATGAGAAATTGGATAACTTCCAGCACACAAATAAAAAGTTCAAACAAATCTGGAAAAAGATGGAAGACCGATCAGAAACGTAGGGAGTTCTGACCCTACTGCAGTCATCCGCTCCTGAAGCTTATTTCTCTGATTGACTGCAGGAATGATGTGGGATACATTATGTGAGTTAGTAATGTATCGTCACAGGAGGGAGCAATGTATGATGTCTCTCATGGTTGATTTGATTATTCTGGTTATATGTATTTCTGACAAAGCATCTGATATGAAGAAGACAGGTACAAGAAGTACAAGTTCAGGGTGAGAAGAAGGATTGTGGAAATTTTCTATGCTTCACTTTCCATACGCGGGTTAGTTGAACAAAAGTCGCGTATACACGCGAGTTTCATCAGACACAGTCGCGTATGCATTGATGATAAGAGAATTTATATGCTAGCTGAATATCTGGAGCAGAGGTTCAGGGGGAGCATCAGTCTGATTGTTAATAACTGTATTATTGACTCTGTATCAGCTTAGTTTCTCAGTTCTAAATAATGATGATATGATACATGGTTTCTTGTGTTGAAGATTGTGGATGAGTCCTGTTTGCTTGTTGATGAAGAGTATTCATGAGATGAAAGTCCTATAATTCGGAGATAAGGGAAGCCCATGCAGAGATTGTTGTTGATGACTTGCTGATGAATGTATTCAGGTTGCACAAGTTAAGATGGAGCACTGGTTCAGGGGGAGCAGCAGGTTGAATACTAATGATTGCATTGTTGGAAATATGACTACTTATTCTTTGGTTTTTGTGATACTCATGCTCAAATGATGATGACTTGGTACATGGTTTATTATGATGAGATTTTGAGCCCTGGTTGCTGATAAATGTCGTTCTGGTATGATAATCTCTCTTGGAAATATTGTATTGATGCTGCAAATAATCTGAAGGCTTGGTTACTAATGTGCTTATGCTACAACTGTTGGATGATGATTGAAGACACAACTACATTGTTCTATCTATCTGTAGTCCAAGGAAGCATTCAAATATCCCAAAAAGAAGCTGAACATTGTCTTTTATCACAAGAGGATCAGATCTGGTTGAAATATAGAAGATGGTATTCCATACGCGGGTTTCCTGAAACACAGTTGCGTATATACGCGAGTTCTTGCACAGAAAACCACGTATGTCTGATTGCTGACAATTTTTGCTTGGAGTCAGCTCTCTTCAGCACAGCTGCAGTGCTGCTTGGTATCTCTGATACTATTTGGTATCTTTGGTGGTGTTCCAGTCCTCATAATTCTATTTCTAATGTTTTGATAAAGATGCCTTGATGATTTGTTGGTAAAAGTGTTCAGGATGCACAAACTAAGGGGGAGCCTTAGTCATATGAGAAGGATGCGTGGATGCACATATTCAGGGGGAGCATTAGCGTTGCTAAGTATAATGCATTGTTGGCATTATGATGGTTCTGAAGTATGTTCTCTTTCTTGAGGACTTTCTAGTGTTGGTCATAAATGGTCATATTTATATTCTGATGAAAAGGTCATGTTGAGACCCATGATGTAAAATTGTAAATTTCAGTCATGTAAGGACTTGTAAAAATTTGTAAACCCACTTGGTTGGGTAGCTGAGTCAAATTGTGTAAACCCACTTGGTTGGGTAGTTGAGTCTCATATGTAAATCCACTTGGATGGATCTTTGATGTAAGTATGAGTCATTGGTGATAGGAAAGTCATAGAGTCATGTACTCCATTGGAAAATATGTTTGATGATTCAGCATGAACTCAGGGGGAGCTTGGTCACTTCAGTATATATCAGATCTGCAAAACGCTTCTTCCACATGATGAGAAAAGGGGGAGAGTATGTTGGTTTTTGATCCACCCTTTGCCCTTGATGTCAAAGGGGGAGAGTGGCATGGTGTTTGAATGAAGAGAAAGAATGGTGTCAAAAATGGAGAATGGAGAAAGTGACATGGTGTCATTGTATACCTATCTGTTGTGGTAACCAAACACCATCGTGGTTGCCATCAAGTCCAAAGGGGGAGATTGTTGGCAATATGATGCAGAGTGTTGTCCTTGATGGCAACCCACTGAATAAAGATGAAGACATGAGATTGTTGGCATGTGTTGTCCTTGATGGAAATACACCTGATGAAGTTATTCTTGACTTGATGGACTTGGTAAATGATGTAAATCTGATGTGATATGATGTTTGTTGAAAATATGATGTAGAGAGTTGTTCTTGAATGGCAACCCACCTGATGAAGATGATGGCAACTTACTTGATGAAGTTGTGCTTGATAGAATATGTCTTGATGAACCTGTTTAAAGATGAAAATCTGATGTATCTACAGAGAGTGCATAAGGTAATGAAGAAAGGAATTCAATATGTGCTAGATCTATGATGAAAAGAGTATGTCTCAAGGCATACGCGGATTTGCCTAGGAGAAGTCACGTATGCACGCGGTAAAGTACGTGCCAAGTCGCGTATGGGAAAAAGCGCTCATAAAGTGCAAAACCAGGGGTAACCACCATGGTATTGACCCATTGTATTGGGTAATGATTCGTCTAAATGACCCCGTACAAGAATACCATCGGAAGTAATGTAGTTTTGGGCTCATGGTATTGAAAAAGGGTAAACCTATATAAGGAGAAGAAATTCATTGTGCAAATAATGAGCATGGGTGCAAGATGTCTAAGCTTGAATGAATACTTCTCTGTAAAGTATATCTGTATGGAAAGGGTAAAGGCTTGATGATAGATCTGAATCTATGATGCACCAATGAAGAAAATGATGAAGAAGGGGATCTAGATCTGAAATGTATTTGTATCTACTAGATCTATTTACGAAGTGATTAGATCTGTGATAAGGCCAACATCTGTCTGAAGTAAAGGGTTGAATCTGAACTGAATGTCTGATCTGAAGAAGCATGCAACTCTGTAATGGTTGAAGATATATATGCTACTTTGTCGCAGAGGAAGCACGTATATACGCGGCTTTTCCGAAGAGAAAGCGCGTATGCGCAATAAAATATGTACAGAGGTATACGCTGGTTTGTGTGAACGGAAGCACGTATATACGCGACACCAGTGAAAGGAAAGCGCGTACGCAAACTAGGGTTTGCTGAAGTCTGTGGTAAGAAATGTCTAATCTGTTCTGCTAGTTTACTGATATCTGTCAGTGAGTTATATGTATCTGTTTCATGGTTGACTGTGCTTAAAAGTATGGAGTGGGTCTAGTCTGAAAATATGATGAAACGTGGCCTGCAAGTTGTGTTCTATTGAAGCTGTTGGATCCAGTGTGAAAATTGATGAAACGTGGTCCATAGAGGTGTTGAGGGTTGTAGCCTTCAGTCAGAGGGTTGTAGCCTTCAGTCAGGGGGTCGTAGCTCCCTTCCAGGTGAGGCTGGTAAACGAGATCAGGGGGTCGTAGCTCCCTTCCAAGTGAGGCTGGTAAACGAGATCAGGGGGTCGTAGCTCCCTTCCAGGAGAGGCTGGTAAACGAGTCAGGGGGTTGGAGCTCCCTTCCAGGAGAGGCTGGTAAACGAGCGCAGGTGGGTGCCTGCGTGCTGGTAGAGTCTGCACCAGCACATATGTTGTAAGATGTTTTCTCTATAATAAAATATTGAAGGGTGAGCAACTGCAGCGGTGGTTTTCTCCCGACTTGGGTTTCCACCTAAAAATCCTGGTGTTCATGTGTGATGCTTTGTGTGATGGTTTATTCTGTTCTTACTGCACATGTTTACTGTTTATAGAACATCTAATGAATGAATGATGGAATGATATAAGTGAAGAACTAATGGCGTAATTAGATCTCTGTGTATACGCGAGTTTTATGAAGGATATCCGCGTGTATACGCTAGTTGGCTTCAGCAAAGTAGCGTATGGGTTTTAGAGCATGAAAAAGTAAAAAGTTTTAGTTTGCCCTAAATACTGATTCACCCCCCCCTCTCAGTATTTTTCCCAACAGAACTGGCTAGTTGCGCCAAGGCTAAAACATCTATTTTTAGGGTTTTTCAGAGGAAATGCTCTTCAGGAGAATGTTTGTCCTTATGCAAGAAGATGCCATGAAGGTGGTTTTAGGACATTTTACTGTTCATAGGTCACGGGAATGGTCCTCCAATGTAGGGGACGAGGGATTGTAGGGACAGTGACAAAATTTTGTGTAACAACTTTACCCTTAACCTTGACCTTAACCTTTGTTAGGTCTCTGTAATAAGAAAGATTGGCAAAAGTCCGCTCACAGAGTTAGCATCATTTCAACCAACTTTGGGATTCTAGGATCTAGCCCTCCTGAATCCGGAGAGGGATCTCTCCAATATGTACAAAGATGGATTTGTCTTTCAAAGCTTAAGGTAACGATATTAGGCTAGTTATGAAGTTCAAGGGTTTGGTTTTGTGTTTGGATGGTTGAACATAATTTTTGTCTGAGGCGAAAAGATCTATATGCAAAATAGGTTCAAAAGTGAAAATTTGCAAGCAACAATAGTAAGCTTTAGCTAAGATGAAAGATGATGGAAGGTTTTCAGTCCATTGGGCTATGGAGTCATAAGAGGGTTTAATTGAAGAAAATCAGGTTCAAGAGTAGTCTATGGGGCAAGTCATCTATGCCTGAGGATCTCTTTAAGGTTTGATTTATGGAATGGAGTGATACAATAAGAAAGGGAAATAACAGATGCAGAACAAAGAGCAGCCTAGGATCTAGTAAGTACTTTGAAACTATCCAGCCTTTGATCAGGCACTTAAGAAAGACATGAAAGCAAACTAGGATCCGATAAGTACTTTGAAACTAGCCAGCCTTTGATACACTTCCAATAGAAAACATATGAAAAACAAAGGGAAACTTGAAGGCAACCATTGGAGTAGAGACTAATGGGCCGGGCTCACCACAAATCCTCTCCTAGCTCTTCTTTACTTGGTTGCTTTCAGGATAATCACAAAGATGACACAGAATGGCCTAAGATCTGATAAGTACTTTGAAACTAGTCAGATTTTAACACATCCTAAGGGAAACAATCAAATAGTTGAGCAAATAAGAAAGGGACTCAGGGATATCCTTAATTTCCTCAGTTCATCTTCACACAAAATTTATTGAAAGTAACATTTAAAAATAACATTCAGTCAAGGCAATAAGATGAGGGAACGCCGACATGCATATGCCTAAACTGAATTAATCGTTTCCAAATAACACAGAAAGAAGAAAACATCTAAATAAATATTTCTCAGCCAGAGAATGTTACTGGTATGCAATAGGTCCCAACTCTGTTTAAACTGTTATTTATAGTAGAAAATGAAACAAAATGGAAACAGAAATAAAACACAAGTTACAGTAAGAACAACATCACCGTCAGCATAGACCAGGATCCCATAAATCAACTTGTATTGATGTTCCAAACCGGTTACAATATTCAAATCCAATGTGTCAATTCATCTTTCTTTCAAAACCTAACTTATCTATTACAAGCAGAGCTCCAAGAGCTACTGAAATCCTATCTGCAATCGAGAATCTTCAGCTCAGTTACAATTAAAATGCTTCAACAATTTCATTAACAACCAACCAACCACTCATCTTCTATTAAAGTATTTATAGTAAGATGAGGAGGTGAGATCTAAATAAAGATCTCAAATACAATTAATGCAGAGTTAATGTCTTTCTTGGCCCTTGGGGGCTCGATGAAGAAACCATACAGGTGTTTCACTGCATTAATTGGTTTACACTTGTGAATTAAGCTCGGAGGGAGCTTTTGTTGACCTTTGAGGCTCTGTGTGATGTTAGGGCTACTTTGCAGACTTTCTTTCATTAAATTCCTGGCAGAAGTAACTCTTCGGTTGCTTTGAGGTAAAATATCTGACTTTGATCAATAAATTCAGTTCTTGATTGAATACTTTGAGGCACAGGTGGCGCTTTAGTCGCTGAGAGGAATCAATTCGCCTCCATTTGTGGAGGTGAAGGGTTTCCTGATGAAACACTTTACCTTTTCCTTCAAATTGTGTTTTTAGATCGGGGATTAGGCGTTTGATAACTGTCTTAGCCTTAATCCCCACAAATCTGTCCACTAATCTACTGTTCTGGTTCATTCTTGGTCTTCAACATCTGATACTTTTTCTCTGCATTGATCTCCATGGTTTTCTTCTTGTGCAGGGCTGCGTAGGGAATGTAAGGCATCGATGCCTAAGAAAAAATCAAAGAGACGTGGAAAACTGACTCTGTGAGCGATTTCCTCGGAGGAATAGAACAAGGGGAGGTCTTCACCCTCCTTCTCTGAATCTTCCTTAAAAAACGCGAACAAATAGTTTAAACCCTGCAAAATGCAAAAACGCGTTAAAAATCCGGTTTTATAGGTCAATCTGCTTTGGGGACTGTGCGGAGGAGCGTGGGCCATCAGATGGAATCATCCAATGGCTAGGATCAAATCTGGGTGATCGATGGCGGAGGATGAATCTGAGCCGTCGATCGCGCGGTAATCGACCGTCGGGATCAGGCAACAGAGAGTCAGCAGGAAAATGTTGACTGGGCGATGGAATCGGGAAACTGAACATGAGCCATCGATCTGCAGAGATCGACGACGGAGATTTAAACTCGGCCGCGCGATGACTGTGTTAACGTGCGCGCATGTTGGTTAAAGGTCGAGCAGGTCAAAAGATCGACAACCATCATATGGGAGGGCCCAGATCGGACAGTGGAGGTGGATTCCGTTGCGTGGTTATGGTACGAAGATTAACGCGCGAAATGATTTGGTGGCGCGGTGGTTTTGGAACAGTGTCGGGGACACGTGTCGGCCAGCATATGGAATCGCTAGCCGACGAGAAAAAACCACCAACCGGCGAAGGGTGGTGCAGAATGATACCGGCAGTTTTTTGGAATCAGCGCGGGAAAAAGGGGGTCCACCAGGCAAGCTGCGTTCCGCTGCGTCGGATCTATGGAGCAGATCGACGGCCCAGGCTGAATCGCGCAGTAAACCATGTGACTTTAATATTTCACGTTAAAACTTTATAAAATGGATTTTTTTCGAATTTTCAAAGGAAAATGGACGGAGAAAGGTTGTATTTTCAGTTTAGTGCCTAAGGATTGAGCAGTTGGTCCCGGCGCTCGGGTATATGGGGGAAAAAGCTAGGGGCTTAGCCCAAGGGGGCTAAAATCCTTAACATCATATAAAATGTGCATTTTATAGGATTTTCAATGTTTTCAAAGGGAAATCAAGGTTCAGACAAGGTCAAAAAGTGAGTTTTAACCTTAGGGAACGTATTTTATGAAGGGATAAAGGGAAAACATATGTTTTTGTGGGGTTTTTATGGAAAAAAGAAAAATGGAGAATGATGTAAGTTGGAAGAAAGGGAGGGGAAGAAAAGGGGAATGCAGCAGTATTTGACTTGGATTTTTGTAGGATATCAGAGGTTTTTTGAAGTATGAAACAACAGTATGGGATATGGATAGAGGGAAAAGGTTGGAGGCCTTATAGAGACTTCAAGAGCCAACAATTTTTAGAGATGAAATTTGTTCCTTGGAGGCTCCCAAAATTTCTTAGCCACCTTTTGGTATAAAAAAATATTATGGGTGGCTAACAATGGCTCCACATGGGGATGGTGCCTTCTTGAAGGCATCAAGAATTCAGACTTGATTTCTCTGGGATGCTGACTGGTGCTTGATCCATTATTTGCTCTGCTTTGCTCTGGAAAATAATATCAGTCATGAAAGAAACATGAACTTCATCAATACAACTTTCTACCTACCCAATCCTACTGATCTAACATTTTTTCTTCTTCATTAGAGTGCACTTGGATGGGAAAAATATTTTCACAAAATTTTATTCTTTTGAAATCATAAAAACTAATCTAATGCTACTCCTTATTTCTCCCTGAACTCAGATTAAACAGTTGAGCTCAGATATTTCTCTACCTAATCTACTGTCTGTTGGGATTAAACTGTCCAATAGACTTTCATTCCCTAAATTCTACAACAGAAATTTAAAAACAGTCAAGTCAAGATTAATTTGTTTGACTTGCTGTGATCTATGGCATAAAAAAAAGTTGCACATAGATTATTATTTGCAGAAAAAAATAAAAACAAAATGGAAGGCTTAAGATCTGAAAGTCTCTTATCATGGCCTTCTCTTTTCTTCACAGCTTTGTTTTTTGCTTTTCTTTTGAGCTGTCTTTGCTTTTCTTCTGGTTTAGATTTTGAGTTTGTTTGAACCTTAAATTTCTAACCTAATCTATCTACTGATAAGCCAAGATTGAACAGTTTGGAAAATCACATTTTCACTATCCTATCAGCAGAAAAATTTAAAGCTAGTTAGTCAAGATTAAACAGTTTGAATAACTAGAAGTGTGTTTTTGAGGAGTGGAATTTGAGCTTGCACACTTTCAGATTTCATTTCTCCTTTTTGGCATGGGGCTTTTCCTTTCTTGTTTTCATTTCTGCCCTCTTTTCGTTTTTTTTCTTTGTTTTTGTATTTTTTGATTTTTTATAACTTTAAATGCAATGGTGGATGGAATATTCACAATGAAAAAAGATAAAAAGGCTTCAAAACATAAAATGGATCAAGAGAAGTAATGCTTAAGCATCCTGCCATTGACAGGACCCCCAAACAATTTTGTTCCATCCAGTTCTTGTAAGAAAAATGCATTGTTTCCAGCAACTGAATGAATAGAGTAAGGGCCAAGCCATAGATTGTCAAATTTTCCATGCTTGCCCTTTTCTTCCCTTCTTGAGTCCCACTTCAAAACTTTATCCCCAATCTTGAAATTTTTGGCCTTTGTTCTTCTATCAAATATCTTCTTGATACTGTCTTGCTTCTGCAATGCTTTACTATAGACCTCCTCCCTAGTTTGCTGAAGATGAATTGCCTAATTTATTCTTCTGGTCATGTCATTCTCTTCAGTCTGCAACTCTTGAATTAACTTCATAATTGGTACACCAAGGATGTTAGGAAAAACTGCATCTGTACCATACACAAGCTGGAAGGGTGACATACCAATAGATTTCTTCAAAGTTAATCTGTCAGCCCAAAGTGCATGGATTAGCTTCGTGTGCCAAGACTTTTTATTGTCCTCCAACAGTTTCTTGATTATGTTCACTAATATTTTGTTGGAAGATTCTGCAAGTCCATTACCTTGAGGGTAATATGCTGTGGAGTGTCTCAATGTTATCTGATACTTGTGACAGAATTCAACCATTTTCTTTGATCCAAATGTTGTTGCATTATCTGTGATAATATTGGTAGGACAACCAAATCTGGAGAGGATGTTAGTCTCCATAAATTTTATGATAACTAAATCATTGGCCTGCCTACAAGGAATGGATTCTATCCACTTAGTGAAGTAGTCTGTGGCAGTAAGAATCCACCTATGCTGAGTAGAAGATGGTGGATGGATTTCTCCTATGAAGTCAAGTCCCCACTGTTGAAAAGGGGCTTCAACAATGATTGGATGCAGAGGCAGGGGTAGTAATTTTCTCTTGCCTTCAAACAATTGGCATTTATGGCAAGAAGTGTTAATCTTGTGGACATCATGAAATAGAGTAGGCCAATAGAAACCATCGCTCAAAATTTTGTTGGCTGTCGACTTCCAGTACAAATGACCTCCACACTCTCCTTCATGGAATTCCTGCTTAATCTTCTCTGCATCAAAATCAGGCAAACATTAAAAAAATATTCCACTTGCATTTTTCCAATAAAGACATTTATCAATAATGCAATAGTTTACAGCTTTTAACTTTAGGAATCTTGCGTTTGTTTTTGATAAACCAGGAGGTGTATTCAGTTTAAGCAAAAAATAAACAATATCAGTATACCAAGGAGAATTCACAAAATGGTTTTCAATAATGGGAGGTGAGAATTCTTCTTGGCTATCCAAAGCATTAAGCATGTTAATATCAAGAACTTCACAATTTGATTCAGCCATTAATCTAGCTAGACCTTGGCCTTTGATGAGCTTAGTGGGTTTTATCTCTAAATCATATTCAAGAATAACAGCAATCCACTTACCTCTCTTACCATCTGGGTCCTATGTTAGAATTTCTTTAACAACTGAATTTGGGACAAAGGCAATGATGTGTGAATGAAGGATGTATACCCTGAAGTCTTTCAAAGATTTTACCAAGGCAAAAGCTTGTTTCTCCATAATGTTATACTTCAAAGGGGAATCCCTCAATGCCTTACTAAAGAATGCAATGGGCTGCTCTTGTCCTTGTGGATTTTTCTGTAAAAGGACAGCAGCTATGGTATGTTCTAATGCAAATGAGAAGATATAAAAATCTTTTGAAAAATCAGGACTTATGAGAACCAGTGTTTTGGTTAATGCTTGTTTCACCAACTCAAAGGATGTCTTTGCTTCCAAGGTCCATTTTATCCCTTGCTCCTTCTTCAACATTTTTGTGATATTCCTAAGGAGCTCAGCTAAGTTTGGGATGAACCTTCTCAAAAATTTTATCTTTCCAATGAAATATTGCAACTCCTTGATGTTTTAAGGTTGAGAGATCTACAATATGGCCTCAATCCTCTTTGGATCTATATTTATACCCTCCTCTGAAATAATGTGCCCAAGAAGCTTACCTTCTTGGAGACCAAAAAGCGTCTTCTTAGGGTTTAAGGATATTCCAAACTTTCTGCATTTCTCGAAAACCTTTCTCAAATGTTGTAAGTGTTCTTCATCTATTTTTGAAAACACAGTAACATCATCAAGATAGATAATGATGAAGAAGCCCAATTCTTCTAAGAATGCTATGTCCATGGCTCTTTGAAAAGTTGCCCCAGCATTCATTAGACCAAAAGGCATTTTCACATACATGAAGGTGCCCCATGGTGTAGTAAAGGTTGTCTTTAATTGATCAGCAAGGTGAACTAAGATCTGATTATACCCTGAATAGCCATCAAGCAAAGAAATTCTTCTAGACGCTACCACCCTTTGTAAAATATGATCCATTTTTGGTAAAGGGTAGTTGTCTTTCAATGAAGCTTTGTTCAAGTCCCTAAAGTCTATACAAAGTCTGATTTCTCTAGTCTTTTTCCTAACAGACACCAGATTAGATACCCATTCAGAATATCTAATAGGCACAATAATACAAGCATCATACATCTTCATGATTTCCTTCTTAACAAAAGGCAGCTGCACAGGGTTTATTCTGCGCAGTTTCTGTTTGAATGGTTTTTGGTTTTCTTTAAAAGGGATTTTGTGTTGTATTATTTCAGTGTCATAGGACTTCAGATCTTCATAACTCCATGTGAAAACATCAGAAAATTCTTTAAACAACTCTATATATTTGAGTTTAATATGAGCTGGCAAAGTTTTAGATAGTTTGATCATTCTCGGTTTCTCTGCACTGCCTATGTTGCATTCCTCCACTTCAGTCTCTACAGGTTCCAGTTTAGGCTTTTTGGCTACATCATTGAGATCAAACAACTCTTCCAAAGGTGTTAGACCAGCTGGCAAACTTTCATTTTCAGAATGCAGAGTTTCTAATTCCTCTGTTTCTGATTCTGCACTCAATTCTGTTTCGTTTCTAAGTTTGCTAGTCTGAAGGTTAATGTTGACAAGCTCAGGAGAAGGCTCTTCCTCACCAAGAAAA
Source organism: Pinus albicaulis (assembly GCA_034641835.2). NCBI lineage: Eukaryota > Viridiplantae > Streptophyta > Pinopsida > Pinales > Pinaceae > Pinus > Pinus albicaulis. The sequence continues at coordinate 1,189,296,092 of CM076572.1, read as the reverse complement.
TTTTCTTCACTGCAGTCTGTATCATAGTCTGAATTTGAACTATGCAGTTCAAATTCATTTCTGAATTGCATGAAGTCTTCTATTTGTTTATCTCCGTCAAACACCTGCCAGTATTTTTTATTATCAGGCACAGCTGGTCTAAATTTTATTTGAGGTGAACAATCGTCGATCTGATATGGCGTTAAACATGTCCTAGCTGCAAAGGCTAAATTGTGGGCTATAAGATTTATTTTTCTTGGGACAAAACTTAGTGTGGACTTCTCAAATGTTTTCAAAAGATCCATGACATCATTCCGATAGGCCCTAAGTCTAGGATGATTTTCATTGTACTCCCCATTGACTTGCCTAATTATTAACTCAGAATCCCCATACACATTTATTCTTCTGGCTCCTAACTTATTCAAAAGATGCAAGCCTAAGAGAAAGGATTCATATTCTGCTATGTTGTTTGAACACTGAAAGTTTAATTTGCAAGAAATACATTCTGTGTGCTTGCTTTTAGTGTTATTAATCCAAACACCTACACCAGCGTTCGTTCTAGTGCATGACCCATCAAAATACATAGTCCAGAGAGGATCATCTTTATTTTTATCAGTTTGGTGAATGTCCTTTGTATGATCTGATTCCTCAAGTTTTTCATCGGGTTGAGGATTGCTTTCTTGACTGTCAAGGTTTAACAGCAATGGATTTATGACTTGTAATTCAAGACCGGTGTTTTGTTTGCCAATGTTTTCAAATGTAGCAAACTGTTTTGACACTTCAGTGCTGTGTTCTTCTTCCTCCGTTTCAGCCATTGATCCCGTTAAAGTGATTTTTTCAGGGAGTGTTTCATCATTAAACATAATAAAAGAATCAAGGGCTGTACTCATAGAATACAGATGGGAGTTTTGAGGTTTGTCTTGACTTGTAACCGTGTATTGCATATGAGACTCCCTGTAAAGTCTTCTAGTCTGATTGAAAACAGGGATAGTCGCATAGGTCATGTCCATTTGCATGGTACCTTGTAACTTAGCCCCCCAAGATCTTGATAAAATCATTCCATACTTTGTGGGTACATCAGCCACAACAAAATCCATGACCAAACACTTGGCTGGAATTTGGGCTAAATTAACACAAAGGTCTTTGATCAATCCTAGACATTTAACTCTACTTGAGTCAAAGGAGTACAGGTCTTTGTAAGGTCTGGTAATTTCAAGACCCAGGCTTTCCATTACATCTTTTGGCGTTAAATTATGGGAAGCGCCAGAGTCATGCATAGCATTGTGTAGAATTTTGTCATGAATGTTCAAACTTACATAAAAGGGACGGACAGGCCCCTCTTGGAATTTACCTTCAATCTCTAGACCAAAAATCAGCTCTGGTTGGTCATCATTAAGATTGAGAGTGTCCTCGTTCTCTTGTACATTTAAGGCCTTCAAAATTTTATTTCTATATACATGTTGGGCAGCTAACTCGGTTAAGGGAACAGATATTTTGATTTTTGAGATTTCCTGTTCCAGGCTGAAAGGAATTTGATTCTTTAAGGTGCTGGTTTCAGCCTTGTTTACTGCCACTTTATCAGCAACAACAGCTTGCTGATTTGTTTTATCTACAGTTGACACAACGGTTGAAGAAGGAGTACTAGCTGAAGTGTTAGTACTACTGATGTTCGCACTCTGTTTTTCAAGATTTTGAGTGTCTTTCCCCTTACCTTTACCGGAGTTATCAGCCACTGTTTTATCCTTTTGTTTGACCGTTTTAGGCTTGGTTGCAGTGCTGCTTTGAGAAGATTTGACAGAGGTTTTGTTGTTGGGGGTTTGTTGACTAGATTTACTTCTGAGTTCATATTCCTTTGAAGGTTCTGTGATGGCATTTTCCATGTTTTGATAATAATTTTCATTATCATCTCTTTTGTCGTCGTAAGGTGTATAAAGACCTTGTTTCCTATCATAATGAACCTCAAAGTTATCATCATCTACCCCAAATAGGTTGATATCAGCTTCCTATGTCATTTCATCTGTTTCCTCAACCTCACTTACATAGTTTTGATGAAAGGGAGGAGTGATCTGCTGATCATCTTCCCTTGGTCTTTTTAGAGGTTGGTTCCTTCTCATATTCTGATTCTGGTTTTGGTTTCTGTTTTGAGGAGTAGTTTGATTTTGACTTGCTTGTGCTCTCTCAGGAATGCTCATTTTCTTCATCATTTATTCCATCATTCTTTCCATCTTTGAGTTTGGCATAGAAGATGATGACTCCTCTCTGAAAGATACTCTCTTTTCAGCTTTCATTCTTGCCCTCTTCTCCATAAGGTTGACTTCCACAGAAAGAGCACCTCTTTGCATATCTTCAAGGGTTGCAAAATCTCTTTCTCTTAATGAATAGGTCATATCAGCATCAAACCCTTCAGGAAAATTGTTTAAAGCTGAACCTTGTGGAGGTTTTAATTCTGGGGAAAGCGCATTATACACACTGTTAAATCTGGTACAATAAGCCTGTACACTTTCCCCTGGGTTCCTATGGAGATTGTTATAGTCAGCAAGGACTTGGAGAGAATTCTTCCTCACTTCCCATTTGTTTAAGAATGTTTGATGGAAGCCTTGAAGATCATTAATACTATGGGGGGCTAAACCTTTAAACCATTTTCTTGCTTCTCCCCCCAGACTCTGAGAAAATAGTCTAAGCTTGATAGAATCATCATCAATTTCATTTCTGTAAAAGTAGTCATTCATCTTGTCCACATGTTGTGATGTTGTTGTAGCATTGCTAGCATCATATAATGGAATCTTGGACTGATAGTCCTTTGGAAGATTGGCTAATGGTACAAGAAGGACTAAGGGAGCATACCATGCTGCCATGATATGTGGTGTAGGTAGGTTGACAAGACGAGGTGTGGGCTGAAGTGGAGTGGTTTGAACAATGGGTGAAGGATGAACAGAGGTGGATGGGACAGCGGTAGATTGCTGAGCTGATCTTGGATGAGAGACACCTAGATTATGAAGAAAATGTAAATCAGGAGGTGTTGTTTCCCTACTACCAAGATGTTCACTTATTTCAGGAGATTAAAGTGAAGTCTCAGAATCTAGCTGATCTAAATCACCAAATGACCTCGTCCTAAATGGGTTTAATAAGTCAGTTTGTGATTTTTGTAGACCTGAAAGATTTTCAGGGACTGAATTGGCTCTTATGTGAGATCTGAAAATATTTGAGGATTCTATCTTAGGAGACTTCCTAAGGATACTTTATGGGTTATCAACTATCTCAGGTGGATCAGGGTCAGGGTAGGCTCTAGTGTGAATCTTTCTAAGAGCCACTATGCTGTGTTTTCAGACCCAAATAAATTAGACAAGTTCAACCATATATGAAAATCTCTGAGAGGTTAACTAGTCTGTTAATGCAAATTTCAATCCCACAGTCCTCTACCTAAGTTTGAAGGATATTATAATGATAAGGGTTCTTCCCAGTGGAGTTTTAAGGTCTGTTCAGGATTGTGGAGTCACCAGGTGGAAAGTTCAGAGTGTTTTCAAAGAGATACACTGTCCACCACAGTTCTTGTGAAACATCCTTTTTCAAGGGTATCTCGAAACACAACAAACTCTAACCAGAGATTGACTGGGAGGGCATTCACAAAATATGTCACCTCTAAAAGAGGATGAGATCCAGAGGCTACCTGGCCCTCTCCAGACTCTGTCTAAGAGTATGAAATAAAACACCTCCAATGGTAAGTGAAATGTAAGAGAAAGTGTTTTGCTACCAATCTGAAATTCTTTTTGGTATTTTCTGAATTGTTTTTATTTGTGGTTTGCAAGAATGTCCTAACTTTGCTTAAAAACGTAGCTACGGTTATGAGACAAAGACAGCCTATTCTTATGGCTAAGCTAACCGATTTTCAAGGTTAGATAAAGACTTATCAGAATCCTAGGATTGACCTAGATTGTCACTGACTCAAAAAAGTTTCATCATGATTACCATTTCTGTGGTAGTGCTTGGAAAGGCTGCTTTCTACTCTCATAGTTTTATAAAGAGATTCTGGGTTCGATTCCCCAGTGGAGTCACCAGAAATGTTAGGTCTCTATAATAAGCAAGATTGGAAAAAGTCCGATCACAGAGTTAACATTATTTCAACCAACTTTGGGATTCTAGGATCTAGCCCTTCTGAATCCGGAGAGGGATCTCTCCAATATGTACAAAGATGGATTTGTCTTTGAAAGCTTAAGGTAATGATACTAGGCTAGTTATGAAGTTCAAGGGTTTGGTTTTGTGTTTGGATGGTTGAACATAATTTTTGTCTGAGGCGAAAAGATCTATGTGCAAAATAGGTTCAAAAGTGAAAAGTTGCAAGCAACAAGAGTAAGCTTTAGCTAAGATGAAATATGATGGCAGGTTTTCAGTCCATTGGGCTATGGAGTCATAAGAGGATTTAATTGAAGCAAATCAGGTTCAAGAGTGGTCTATGGGGCAAGTCATCTATGCCTAAAGATCTCTTTAAGGTTTGATTTATGGAATGGAGTGATACAATAAGAAAGGGAAATAACAGATGCAGAACAAAGAGCAGCCTAGGATCTAGTAAGTACTTTGAAACTATCCATCCTTTGACCAGGCACTTAAGAAAGACATGAAAGCAAACCAGGATCTGGTAAGTACTTTGAAACTAGCCAGCCTTTGATACACTTCCAATAGAAAACATATGAAAAACAAAGGGAAACTTGAAGGCAACCTTTGGAGTAGAGACTAACGGGCCGGGCTCACCACAAATCCTCTCCTAGCTCTTCTTTACTTGGTTTCTTTTAGGACAATCACAAAGATGACACAGAATGGCATAAGATCTAATAAGTACTTTGAAACTAGCCAGCTTTTAACACATCCTAAGGGAAACAATCAAATAGTTGAGCAAATAAGAAAGGGACTCAGGGCTAACCTTAATTTCCTCAATTCATCTTCACACAAAATATATTGAAAGTAACATTTAAAAATAACATTCATTCAAGGCAATAAGATGAGGGAACGCCGACATGCATATGCCTAAACTGAATTAATCATTTCCAAATAACACAGATAGAAGAAAACATCTAAATAAAGATTTCTCAGCCATAGAAGGTTACTGGTATGCAATAGGTCCTAACTCTGTTTAAACTGTTCTTTATAGCAGAAAATGAAAAAAAATGGAAACAAAAATAAAACACAAGTTACAGTAAGAACAACATCACCGTCAGCATAGACCAGGATCCCATAAATCAAGTTGTATTGATGTTCCAAACCGGTTACAATCTTCAAATCCAGTGTGTCAATTCATCTTTCTTTCAAAACCTAACTTATCTATTACAAGCAGAGCTCCAAGAGCGAGCGAAATCCTATCTACAATCGAGAATCTTCAGCTCAGTTACAATTACAATGCTTCAGCAATTACATTAACAACCAACCAACTGCTCATCTTCTATTGAAGTATTTATAGTAGGATGAGGAGGTGAGATCTGAATAAAGATCTCAAATACAATTAATGCATATTTAATGTCTTTCTTGGCCCTTGAAGGCTCAATGAAGAAACCATACAGGTGTTTCACTGCATTAATTGGTTTACACTTGTGAATTAAGCTCGGAGGGAGCTTTTGTTGACCTTTGAGGCTCTGTGTGATGTTAGGGCTACTCTGCAGACTTTGTTTCATTAAATTCCTGGCAGAACTAACTCTTCGGCTACTTTGAGGTAAAATATTTAACGTTGATCAATAAATTCAGTTCTTGATTGAATAATTTGAGGCACAGGTGGCGCTTTAGTCGCTGAGAGGAATCAATTCGCCTCCATCTGTGGTGGTGAAAGGTTTCCTGATGAAACACTTTAGGTTTTCCTTCAAATTGTGTTTTTAGATCGGGGATTAGGCGTTTGATAACTGTCTTAGCCTTAATCCCCACAAATTTGTCCACTAATCTGCTGTTCTGGTTCATTCTTGGTCTTCAACATCTGATACTCTTTCTCTGAATTGATCTCCATGGTTTTCTTCTTGTGCAGGGCTGCGTAGGGCATGTAAGGCATCAATGCCTGTGAAAAAATCAACGAGACATGAAAAACTGACTCTGTGAGCGATTTAATCGGAGGAATCGAACAAGGGAAGGTCGTCACCCTCATTCTCTGAATCTTCCTTAAAAAACGCGAACAAATAGTTTAAACCCTGTAAAACGCAAAAATGCGTTAAAAATCCGGTTTTATAGGTCAATCTGCTTTGCGGACTGTGCGGAGGAGTGTGGGCCATCGGATGGCATCATCCAACAGCCAGGATCAAATCTAGGTGATCGATGGCGGAGGATGAATATGAGCCGCCGATCGCGCAGTGATCGACGGTCAGGATCGGGCAACGAAGAGTCAGCAGGAAAATGTTGACTGGGTGATGGAATCGAGAAACTGAACATGAGCCATCGATCTGTAGAGATTGATGGAGGAGATTGAAACTCGGCCGCGCGATGACTGTTTAACGTGCGCGCATGTTGGTTAAAGGTCGAGCAGGTCAGAAGATCGATAGCCGTCGGATGGGAGGGCCCAGATCGGACGGTGGAGGTGGATTCCGCTGCGTGGTTATGGTACGAAGATTAACGTGCGAAATTATTTGGTGGCGCGACGGTTTTGGAACAGTGTCGGGGACATGCGTCGACCAGCGTATGGAATTTCTGGCCGACGGGAAAAAACCACCAACCGGGGAACAGTGGTGCGGAATGATACCGGTAGTTTTTTGGAATCAGCGTGGGAAAAAGGGGGTCCACCAGGCAAGCTGCGTTCCGCTCCGTCGGATCTATGGAGCAGATCGACGGCCCAGGCTAAATCACGCAGTAAACCATGTGACTTTAATATTTCACATTAAAACTTTATAAAATGGGTTTTTTTCCTATTTTCAAAGGAAAATTGACGGAGAAAGGTTGTATTTTTGGTTTAGCACCTAAGGACTGAGTAGTTGGTCCCGAAGCTCGGGTATATGGGGGAAAAAGCCAGGGGCTTAGCCCAGGGGGGCTAAAAGCCTTAACATCATATAAAATGTGCATTTTATAGGATTTTCAATGTTTTCAAAGGGAGATCAAGGTTCAGACAAGGTCAAAAAGTGATTTTTAACCTTAGGGAACAGATTTTATGAAGGGATAAAGGGAAAACATATGTTTTTGTGGGGTTTTTATGGAAAAAAGAAAAATGGAGAATGATGTAAGTTGGAAGAAAGGGAGGGGAATAAAAGGGGAATGTAGCAGTATTTGACTTGGATTTTTGTAGGATATCAGAGGTTTTTTGAAGTATGAAACAACAGTATGGGATATGGATAGAGGGAAAAGGTTGGAGGCCTTATAGAGACTTCAAGAGCCAACAATTTTTAGAGATGAAATTTGTTCCTTGGAGGCTCCCAAAAGTTCTTAGCCACCTTTTGGTATAACAAAATATTATGGGTGGCTAAAAACCTTAACCTTGACCTTGACCTTGACCTTGACCTTAACCTAACCTTAACCTTAACCTTATCTTACCCTTAACCTAACCTTAACCTTAAATATAACCTAACCCTAACCTTGACTTTACCTTAACATAACCTTAACCCATTAACCTTAACCTTAAGATTCCCATAACCTGAGGTTAAGGTTAGGTTAAGGATAAATTCAAGGTTAAGGTAAAGGTTAAGGTTAAGATAAGGGTAAGGTTAAGGTTACATTAAGGTAAAGGTTATAGTTAAGGTTAAGGTTAAGGGTAAAGTCAAGGTTAATTTTAGGTTAAGGTTCAAGTTACGAGTTTACTCAGGTTAACGTTACTTTAAGGTAAAGGTTAAGGTTAAGGTTACATTAAGGTAAAGGTTATGGTTAAGGTTAGGGTTAAGGGTAAAGTCAAGGTTAAGGTTAGGTTAAGGTTAAGGTTTAGGGTTTGGTCAAGGTTAGGGTTAGGTTATAGTTAAGGTTAGGTTAAGGTTAAGTTAAGGGTAAAGTTAAGGTTAAGGTGATAGTTAAGGTTAAGGGGTTAAGGTAAAGTCAAGGTCAAGGTTAGGGTTAGGTTAAGGTAAAGACAAGAAATGAAACCTAAGCGACTACTACACCTATGATTCATTATCCATTCATTAACAAACTTTACTCTGTTGGATACAATAATTGCAAATTATGAAAGCAGTAAAAAAAAAATAGAGAAATTCTAAACAGAAACTAGAATGAACTTAGCTAGAAAATGCATGAAACCTCCTCGAATAGTAGGGGCCCTCTGCTATCAATTCGGTGTAATCCTTTAGCTTCTTAAAATTGTAATCAGAATAGCATCAAGGCTAATCTCCTTTTATTAAAAAAGTGCTTGAAAAACAGAGTATCACTGTGATTTTGAGTGAGTTATTAATCATCCTCTCTCGGTTCTACAGAGCTTAATTTATATGAAAATTCATAACTAATGTTTGAACAAAAATAGGTACAGGTGTAATCTTCTAATCAAAATTGAATTGAGAATATTTTGAGACTCGCGATTTGCTGCAAAGCAGATCAGGAGTCCTAATTCCTGTAGAAAATAGTCTCTTTGACTCTCTCTTTGACCATTGGATTAGACACCTCCAGTTGTCGATTCAATCATCGTGGATAGGAAGGAATCATGTAGGGAAGATTTCAGAACTACCCATGTGCGCCTTTTATCCAATTGACACATGCATCATACTTAAACAAAAAAACAGCTGCGGAACGCTTGAGTGGCTACAGAATGCCTGTATTTTGTGGCTAAACTGTTCAAAATTATTAAGAAAGAAAAAATCATGAACATACAACATGTTAATCATTTGTATGTAACATTTAAGAAATCTTACTCATTCTTCATTGATTTTTAGGCTTATGAAGTGATAAAGAAATGATGAAATGAAGTGAAGGGTTGCAACAGAGAAGACAATTTTAGGGCTCAACATACCCCCACTGTAAAACTCTTTCATGTCCTAATGAAATTCCATCAAAACTTTATTCCATGTGCTCTGAAACCTCTGCTAGAACATCCAACCTTATCTTTCTGCTTCTTTTGGTGGTCAGTGTCACTCTAGGTTTTCTCATGAATAATTTGAACTTAAGATTTATGAGGGCCCTGTTCAATTTCTTATTTCTCTTCTTTAGCTTCCTCTTTTCTTTATTCAGTGTACCCAATTGTAGAGTGAGAGTATCATTCATAACATTCTTCAATTTATTTTTTTCTCTCAAGATTTCATTCTCATTTTTTATATGTCCGTTCAGTATCTCCAATTCATATTTATCTTTTCTTAAGGTTTCTATTGGAGGTTCTTGTGGAATGAAGAATCTTCCTTGATTTTATGAGGCCTTTCTTTCCAAAGATTCCACATAATCATAGATTTTTTGTTGAGCTGGGTCTATATCAGGAGTTCTTCTATCAGGGTCTTCTTCAAACTGATGTAAAGGATATCTATAAACTGGTGTTTGAACTAGAGTTTCTTCATCTTCAATATTTATAATTCCTGTGTTTTTAACCAATTTTTTTTTCATTATTCCTTTGAGTCTAGAACTTCTCCTTAATTTTGGTGGATTTTAATTCTCTTCATCAGTATATTTACTTGTTATCTTCTCTTTTCTCTTGACCCTAACTTGTTTCCTAATTTTTGCAAACTTTTCATAAATCAATTCTTCACTCTCTTCTTGTGATAATGCATCATGTTTATTTTCAACAGCCTTATCATCTTTTCTTCTCTTGCTTCTTCTAACAGTCTCTTCTTTAGATGATGTTTCATCTAGTTCTTGAAAATTATTTCTTAAAAGAAACTCTTCCCAGTTATCTCCTATTTTCTTCAAATGTCAATCAAAACTTTAACTAAACCATGGTGGTATAAAGTAGTTTCTAGAAATTGTAACCTTTTCTGAACATTGGAAGCCATTCTTTTCAAGCTATTAAGTAAGAAGAAAGGTAGATTTATTTCTCCATCATTTAATAAATTCATCAACAACCTGATATGATAAATATACATTGTACCAAATCTACCTTCACATGTTATAATTTTTTGCAAAATTAATAACATGCTTCTCCATTTACTTTTTAAAGTTGTGCTCGGAATTCCTTTTCTAAACACTGTAATGTCCATACCTGGGTTCTTCAGCATTTTTTTCCAAGACTCATTATGAAACTCCTTATTCTTGAACCAACGTTCTCCTTGTCTTGGCAATTTCGTTATGATAAACTTAATGTCTCCAATTTCTACTTCTGATCCATCAAATGATTTAGCAAATGATTTTGTAGTTTCTTTATGGAACCCATTGATTTTTTTTACAAAAATCAACCACCCAACTTGCTGTAATAGCCCTTTAACTTGTGGGTATCCTTCTAAGTATTTGAATCCAATTGGTTCTGCTCTCACAATTAACCCTATTTCTTTCTTGTACAGATTACTTCCTTCTTTGAGCTACAGGGTCCAATGTTCTGCTTCTGATCATGTGTCTGAAGAAAGAGTAGTTGTTGAAGGATGTTTTTCCCTTAAGATGATTTCTTTGTTTCTACAGATGAACTGAATACATAATATAATGGTAGTGAGTGAATGAGGTGGTGAATGAACAAAGTGATGGGTAAATGATGAATAATGTTGAGGGTTTGATATAGAATGAAATAGTTGCGAAGAGATTTATGACAATCTTCAAAATCATAACTAAATGATACGATCTTTTAAAAACGTGGCCTAATAGGTCACATCTAAGATTATGACCGTTAGTCATTTAATTAATGATGAACCATTATGGAGCGTAGGGTAAGGGATATGGTTGAGGTGTTTTATTATGAAATAAGATCAATTTAAATGATAGATTTACTTAGGAGACATATGATTAATCATATTGTATCTTTTTCATGTTTTTATATTTTTTCTATCAAAATAACTTTGCACAATTTACCTCAAACCTTTTTTGTTTTGTTGCTTGTTGTGTTTGTCCTTCATTTGTAGAATGTTTATCTTCTAAGCTCCATAGTCTCCTTCGATTATCATTCTTTTTTTTATTGAAGTAGGCTACAGAGTCGAATTGGCTGCAGAACATAATTGGCTATAGAACAGACAGCTGCAGAATGTGCATGTCAGAAGATTATGAAATATGGATATGGAATGGAATGAGATGGAACATGAATGTGGAATGGAATGTAATGGAAGCATGAAATGAAATGAAATGTAAGTATGTAATGGAATGAAATATGAATGAAGTGAAGTATGGAGTGAAAAATGAACCTGCAACTTGTGATTTTATGAATATTTAGTTGCAAAAAAAAGAAAAATTGAAAGTATAGGGTGTCAGAAAAATTTTGATTTTCACCCTGTAATTTTTGCATAAACATGCCAATCACTGATTGGTTTTCATATTTATACCTTTATTTATTTATTTATTTATTATTATTATTACTATTATTATTTTAAGTTGTTGAATAAAAATACAAACTAAGTTAGTGAAGAAGGATTCTTCTTCACTAACTTCATATCAATGTTTTCTTGGAATTTTCTGACAAACTCTTCTCTTGAAAGTGGTTTATGATACAGTTTCAGTCTATGTCCATTTACAAAAAATGATACATTTCCTTCATCTATTTTTTTGATCTTTATTGCTCCATTTTCAAACATTTTCTCAATTTCATATGGCCCAAGCCAATGGGTTTGAAATTTACCTTGAAAATCCTTGAATTTTGAGTCAAACAAGAGTGCCCAATCACCTTCTTTAAATTTATTTTCTTTGATATATTTATCATGCCATATAGCCCTTTGTTGTTGGAGTATGCTTGCTCTTTGGACTGCATCTTGTCTGATCTCATCCAATTCATTAATTTTCTCCAGCCTGTGCTTCGGTCAAATCAAGTCCTAGTTGGACTGTCGTCTTGAAAGTTTGGATCTGAAACTCTATGGGAAACAGGACTTGTTTTCCATAAACAAGTTCATAAGGAGTGTGCCCTGTTTTGTTTCTCCATGTAGTTCTGTAGGCCCATAAGGCTTCAGGAAGCCTTTCTGCCCAATCTCTTCTTTGTAAATGAACAGTATTTGTAAGAATCCCTTCAATCACCTTATTAGTAGATTCCACTTAGCCATTTTCTTGTGGATGGTAGGGAGTAGATTTCCTATGCCTGATTTTGTATTTTTATACCATTTTCTCCACCAAATTTGATGTGAATTGAGCTCCTTGATCTATGACAATTTCTCTTGGGACACCAAAACAAGTAAAAATATCCTCAAAAAGAAAATTAACTACAGATACTTCATTAGTAGAATTTAATGCCTTGGCTTCTACCCATTTAGTGACATAATCAGTTCAAAATAGGATATGCTTCTTTTGTTTTGATGGAGGATTAATAGGTCCTACAAAATCCATAGCCCATTTCTCAAAAATTTCAATATGTACCTGAGGTTGCAATGGAATTTCACTTGAAGGAGAAGGTTTCCCTACCCTTTGGAAATTATCACACCTTTTGACATATTCCTTAGAATCCTTAAAGATGGATGGCCAATAATATCCTAGATGAATGATTTTATAATTTTTCCTCTTGTCAGCAAAATGTCCACTACAAGGTTCATCATGACATGCCTTAAGAATCTCAATCATCTCATCTTCCCAAACACACCTTCTGATAATAAGATCTGGACCTGTCCTGTATAATTCATTAGCAATCCATGAAAATTTTGCACTTTCATAAAATGATTTTTCTTTTGTCTCTTGCATTCATAATTGAAGGAAATTTTCCTGAAACCAAATAATTGGCAATGTCTGCAAACCAGGGAGTTTGAGTAGTTATTGCGAAGAGATATTCATCAGGGAATTTATCTTCAACTGCAGTATTGTCTTTAATGTTTTGGAGTCTAGATAGGACATCAGCCACTGTATTTTGTTTTCCAGGCCTATCTAGAATGGTGATATTAAATTCTTGTAAAATAAATAACCATCTTATGACTCATCCATTAGTGATTGATTTATTCATTAAATACTTAATTGTAGAGTGATCTGTGTGAACAAAGGTTTCATAGCCTGTTATATAATTTATGAATTTATTTATAGCATGAACAACAGCTAAGAATTCTTTTTCAGTTACAATATAATTCAACTCTAAAGGAGTCAAATTTTTACTTGTATAGTAGATGGCATAAGGGATCAAGTCTCTTTATCCCAACACAGCTCCTAGGGCTGTATCTAAGGCAGCTGTTGAGATATGAAAAGGTAATTTCTAGTTAGGACCCCTTAAAATAGGTGCTTCCGATATTTTTGTTTTCAGGGTTTCAAATGCTAACTAGCATTCAGAATTCCATTTGAATTCACAATCCTTAGTCAGTAGTTTGAAAAGTGAAGATGATATCTTGGTGAAGTTTTCTATAAATATTCTATAGTATCCTATAAATCCTAGAAAACTCCTAACATCTTTTAGACAACTTGGAACTAATAGTCTAGATATGACTTCAACTTTTGACTCATCAACTCTAATCCCATCTCCTAAGATATGATGTCCTAGGACAATCCCTTCAGTAAACATCATGAAACATATTTCATGACTCAATGAAATTTTTGCTTCTTTACACCTTTTTAGAACCTTTTCCAAGTTTTCTGAGGCTTCTTCAAATGTATTACCATAGACTATGAAATCATCCATGTATACTTCTACAAAATCATGTATTAGATATGAAAAGATTCCCAATACTGCCCTTTGGAATGTTGCAGATGCATTGCACAATACAAAAGGTAATATTCGGTCGGCATAAGTTCCCCAAGGACAGCTAAATGTGGTTTTGTCTTGATCTTCAAGTGCAACCTGAATTTGATTATAACCACTAAAACCATCCAAAAATGAAAAGTACTTTTTGCCTGCTAATGTATCTGATACTTGATCTGTAAAAGGTAAAGGAAAATGATCTTTAAGAATAGCTTTGTTTAATTCATGGTATTCAATGCATACCCTCCATTTACCATTTTTCTTGGGTACAATCACCAAAGGAGAAACCCACTGACTATCTTAAATGGGATAAATAAAGTTGACATTTAACAATTTTTGCAACTCTTCTTTAACAATCTCCCTAAGGTTTGGATTCATCCTTCTCTGAGGTTGTCTAATTAGTTTACAATTTTCCTCTATGTAGATATGATGAGAGAAATTCTTATGGTTAATCCCTTTCATATCAGTGTATTCCCATGCATATGCAGAGGAATGTGTCTGTAATATTTTGACTAGCTTCTCTTGTTGAGATTTTTCTAGGTTTTTATTTATGTTTAATGTTTTTCCTATAAATATTTCAATTGTAGAACTGCCAATTTCTTCCATGGAGTAAAGAGACATTTGTCTTGATGACAAAAATTCAATATTTGATTCTTCTTGAAATTGTTCATGTTTGTATTCTGAAGAAGATTCATGATTTTATAGGACATTTAGAATCTGATTATCTTCACTAATTTTTGAAATAGAGAAGAGAGGTTGTATATCTTCTTCATCATTAATCCATTGATTATCATATTTTTCTGTGATTTTTCTTGCTGGAGGATACAAAGTGAATTTATTGGTTGAACTACCATCATAGATGTACATATCACCAGATCTACAGCTAATGAAGGCATCAGTTGTAGCTAACCAAGGTTTTCTTAGTATAATAGGATGTCCTCCTAGATCATTTTTAGGAGTTAGGATCATAAAATCCACATGGTATTCCCAAGAATCTAAGGACATTGAAATATCTTCTAATACCCCATCTAGTTTGATTACATATCTATTTACTAACTGTAGTAATGTAGGTGTATAAAGAAGATTAGGAAGATTTAGTTTTTCCATGGTTTGCTTACTCATGACATTTATTGCTGCTCCTAGATCAATTAATGTGTTTGGAATCTCAATTCCATTGATATGTGTTTTGACAACTAGACTTCTGGGATCTATATATTTTGGAATAGCAATATTTCTCATCATTATATCTGCTATTTTTCCTACCAATTGTATTTCTTTTATCTCTTTGATTTTTCTTCCTCGTTTTTTCATATTCAACTCTTTTATTATTTTTTCTAGGATTGGGATCTCCTTGATGGCTTGTAATAATGGAATCTTAATACAAACATTTCTCAATTCATCTAGGCAATCATAGTTAGGCATCATAATTTGTTTCTCTACACCTATATCAATTTGTAATCTTGTAGGAAACATAGTTGTAGTAGTAGATGTTGATGGTTTCTCTAACATAGGAGTTGAAATCACTGGTTCTTTTTGTTTTTCTTTTTCAATATTTTGGTTTTGAAGAGATGTTATTTCTTCAAAAAATTTATTCACCCGTAGAGAATCTTCCTTAGAATTATTTTGTTATTGTATAACTACAAAAGGATTTTTTTTTTTAAATTATTCTTCCAGACCTAAGTTGGACATCATTAAGGTCTAAAGGAGTAATAAAATAAGTTGGAAATTGTTGTCCTTATATCATATATGTATTCTGATGATTTTTATTATTGGGGTGTGGTATTCGATGGGCAGGTAATTGGTTTGATTTATGAGGAAATGGTAATGGAAGTGGTGAATTTTGATTCTGATTTTGAGGTTGTGGATTCTGCTAAGGGTTTTGTTGAGGAGGAAGATTTGGATATGATGGATAACATGGATAAGATGGTGGATATTGATAATACTGAGAGAACCTACCATAATGATTTTATGCTCTTTGAGCCCAATATTGAGATTGATTTTGAAATTGGGGCCAAGGTTGCTGCCAAGAATTCCAATTTGGTGGGGGTTGATTATACATATGATTATTAAACCCTTGTGTTTGAGGTCCCTACCAAGGTCTTATAGAGACAAAATTAAGAGATTCTGTGGAATTTGTGGTTGTTTCTTCCTGAAAGACAACTTTAAGGCCAGCGATTGGAGGAAAATTCTTGGTCTCATGTTTTTCTAAACAAATTGCACAAGTTTCTATTACTTTTGCATCAAGAGGACACTCTCTTAAGGCATGTTTCTTTCTACATTTGGGACAAAATATTTCTAAGGCATCAGTTTTGGCTTTCTACTTGTTTTGCAGCTTAAGGGTATCTATTTGTTCACTAAGACTCCCTAGAATATCATTTTTGAATTCATCAAGCATATTCCCTATTTCTGCCCTACTTACTGTTCTAGTTGCAGATTTGTTTGCCCTTGCAAGAGCAGGGTCTCTTGGTCCTTTAAAGGCTTTAGATTTTCCTATTGAGAGATTAATACAAAATTATGCTATATCAGGTAATAAAAGTTGAGATATATCTCCTTTCCCCATCATGTTAAGGATATCTATCCATTCATCCCTAATTGTTTTCAACAAAAGAGCTTTCAAGGTGTCTTGATCTAAATTTTGCATTTTTTCCCTTTTAATGTTATAATTAAATATTTCAAGTAAATCTTCCAGATTTTCATCATCTTTTTGCATCATTTTGAACACTTCTTCCTTATGGTTGACTGGTATACAATAATCCAGATATCTTTCTAGAAATTCTTTCCTCATATCATTCCATGTCCCAATAGACCCAGTGATTAGAATCATGAACCATTTTAGTGCTGCTCCTTTCAGTGTTGAAGGGAATAGTTTAAGTTTTTGAGCATCTTGAAGATATTCATAAGTTCTGCATAGAATTTTGAATTCAAATAAAAATGTCTCAAGGTCTTCACTTTTCAGTCCATGAAAATTGGAAGAACAAAGGTCGAGATATTTTTCATGGTAGCATTTTTTTCATCTATTATAGGGAATTCAAAGGATCTTTCAATTCCCACTCTACCTCTATCTCTTTTTGCATTTCCTCTATCTCTACCTCCTTCTGAATTTTCTCTTCCTCTTCCACTGTCTCCTCCTCTACCTCTACCTCCTCCAAATAGCAAGTTTTCTCCATTAAATATTTCTCCTTCCCCTTCTCCTCCTTCTTCTCATTTTCCTGCCATGATATATTCCTCCGAACTAATATAAGGTTCAGTATGGAGAACTAATTTTTCTTTTGGTTCTTCTATTAATGGTATATTGAAGAAAGATTCCTCTTCATCCTCTTCACTAGGGATTTCTAATTCTTTTGCTGCAATGTATTCTCCTGTGGAAGTGAAAAAGGTTATTCCTCCTGTAGGAGTCCTTGGATCCTCTTCTTCTTCTAAAATTTCTTCAGTAGATGAAGTGGGAGATATTCCTAATTGGATATCTGATCTTGAAAATTTTGGAAGCCTATGACCAGTATAGTATGCAATATGGGTTTGAGTTGGAGGTGTGCTACTTTGTCTCAGTGGAGTGAGTGGTGTTGTGGGAATTAAGCTTCCGTCTCTTATAAATCTACCCCTAGAGTATCTTTCTATGAGCATGTCATTGTTTTTTAGATGCAAGAAATAAGGCTACCTAGTTACACTTCCCTGGCAATAACGCCAAAATTTTTAGTCAATTTAGTGCCCTAAATTGTTAACATAAATTATCGACTAGGGCTAGTAAACTGATGAAGTGTAATGCATTATATGTGCCTAAGTATCCCTTTTTCCTCCTTTGTTGTTTTAAGGTTTTTTTGATGTTTTTGGGATTTTTTATATTTTGATTCTTATCATTCTATGAAGAAGATGAAATTAATCTATTTAAAAAGGAAGGAAAGAAAATGTTTATCAAATGAATTAAAGCAAAGTTTTATTAAAAAGTTTTTGGAGTTTATTTTCTAATTAAGAAATGGTGAAAACTACAAATCCTAATCCATGGATATTGCAACTCAATTGAGAATTCAAGAAATGAAAAAAACTAACAACTCAAACATTACAACTAAATCCAATTTATTTAATTGAGATTTATTGGAAGAGCTTGTGAAAAAGATTAAGTGTAGTGTAATGAGGATCTCCTATAACATGAAATGAAATAATGAAACAATTAATAACTCAAAACCTTACAATTGAATCCAATTCAGATAATTGAGATTTATTGGAAGAGCTTGTGAAAAATATTAAGTGTAGTGTAATGAAGATCTCCTATAACATGAAATGAAATACTAAAACAATTAATAACTCAAACCTTACAACTGAATCCAATTCATATAATTGAGATTTATTGGAAGAACTTTTGAAAAAGATTAAGTGTAGTGTATGAGGATCTCCTAGACAATTACTATATCTATAAGTCACTAACCATTTCAATTTAAGATTTAAATGGTCTTTGCTTGGTCGAGCACAGTAATTGTTTAACCATGAAAGACAAGAAATGAAACCTAAGCAACTACTGCACCTATGAGTCACTATCCATTCATTAACAGACTTTACTCATTTGGATACAATAATTGCAAATTATGAAATAAATAAATAAAATACAGAGAAATGCTAAATAGAAACTAGAATGAACTTATCTAGAAAATGCATGAAACGTTCTCAAATAGCAAGGGCCCTCTGTTATCAATTCAGTGTAATCCTTTAGCTCCTTAAAATTGTAATCAAAATAGCATCAAGGCTAATCTTCTTTTATTAAAACAGTGCTTGAAAAATTGAGTATCACTGTGATTCTGAATGAGTTATTAACCGTCCTCTCTCGGTTCTACAGAGTTTAATTTATATGAAAATTCATAACTAATGTCTGAACAAAAATAGGTATAGGTGTAATATTCTAATCAAAATTGGAATCAGACTCTTTTGAGACTTGTGATTTGCTGCAAAGCAAATCAGGAGTCCTAATTCCTGTAGAAAACATTCTCTTTGACTCTCGCTTTGACCATTGGATTAGACACCTCCAGTTGTCGATTCAGTCCTCGTGGATAGGAAGGAATCATGTAGGGAATATTTGAGAACTGCCCATGTGTGCCTTTTCTTCAATGGACACTTGCATCATACATAAACACAAACACAGCTGCGGAATGCTTGACTAGCTAAAGAATGCCTGTATTCTATGGCTAAACTGTTCAAAATTATTAAGACAGCAAAAATCACAAAAATACAACATTTTAATCATTTGTACGTAACCTTTAAGCAATCTTAATCATTATTCATTGATTTTTAGGCTTATTAATTGATAAAAAAATGATGAAATGAAGTGAAGGTTTGTAACAGAGAAGACAGTTTTAGGGCTCAACAGTTAGGTTAAGGTTAAGGTTAAGGGTTTTGTCAAGGTCAACCTAACCTCAAAGTTAGGGTTAGGTTATGGGTAACGTTAAGTTTAGGTTAGGGTAAAGTCAAGGTTAAGGTTAAGGTTAAGGTCAAGGGGAAGGTTAAGGTTAAGGTTAGGTTAAGTTAACGTTAAAGTTAAGGTTAAGGGAAAAGTTAAGGTTAAGGTGAAGGTTAAGGGTAAAGTTAAAGTTAAGGTTAATGTTAGGGTTACGTTATAGTTAACGTCAAGGTTATGTTTAAGGTTAAGGTTAAGGTTAAGGGTAAATTTAAGGTCAAGGTTAAGGTTAAGGTTATGGGTTTAGTTAAGGTCAAGGTTAAGGTTAAGGTTAAGGTTACCCTTCACCTTCACCTTAACCTTAACCTTGACTTTACCCTTAACCTAATATTAACCTTAACCTTGACTTTACCCTTAACGTAACCTTAACCTTGAGTTTATCCTTAACCTTAACCTTAACTTTACCCTTAACGTTACCCTCAACCCTTAAGCTAACCATAACCTTACCCTTAACCTATCCTTAACCTTAACCTTGACCTTAACCTTAAGCTTAACCTTAATTTTAACATTACCTTTAGGTTAACCTAACCTTAACCTAAGGGTAAGGTCAAGGTTAAGGTTAAGGCTAAGGTTATGGTAAGCGTAAGGTTAACCTTAACTTAACCTTAACATTAAACTGGACCTTAACTATAACCTTAACCTTAAACAGACTAAACCCGTAACCTTAACCATAACCTTAACCTTAAGGTAAATTTTAAGGTTAAGGTTAAGGTGAAGGTTAAGGGTAAGGTTAAGGTTAAGGTTAGGTTAAAGTTAAATTCAAGGTCAAGGTTAAGGTTAGGTTAAGGTTAAGGTTAGGTTAAATTTAAAGTCAAGGTCAAGGTTAAGGTTAAGGTTAGGGGAAGGTTAAGGTTAAGTTTAAGGTTAAGGTTAAGGTTAGGAGAAGGTTAAGGTTAAAGTCAAGGTTAAGGGTAAAGTTAAGGTTAAGTTTATGTTAAGGTTAAGGGTTCTGTCAAGGTTAGGGTTAAGTTCATGTTAAGGTTAAGGTTAAGTTAAGGTTAAAGGTTAAGGTTAAGTTTAAGGTTAAGGTTAAGGTTAGGTTAAGGTAAGGTTAAGTTAAGGGTAAATTTAAGGTTAAGGTTAAAGTTAAGGGTAAGATACGGTTAATGGTTAAGGTTAAATTTAACCTGACATTAACATTAACTTTACCTTTAACCTAACCTTAACCTTAACCTAACCTTTCCCTTAACCTTTACTTTAACCTTAACCTTCCCCTAACCTTAACCCTAACCTTAACCTTAATCGTAACTTTCCCATAACCATAACCTTAACCTTGACTCTACCCTTAACCTAACCTTAAGGGTTTGGTCAAGGTTATGGTTAAGGTTAAGGTTACAGGTTTACTCAGGTTAAGGTTATATTTAAGGTCAAGGTCAAGGTTAAGGTTAGGTTAAGGTTAACCTTACCCTTACCTTAACCTTACCCTTAACCTTAACCTTGACCTTGACCTTAACCTTACCTTTAACCTTACATTAACCTTAACCTAACCTTAACCTTAACTTTACCCTTAACCTTACCTTAACCATAACCTTAACCTAACCTTAACCTTAACCTTACCCTTTACCTTATCTTAACCTTACCTTAACCATAACCTTAACCTTGAAGTTAACTATAACCTAACACTAACCTTGACCAATCCCTTAACCTTAACATTGACCTTAACTTTACCATTAAAAATAACCTTAACCTTAAATATAACCTAACCTTAACCTTAACCCTAACCTTAACCTTAACGTTAAATTAACCTTAACCTTTACCTAAACTTAACCTTAACCTTAACCTTAACTTGACTAAAACATTAACCTTAACCTTCCCCTAACCTTAACCTGAACCTGAACCTGAACCTAACATTAACCATAACCTTAACCTTAACTTTACCCTTAACCTAACCTTAACCTTACTCTAACCATACTAAACCCGTAACCTTAACCTTAACCTTAACTTTACCCTTAACCTAACCTTACCCTTAATCTTAACCTTAACCTAACTAAACTCCAACCTTAACCTTAACCTTAACCTTAATCTTACCTTGACCTTAACTATAACCTAACCCTAACCTTGACCAAACCCTTAACCTTAACCTTAACCTGACCCTTTACCCTAACCTTACCCTTACCTTTACCTAACCTTAACCTTAAATATAACATTATCTTAACCTTAACCTTGACCAAACCCTTAACATTAACCTTAACCTTGACCTTAACCTTAACCTTACCTTTAACCTTAAACTTAACCTTTACCTTAACTATAACCTAACCCAAACCTTAGGTTAAGGTCAAGGTTAGGTTAAGGGTAAACTTAAGGCTAAGGTTAAGGTTAAAGTTAAGGTTAAGCTTAAGGTTAAGGTTAGATTATAGTGAAGGTTATGGGAAGGTTAAGGTTAAGGTTAAGGTTAAATTAAGGTTAAGGTTAAGGTTTAGTTAAGGTTAGGGTTAGGTTATGGTTAAGGTCAAGGTTAAGGTTAGGTTAACGTTAAGGTTACGAGTTTAGTTAGGTTAAGGTTAAGGTTAAGGTTAAGGTTAGGTTAAGGGTAAAGTCAAGGTTAAGGTTATGGGAAGGTTAAGGTTAAGGTTAAAGGGTTAAGGTTAGGTTAAGGTAAAGCCAAGGTTAAGTTTAGGTTAAGGTTAAGGGTAAGGTTATGGTTATGGAAAGGTTAAGGTTAAGTTTTAGGTTATAGCTAAGTTCAAGGTTAAGGTTATGGTTAAGGTTAAGGTTAAGGTTAGGTAAAGGTTAATGTTAAGGGTAGGTTATAGTGAAGGCTAAGGTTAAGACCCGTAATCTTAAACCTTAACCTTAACCTAACATTAAACTTAACCTAGTCTTAACCTTAACCTTAACCTTAACCTAACTATAACCTTACCTTAACCTAACTTAACTTTAACCTTAACCTTAACCTTAAACTTAATCTTAACCTTAGGTTAAGGTTAAGGTTAAGGTTAGAGTAAGGTTAGGGTAAAGGTTTAGGTTAAGTTTAAGGTTAAAGGTTTGGTCAAGGTTAGGGTTACGTTATATATAGTTAAGGTCACGTTAAGGTTAAGGTCAAGATTAGGTTATGGTTAAGGTTAGGTTAAGGTTAAGATTAACGGTAAAGATAAGGTTATGGGTAAGGTTAAGGTGAGGGTTAGGTTATAGTTAAGGTTAACGTTAAGGATACGTTAAGGGTAAAGTTAAGGATAAGGTTAAGATCAGGTTAAGGTTATGGGTTAGGTTATAGTTAAGGTTAAGGGTAAGGTTAGAGTTAAGGTTAGGGTAAGGTTAAGATAAGGTTAAGGGTAATGTTAAGGTTAACCAAACCTTATCTCAACCTTAAGCTTAACCTTAAGCTTAACCTAACCTTAACCTTACTAAACCCGTAACGAGAACCTTAACCTAACCTTAACCTTGACTTTATGCTTAACCTAACCTTAACCTTAACCTTAACCTTAAATTTACCCTTAACGTAACCTTAACCTTCACCTTAACCTTAACCTGAACCTTCACCCTAACCTTAGCCTAGCCTTAACCTTAACCTTAACCCAACCTTGACCTTAACCTTAACAATAACCTTAACCTTCACCTTAACCTTAACCGTAACCTTAAATATAAGGTTAATTTTATGGGTTAATGTTAAGGGTTTGGTCACGGTTAGGGTTAGGTTATATTTAAGGTCAAGGTTAAGGTTAGGTTAAGGTTAAGGTTACGGGTTTAGTCAGGTTAAGGTTAAGGTTACGGTTAAGGTTAATGTCAAGGTGAAGGGTTTGGTCAAGGTTAGGGTTAGGTTAAGGTTAAGGTTATGGTTAGGTTAAGGTTAGGTTAGGTTAATTTTAAGGTTAAGGGTTACGGGTTTAGTCAGGTTAAGCTTAAACTTAAGGTTAAGCATAAGGTGAAGGTTAAGGGTATGGTTAAGTTTAAGGTCAAGGTCAAGGTTAAGGTTAGGGTTAAGTTAAGGGTGAGGTTATAGTTAAGGTTAAGGTTAGGTTAAGTTAAGGTTAAGGTTAAGGTTAGGTTAAAGTTAAGGTTAGGTTAAGGGTAAATTTAAGATTATGGTTAGGGTTAAGGTTAAGGTAAGGTTAGGGTTAGCTTAAGGATAAGGTTAGGTAAAGGTTAAAGTTAAGGTTAAGGTTAAGATTAGGTTAAGGTTAAGGTTAGGTAAGGGTAAGGTTAAGGTTATGGTTATGGTTATGGTTAAGGTTAGGTTAAGGGTAAAGTTAAGGTTAAGGTTAGGTTAAGGTTAAGGTTACGGGTTTAGTGAGGTTAAGGTTAAGGTTAAGATTACAAGTTTAGTCAGGTTAAGGTTAACGTTAACGTTAAGGGGGTAAGATTAAGGTTAAGGTTAAGGGTAAGGTCAAGGTTAAGGTTAAGGTTATGGTTATGGGAAGGTTAAGTTAAGGTTAAGGCTAAGGTGAAGGGTTTGGTTAAGGTTAGGGTTAGGTTATAGTTAAGGTCAAGGTTAAGTTTAATTTTAAGGTTAAGGTTAAGGTTAAGGATAAGATTAAGGTCAAGATTAAGGTTAAGATTAGGTTAAGGGTAAGGGTAAGGTTAAGGTTAGGTTAAGGTTAAGGTTAAGTTAAGATTAATTTTAAGGTTAAGGGTTTGGTAAGGTTAAGGTTAAGTTAAGGTTAAGCTTACATTAAGGTTAGGTTAAGGTTAAAGTTAAGGTTAAGGTTAATGGTTTAGTTAAGGATAAGGTTAGTTTAAGGTTAAGGTTAATGATTAGGGTTTTTTCAAGGTTAGGGTTAGGTTATAGTTAAGGTCAAGGTTAAGGTTAGGTTATAGTGAAGGTTAAGGTTAAGACCTGTAACCTTAACCTTAACCTTAATATTCACTTAACATTAACCTTAACTATAACCTAACCCTAACCTTGACTAAACCCTTAACCTTAAATTGACTAAACCTGTAACCTTGACCTAACTTAACCTTAACCTTGACCTTGACCTTAACCTTAACCTTATCCTTAACCTTCACCTTAACCTAACCTTAACCTTGACCTTAACTATAACCTAACTCCAACCTTAACCTTTACCTAACCTTAACCTTAACCTTAACTTTAACATTAACCTTAAATTTAACCTTTACCTTGACCTTAACCTTGACCTTATCTTATCCTTAACCTTAAGCTTAACCTTAACCTTGACCTAACTGTAACCTTAACCTTAACCTTAACTATAACCTAACCCTAACCTTAAAATTCACTGTAATCTGACCATAACCTTAACCTTACCCTAACCTTAACCTTAACCTGACTAAACTTGTAACCTTAACCTTACCTTAACCTAACTTTAACCTTAACCATAACCCTAACATTAACCAAACGATTAACCTTAACCTTAACCTTAACCTTAACCTAACCTTTACCTTAACCTTAACCTAACTATAACCTTACCCTTAACCTAACTTAAACTTAACCTTGACCTTGACCTTATCTTTAACCTTAACCTTACCCTTACCCTTAACTTTAACCTCACTAAACCCATAACCTTAACCTTACCCTTAACCTTAACCTGAACCTTTACCCTTAACCTTAACCCTTTAACCTTAACCTTATCCTAACCTTAACCTTAACTAAAACCTAACCCTAACCTTAACCAAACCCTTAACCTTAACCTTAACTTTAACCTAACCTTAACCTTCACTTTACCCTTAACCTAACCTTAACCTAACCTTAACCTTAACTTTACCTTAACCTTGACTTACCCTTAACCTAACCTTAACCTTCACCTAAACCTTATCTTAACCTTAACGTAACCTTAACCTTAACCTAACTATAACCTTACCTTAACTTAACTTAACGTTAACCTTCACCTTCACCTTAACCCTAACTTTAACTTTACCCTAACCTTAAGGGTTTAGTCATGTTAAGGTTAGGGTTAAGATTAAAGTTAAGGTTAAGGTTAGATTATAGTGAATCTTAAGGTTAATTGTAAGGTTAGGGTAAAATTTCATGTTAAGGTTAAGGTTAAGGTTAAGATAAAAATAAGGTTAAGGTTAAGGTTAGGTTAACGTTAATGTTAAGCTTAAGCTTAAGCTTAAGCTTAAGGTTAGGGTTAGGTTAAGTTTAAGATAAGGATAAGGTTAGGGTAAAGGTTAAGGTTAAGGTTAAGGTTAGGTTAAACCGTAACCTTAACCTTAACCTTAACGTTAACCTTCACTATAACCTAACCCTAACCTTGACCAAACCCTTAACCTTAATTATAACCTAACCTTAACCTAACCTTAACCTTGACCTTAACCTTAACCTTAACTTTACCCTAACCTTAAGGGTTTAGTTAGGTTAACATTAAGGTTAAAGGTTTGGCCAAGGTTAGGGTTAGGTTGAGGTTAAGGGTGAAGGTTAAGGGTAAGGTTAAGGTTAAGGTTATGTTAAGGGTAAAGTTAAGGTTAAGGTTATAGTTAAGGTTAGGGGAAGGTTAAGGTTAAAGTCAAGGTTAAGCTGAAGGTTAAGGGTAAGGATAGGGTAAGGTTAAGGTTAAGTTGGTTAAGGTAAGGTTAAGGTTATAGTTAGGTGAAGGTTAACATTAGGTTAGGGTTAAGGTAAGGTTAAGGTTAGGTTAAGGTTAAGATTAGGTTAAGGGTAAAGTTAATGTTAAGATTAGGTTAAGGTCATGGTTAAGGTTAGGTTAAGGGTAACGTTTTGGTCAAGGTTAAGGCTAGGTTATAGTTAAGGTCAGGTTAAGGTTAAGGGTTTGGTCAATGTTAGGATTAGGTTATAGTTAAGGTTAAGGGTAAAGATAATGTTATGGTTAAGGTTAAGGTTATGGTTAGGTTATAATTAAGATTAATATTAGGTTAAGGGTAAAGTTAAGGTTAAGGTTAGGGTTAAGGTTAGGGGAAGGTTTTAGTCAGGTTTAACGTTAAGGTGAAGGTTAGGTTAAGGTTAAGATAAGGTTAAGGATCAGGTTAAGGTTAGGTTAAGGGTAAAGTTAAGGTTAGGTTAATTTAAGGTTAAGGTTGAGTTAAGGTTAAGGTTAAGGTTAAGGTTAAGGTTAAGGTTTTGGTCACAGTTAGGGTTAGGTTATAGTTAAGGTTAGGTTAAGATTAGGTTAAGGGTAAATTCAAGGTTAAGGTGAAGGTTAAGGTTACAGGTTTAGTCAGCTTAAGTTTAAGGTTAAGGGTTTGGTCAAGGTTAAGTTTAGATTAAGGTTAAGGTTAAGGTTAGGTTAAGCGTAATGTCAAGTTTAAGTTTATGGTTAAGGTTAAGGGTAAGATAACGCTAAGTTTAAGGTTAAGGTTAAGGTTAAATTTAAGGGGGTAATTTTAATGTTAAGGTTAAGGTTAAGGTTACGATTAGGTGAAGGTGAAGGTTACGGTTAGGTCAAGGTTGAGGTTAAGGTTAACGGTATTATAAGGTTAAGCTTAAGCTTAAGCTTAATATTAGGTTAAGGGTAAAGTCAAACATTAACCTTAACCTTATTTTTAACCTTAACCTTGCCCTAACCTTAACCCCAACCTGAACCTTAACCTAACCTTAACCATAACCTTAACCTTAACTTTACCCTTAAACTAAGCTTAACCTTACCCTAACCATAACCTTAACTTTACCCTTAGCGTAATCTTAACCTTAACCTTGACTTTACCATTCCTAACCTTAACCTTACCTTAACCTTTACCTAACCTTAACCTTAACCTTAACCTCACTAAACTCGTAACCTTAACCTTAACCTTACCCTTAACCTTAACCTTAAACTTACCCTTAACCTTAAATTATCCTTAACCTTAACCTTAACCATAATCTTAACCTCAGGTTAATGTTAAGGTTAAGTGTAAGGTTAGGGTTAAGGGTAAAGTTTAAGTTTGAGGTTACAGGTTTAGTCAGGTCAAGGTTAAGGTTAAGGGTTTGGTCAAGGTTAGGGTTAGGTTATATTTAAAGTCAAGGTTAAGGTTAGGTTAAGGTTAAGGTCAAGGTCAAGGTTAAGGTTAGGTTAAGGTTAAGCGTGAAGGTTAAGGTCAAGGTTAAGGTTAAGGTTATTGTTAAGTTTAGGTTAAGGTTTCAAGTTAAGGTTAAGGTTAATGTTAGGTTATAGTGAAGGTTAAGGTTAAGACTCGTAACCTTATCCTCGACCTTACCCTTAATATTAACCTTAACTTTAATGTTACTAACCCCGTAACCTTAACCTTAACCTCAACCTTAACCTTAACTATAACCTAACCCTAACCTTGAAAAAACCCTAACCTTAACCCTAACATTAACCTTAACGTGAAATTTACCCTTAACCTAACCTTAAATTTAACTATATCCTTAACCTAATATTAACCTTAACCTTGACCTTAACTATAACCTAACCCTAACCTTGACCAAACCCCTAACCTTAACCTTAACCTGACTAAACCCTTAACCTTAACCTTAACCTTAACCTTAACCTTGCCCCATTAACCTTAATCTTAACCTAATATTAACCTTAACTAAAACCTAACCCTAAACTTAACCAAAACCTTAACCTTAACCTTTACGTTAACCTTAATGTAATGTTCCAAATCTAGAATTTTTTGCTCCATCGGGAACATCTTAAGATGTTCCATTTTTCCTTCTTCAGTGAGACACTGCAAGTCCATTTCAGAGATTGACTATTGGGGAATTTATAGGATATGACTCCTTCAAATAAGGGAGAGATCCTGAGGCTAGCTGGCCCTTCACAGACTTTGCCTATGGATATGCAATATTCTACCTTGGGAATTTCTACCACAGGGTCCTTGAGGACGTTGTATAAGGAAGTTGCTGCATAAATAAGGCTAACCAATGCTAGGATGCCCTATAAAACTTCTAATGTAACTTCCCTGTATAAAATGAGCTTAAAGAAATGATTCTAGATGGGTTATACAAATCTCCCCAAACTAGATCTCTAAAACAATGCTCAATGAAAGAGCTTACAGCAATATGCAAAACATCAATCTGAAACTCTGAAAATCTGAATGTAACATGAGAATTTAAATACTACATCCATAATCATATTAATATATCAGCAATATTAAATAGAAATATCATGAGGAACAAGACCCTCAAGCTTTTAGAACCGACCTCCAATGAATAAGTAATGTAATACATGAGATGCTGTTGCTGCACAAAATGTCAGAGGTAGTGACTGCGCAATATCTATGAGAGATGCAACTGCTAAATACTTATAAAATGATAATTTAGCTGAAGGAATACAAATAAATGGCCCAAGCGAGGAAAATGAGCTCAATGTGGGATTTCTAGCCAATCTCAGGGAGATTGCTAGAAATGCCGGACAAAATACAATAGTGACAAATAAATTGTCACTATAGATGGAACCAATGAACATGAGGTTGTGGCTAATATGAAATAATAATGACCTCCTTTGATTGAATTCCTCAAGGGAAAAGGGGCTGATCCACTTTTAGTCAAAACACTCCTCCTGATGAGCACAAGAACCCCTCACAACACTGCCCTCACTGAATAACGCAGTTTCTCCAAGTGACTGTGTAGTGGGAGTTGGTGAATGAGTGGCTTAATGCCACAGATCTAAAATATTCTCCAAGAACATTCTCTACAACTCTTCCAATGAAGAAATCAATCCTCCACTAAAAAGGCAAGTAAGGAATAACTCTATGAGTTCCTATGTTGCTACCCCAGCTACACAGCACTAACCTGCTACACGAAAATGCTACAACTGAAGAAGTACGCTTGGCCAAATGTAGGAATGAGGAAATGCAGCTCAAATCCTCTCCTCCCATGAGGAAGAGGTGGGGGATCCCCACCGGGAACACCCCCAGTGCTCAAGAGCACTGCAATTATCCTGCTAAACAGCCCGGATATGCAAGTCCTTGACTTCACTATGAAATTTCTGAATCAACGAATGAATCAAATGAGCTACTCCTTCGTTACTATAAATAAAATGAACTCAATTTCACCATAGGCCCCAAAATTAGGGTTTTCATTCACTTTTTAATGCTTTCCCTCCAAAATTTGCATTATCTTCTCAAGAAAGCTATCCTTCTAAAGCAGCGATGTTGACTTGGTCAAAATAGCCAAGTCAAGGTTATCCTCATCAAGTTCACACCATGGGGTGTTTATTTTAGCTGATTTATTATTTCTCCTTTCACACAAGGAGTGTTATTCTCCATAAAAAGGGGTTAAGGGGTATCCTTACCCATTTTTATTTAACAAAATAAAAATATGCCACTATAATGTCCATTTTAGCTTGATGCTAAAACTGAGACATTACAATTAACCATAACCCCAACGTTAACCTAACCTTAACCTTAACCTTAACCTTAACCTAACTATAACCTTACCCTTAACCTTAACCTTGTCATTAACTATAACCTATCCCTACCCTTGACCTTAACCTTAACCTTAACCTAACCTTAACCTTAACTTTACCTTAATCTTGACTTTACCCTTAAACTAACCTTAACCTTAACCTAGCCCTCAACCTTGACCACACATTTAACCTTAACCTTAACCTTAAATTTAC
This sequence comes from Pinus albicaulis, assembly GCA_034641835.2. NCBI lineage: Eukaryota > Viridiplantae > Streptophyta > Pinopsida > Pinales > Pinaceae > Pinus > Pinus albicaulis. The sequence continues at coordinate 1,189,266,628 of CM076572.1, read as the reverse complement.
CCTTAACCTAATCTTAACCTTAATTTAACCTTAAGCTTGAATTTACCCTTCACGTAACCTTAACCTTGACCTTAAATTGAGGTTAAGATTAAGGTTAAGGGTAAGGTTAAGGATAAGGTTAGGTTAGGTTAAGGTTAGGTTAACGTTAAGGTTAAGGTTAAGGTTAAGGTTATGGTTAAGGTTAAGGTTAAGGTTAGGTTAAGGTTAAGGTTAAGGTGAAGGATAAAGATAAGGTTATGGTTAAGGTTAGGGTTAGGTTATAGTTAATTTTAATGTTAGGTTAAGTGTAAGATAAGGTTAAGGTTAAGGTTAGGTTAAGGTTAGGTTATAGTGAAGGTTAAGGTTAAGATAAGATTAAGGTTAAGGTTATGGGTTTGGCCAAGGTTAGGGTTAGGTTATAGTTAAGGAAAAGGTTAAGGTTAGGTTATAGTGAAGGTTAAGGTAAGATAAGGTTAAGGTTAAGGTTAAGTTAATGTTAAGGTTAAGCTTAACATTAGGTAAAGGTTAAGGTTAAGGTTAATGTTAACGGTTTGGTCAAGGTTAGGCTTAGGTTATAGTTAAGGTTACAGGTTTATTCAGGTTAAGGTTAAGGTTAAGGGTAAGGTTAGGTTAGCGGTAAACTTAAGGTTAAGGGTAAAGTCAAGGGTTTAGTCAGGTTAAGGTTAAGGTTAAGGGTTTGGTCAAGGTTAGGGTTAGGTTCAAGTTATGAGTTTAGTCAGGTTAAGGTTAGGTTTAAGGTTAAGGTTATGTTTAAGGTTAAGTTTAAGGGTAAAGTCAATGTTAAGGTTAAGGTTAAGGTTAGGTTAACGGTAAATTTAAGGTTAAGGTTAAGGGTAAGGTTAGGTTAATGTTAAGGTTAACTTAACTATAAGGTAACCCTAATCTTAACATTAACTTTACCCTTAACCTAATATTAACCTTTCCCTAACCTTACCCTTAACTTTAACCTTAACCTGAGGTTAAGATTATGGTTAAGGTTAAGGTTAAGAATAAGTTAAGGTTAAGGGTAAGTTTAAGGTTAAGGTTAAGGTTAAGTGTTTCGTCAAGGTTAGGGTTAGGTTATAGGTAAGGTCAAGGTTAAGGTTAAAGTTATAGTTAAGGGTAAGGTTAAGGTTAAGGGTAAATTTAAGGTTAAGGTTAAGGTTAAGGATAAGGTCAAGGTCAAGGTTAATGTTAGGTGAAGAGTAAGATAAGGATAAGTTAAGGTTAAGGTTAAGGTTAAGTTAAGAGTAAATATAAGGATAAGTTAAGGTTAAGCTTACATTAAGGTTAGGTTAAGGTTAAAGTTAAGGTTAAGGTTAAGGGTTTAGTTAAGGATAAGGTTAGTTTAAGGTTAAGGTTAATGATTAGGGTTTGGTCAAGGTTAGGGTTAGGTTATAGTTAAGGTCAAGGTTAAGGTTAGGTTATAGTGAAGGTTAAGGTTAAGACCTGTAACCTTAACCTTAACCTTAATATTTACTTAACATTAACCTTAACTATAACCTAACCCTAACCTTGACTAAAACCTTAACCTTCACTTGACTAAACCTGTAACCCAGCAAAAAAACCTAATAACCTTAACCTTGACCAACAACTGTGTAACCTTATCAACCAACCTTCACCTTAACCTAACAACCAACCTTGACGGCCTTAACTATAACAACGCTTAACCTTAACCTGCTAACATTAACCTTAACTTTTAACCTTTACCTTGACCTTATTAACCTTATCTTATCTAACCTTAAGCAACCTTAACGCCTGACCTAAACTGTGTACTTAACCTTAAACTTAACTATAACTTCGCTATAAAATTCACTATGGCACGACCATAACCTTAACCGTGCCACCCGTGCCTAACCTTAACCTTAACTTTGATCAAACTTGTGGCAACAACCTTGGCCTTAACAACTTTAACCTTAGCCATAGCCTAACCGTGTTGTGGTCAACATAACCTTAACCTTAGCCTGGCAGCTGCCTTGTAGCCTGGCTTGTAACGTAACCTAGCAGAAAGCAACCTTAACCTTGACCTTAACCTTAACTTAAGCTAAACCTTAACCTTAACCATACCATTAACCTTATCTTAACCTTAACCTTAACCTTAACCTTCCCAAACCCTTAACATTAACCTTAACCTATCCTTAACCTTAGCAACAACTAAAACCTAACCCTAACCTTAGCAAACCCTTAACCTTAACCTTAACTTTAACCTAACCTTAACCTTAACTTTACCCTTAACCTAACCTTAACCTAACCTTAACCTTAACTTTACCTTAACCTTGACTTACCCTTAACCTAAACTTAACCTTCACCTTAACCTTATCTTAACCTTAACATAACCTTAACCTTAACCTAACTATAACCTTACCTTAACCTAACTTAATGTTAACCTTCACCTTCACCTTAACCCTAACTTTAACTTTACCCTAACCTTAAGGGTTTAGTCATGTTAAGGTTAGGGTTAAGGTTAAGGTTAAGGTTAAGGTTAGATTATAGTGAAGCTTAAGGTTAATTGTAAGGTTAGGGTAAAAGTTCATGTTAAGGTTAAGGTTAAGGTTAGGTTAATGTTAATGTTAAGGTTAAGGTTAAGCTTAAGCTTAAGGTTAGGGTTAGGTTAAGGTTAAGATAAGGATAAGGTTAGGGTAAAGGTTAAGGTTAAGGTTAGGTTAACCCGTAACCTTAACCTTCACTATAACCTAACCCTAACCTTGACCAAACCCTTAACCTTAATTATAACCTAATCTTAACCTAACCTTGACCTTGACCTTAACCTTAACCTTAACTTTACCCTAACCTTAAGGGTTTAGTTAGGTTAACGTTAAGGTTAAAGGTTTGGTCAAGGTTAGGGTTAGGTTGAGGTTAAGGGTGAAAGTTAAGGGTAAGGTTAAGGTTAAGGTTATGTTAAGGGTAAAGTTAAGGTTAAGGTTAGAGTTAAGGTTAGGGGAAGGTTAAGGTTAAATTCAAGGTTAAGCTGAAGGTTAAGGGTAAGGATAGGGTAAGGTTAAGGTTAAGTTGGTTAAGGTAAGGTTAAGGTTACAGTTAGGTGAAGGTTAACGTTAGGTTAGGGTTAAGGTTAAGGTTAGGTTAAGGTTAAGATTAGGTTAAGGGTAAAGTTAAGGTTAAGGTTACGTTAAGGTCATGGTTAAGGTTACGTTAAGGGTAAAGTCAAGGTTAAGGTTAGGTTAAGGGTAAGGTTTTGGTCAAGGTTAAGGCCAGGTTATAGTTAAGGTCAGGTTAAGGTTAAGGGTTTGGCCGATGTTAGGATTAGGTTATAGTTAAGGTTATGGGTAAAGATAATGTTATGGTTAAGGTTAAGGTTATGGTTAGGTTATAATTAAGATTAAGATTAGGTTAGGGTAAAGTTAAGGTTAAGGTTAGGGTTAAGGTTAGGGGAAGGTTTTAGTTAGGGTTAACGTTAAGGTGAAGGTTAGGTTAAGGTTAAGATAAGGTTAAGGATCAGGTTAAGGTTAGGTTAAGGGTAAAGTTAAGGTTAGGTTAATTTAAGGTTAAGGTTGCGTTGAGGTTAAGGTTAAGGTTAAGGTTAAGGTTTTGGTCGAAGTTAGGGTTAGGTTATAGTTAAGGTTAGGTTAAGTTTAGGTTAAGGGTAAGGTCAAGGTTAAGGTGAAGGTTAAGGGTAAGGTTAAGGTTAAGGTTACAGGTTTAGTCAGCTTAAGGTTAAGGTTAAGGGTTTGGTCAAGGTTAATTTTATATTAAGGTTAAGGTTAAGGTTAGGTTAAGCGTAAAGTCAAGTTTAAGTTTATGGTTAAGGTTAAGGGTAAGATAACGCTAAGGTTAAGGTTAAGGTTACAGTTAAGTGAAGGTGAAGGTTATGGTTAGGTCAAGGTTGAGGTTAAGGTTAAGTTAAGGTTAACGGTAATATAAGGTTAAGCTTAAGCTTAAGCTTAATATTAGGTTAAGGGTAAAGTCAAACATTAACCTTAACCTTATGTTTAACCTTAACCTTGCCCTAACCTTAACCCCAACCTGAACCTTAACCTAACCTTAACCATAACCTTAACCTTAACTTTACCCTTAAACTAAGCTTAACCTTACCCTAACCATAACCTTAACTTTACCCTTAGCGTAATCTTAACCTTAACCTAACCTTAACCTTGACTTTACCATTCCTAACCTTAACCTAACCTTAACCTTAAACTTAACCTTAACCTTAACGTTAACCTTAACCTAACCTTAACCTTTACCTTAACTATAACCTAACCCTAACCTTGACCAAACCCTTAACCTTAACCTTAACCTGACTAAACCCGTAACCTTAACCTTAACCTTACCCTTAACCTTAACTTATCATTAACCTTAACCTTAACCATAATCTTAACCTCAGGTTAATGTTGAGGTTAAGTGTAAGGTTAGGATTAAGGGTAAAGTTTAAGTTTGAGGTTACAGGTTTAGTCAGGTCAAGGTTAAGGTTAAGGGTTTGGTCAAGGTTAGGATTAGGTTATATTTAAATTCAAGGTTAAGGTTAGGTTAAGGTTAAGGTCAAGGTCAAGGTTAAGGTTAGGTTAAGGTTAAGCATGAAGGTTAAGGTCAAGGTTAAGGTTAAGGTTATTGTTAATTTTAGGTTAAGGTTTCAAGTTAAGGTTAAGGTTAATGTTAGGTTATAGTGAAGGTTAAGGTTAAGACTCGTAACCTTATCCTTGACCTTACCCTTAATATTAACCTTAGCCTTAACCTTACTAACCCCGTAACCTTAACCTTAACCTCAACCTTAACCTTAACTATAACCTAACCCTAACCTTGAAAAAACCAAAACCTTAACCCTAACACTAACCTTAATGTGAAATTTACCCTTAACCTAACCTTAAATTTAACTATATCCTTAACCTAATATTAACCTTGTTAGAGTCGGTCCTTACAGCCCTCCGTCAGAGATCATTTCGCTTTTTGCATATCATTTTTAGGTGTCTCGCTCACTTCACTTCGTTGCATTTTGCTAGGGGCATGCCATTGACTGACGAGAGGGTTTGGTCGTCTTGTATTCCCTCATGCTTGTACCTGCTGGGCTAATTAAACTCTTCAAAATTCATCGAAGTTCAGTTCGCATCATCCATGGTCATAAATGATTATTTTGGTCAACAAGAGTCTTTTAGTTCTAGAGTCTAGGGTTCAGTCGTTTGATATATTTAATAAACTCCCGCAGGCCATGAAGATGGTTTTTGAAAAGGTTCTTAGTTCGAATTTTCATCATCAAACACATTTGAGGAAATTTCTTGTTCAAAACTCTGTTTTGAACAAGAAATTGTCAAATTCATTTTTTGTAACAAATCATGTATTTTTTTCGACCATAAAAAAATTCAATGCAGCCTCTGGTCTTTGCCGAAGTCCAAACACCAACATCCCTGCAAAAACAACCAAATTTCATCAGTCCAAACTCCAAAAATCAATAAAAAAGCCAAAAGACAGAAGTTCAATGAAAGGATAAAGTGCCAAATGAAAAAAATTACAAAGTGGGTTGTGGAGGAAGTAAAAATTAAACCCAACTCTTGCAAGATATGTTCCAAGGCTATGTAAATCGTTTTTGTCAAATTACATTCACAAATTTTCAGAGCAAAGCCGAATTTGGAGGTTGAAGAGCGAATTTTAGTGTTGAAGGGCCATGACTGTGTTGGAAGTTAGGGCGTGGCGCATAGAATGCACGCGGTGCACTGGGCAAGTTTTTACAGTGTATTTTTGTGTGGGCACAGCGCACTAGGAGTGCGCGTGGCGCGTTGAGCCTTTCAGCCTAAATTCATCACTGTTTTGTGAATTTTCAATTCAAATCATCTTTTCGCCTCCAAGTAAGTGTGTTAAAGCCTGATCAATGATTTTTAGATATGCTGTGGTGGTTTAAAGGCGGAGAAAACAAATTTTTGAATGGTCAAAAGGTTAACCCTATGTCTACATCTAAAATTGCTCCATAGGGTTTTGAAAGAAGTGTTGGTGATATTGTTGGTGTTTCAAACTTGTTTCAATAAAATATATGCTCTTGTTATGGAATGTCATTATTGTCACTGTTAGATTTACCAGAGTCCCACAACCACAGTCCCATATTCATTTTTCCCATATCCCTTTATACTTTTGATCCCCATGTGAAATTCCAAACCCTACTTGTTACCTCTTTCCCTGCCATTGATAAAATTTCAAGTTTTCATAAGGATCAATGGTTGTCCTCTTGTCTTTGACTATAATTTTTCCATTTGAATAACTATTATATCTATCACAGTGCAAGTCCTATTACTATCACTCTTTCCCATACCATTTGTAAAGGTGTGTAATCCCAACATTTTCCAAAGCAGTGAGTAAATTGTTTGTATTTTCCAAAGCCACTTGACAATCCATTATGTTCATTGTGACATTTCCCACAGTCCCCATTCCATGTTAGAAACATTTGGCATATTTGATATTGAAAGGAAAAGCACCAATTCATCATTTTCAAACATACTCCTAACGCTTGTTTTCACCATACCTATATCAGCATATATTTGTCAAACATCTTGATTTCAGCGCCATGTCAGAGGTAGATTCACCTTATGAGCAGGGGTATGAGCAGGATAGTGATTCATCTACAGAGGTTAATGTGCCAAGGAGGTCTCACAAAAGTGGCAAAAGTGGCAGGCATGTCAGGGAGGAACCCACTTCTTTGACCCAACTGCAGGCTTGCCTGCTTGCAATGGATTGTTTTCAGCGTCAGTCATGTTTCCATTATTGTGAGATGATTTCCCGAACTCAGCATCATCATGAGTTAGCTCGCCTATTTGTATTACATTTGCATAATGGTCGTGTAAACCTTGCTGGGGTGGATTTTAATTTGTCACCAGAGACCATTTCAGAGGCGACTAGGATACCAAACATCGGGGAAGAGTGGAATAAGCGGCAGCAGTTGGATAGAGCCTATTATGAGCCATATATCAGACCTGAATATATGAGGTAGCTGAGCAGGGTATTTCAATTCCAATTTCTGAAGGATGAGTATGCACAATTGATGAAACTCATCATTCGTTATTTCAGTTTTGAAGGGCGCTTTTCACACTTGTATGCATATCACATCCGGTTGTTGATGCACTTCACGAGAGTGCGGTTGATGAGAATTACATACTTCATGTACCGTAACATAGAGCTGATGACATTTATTGTATAGAAGAAGACCCCAGCACAGCAGCATAACAACGTATATCATTACGCGCTGATCAAAATCATGGTGGTACATCAGCTCACACAACAGGGCATTTCTTGGGAGGAGTTCATCTCCCGTGACTTCTTTGCAGCGCCACAGCCGCCTCCCGAGGTAGTTCATGATGAGGGAGAGCCTTCACACCAGTTTGATATTCCTGAGACTGAGCATATCAGTGCTCCAGTGTATGTGACTTATCAGCGAGGCCATAGAGCCTTATTTGCAACTACACGACGAGTACTATCTCCACCCGGGGTGGAAGGGGTCTTGTTGACTTCATCAGCAGCACGAGTACTATCTCCACATGGGGTGGAAGGGGTCTCACCTTCGACATCAACACAGGTATAGGTTCAGGACAGAAGAAAGAGGCCTATGCACGATGAGGGACCTTCAGGAGGCCGAGACACTGATTTTATACTCATCGATGTTGATGCGAGCTCTCCTAGCTCAAAACTGAGGGAAGTCATCCAGGAGTAGAAAACTGAGATTGTTACTTTGACAGAGAATTTGTAGAGAGCATAGTGGGTGATAAAGTACCTGGATCAGCGGAACAAACAACTAGAGGATCAGCATACACTTACAGAGTTGCAGCGAATTCGCGAAGACCGTGCATTTGCCCGGAAGAGACCAGGTGACATGACACCAATTGAGTGAGAGACCAACCTTACGCATGTTAAAATTCATCTGGAGAAGTTGTTGGAAAAGGAAAAAAGGGAAAAATGCATGATCTGTCACATGAAGAATCATTATTGGGCCCGCATGCACGTTTGCAGAGCAAAAATGAAGATCCTGAAGAGAAGGTTGAGCAGAGCACTGAAACGGCGAAAGAGGCCTGATCCACTCTGGATCTTGGCCGAGGCTTCATTGGCTGAGCATGAGGCATGATGGGGGATATTCACTCCGAATTTCAGCAAATTTGGAGAATTTTTTGTCATTTTTGAAAATTTTGGTCACAAAACAGGTTTTTCTGCCCAACGCGTCACGCCACCCGACGCGCGCTTATGATTGGGACACTTTCTGGAGGAAAAATTTGTATTTTTGGATTTTTCATGGTAAATTATGCATTTTCAGGAATGGCCGAAGCATTTCATCAAGTTCTGGATGATCAAAAGGGCCAAAAACACCATGAAAACCACCTTTTTGTCGCCTTTTGCACCAGCAGGAAGTACTTATGGGAGAATGAAGTTTTGGAGGAGAAAATGAGCTCCAAATTGAAACATTTCACTTGGGTTGGATAGCCAACATCCAGGTCTTTCCAACGAGATATCATGAGGTCAATTTGGAATCTGGGAAGTGCCCCAAAAACAGGCTGAAAGTAGCGCGACGCATAGAGCTTTGGAGCGCGACGCATAGAGGTTTTTGGCATGTTTTTCACCTTCCAGCTCAGAAATTCGGCCAGTTTGGACTAGTTTCACCTCTTGATGTAATTTTTGGTTTTTATTGATGTAATTTTATGTACATTATGTAAATTTGGCACTTATTTACTTGTTCTAGATGATTCATTCACAAAAAAGTGAAAATCAAGTGAATGGATCAGTTTCCTAGCTTATAGAGGCAAGTTGTTTGGCTGCCTAGATTTTAGCTCTTTGTTTAGAATTGGTTCAAACTGCTCCTAGAAGCATGAGCTCGACCCCTAGAGGCATGGGAAGGGGTTAGAATTGTCTATTTATTGTATTTTCTGAGACACTTTTAGGGTTGGACTCTTGGGAAAATTTTGGCACACTATTGTACATATTTTCTGCATTTTGGCTAAGGAAAGATTAGAGGTTTTGCAGTGCCTGTTGGGATTCTTGTGGCTTTCAGTTTTTATGGTGTGTTCTATCAGTTATTTTTAAGTTCTTTAATGTTTAATTTATGCCATTCCCTTATTTTTCTTCTGAAACTAAATGAATGAGTAAATGAGGTAGAATCCATTGATTCAGTGCTCTGCCTTTAAATTTGTTTAGTTTTATATGTTTTCGCCAGTTTGGAGAGGATCCTTGTTCTCCCTTGCCCTCTTCAGCTCCTTTTCATTCTGATCCATCCATACACATAATAAAAAAGAATCAAGACTACTGCCTTCCTTGCCCCAATTCGAATTCTGCAAAGATCTGGCCTCATCCCCGAGCCCAAAATTGTTTTTCCCATTTTTTCAACAAAAAATCCAAAAAATTTAAATCAAACTCTTCCATTTGTTTACTAGCCTAAAATCAGTATTCCTTATTATTCATCTCAGCCCCTTTGAATATATTTTTCCAAGATAGACCCGGAGAGAGCCCTCTCCTGTCCTCGTAGGGCTAGCTACGAGGCTGAGCTTGGTTTGATGTTGCCTTGAGATTTAACTTATTTCAGCCTTAAGGTAGATTCGAGTGCTAACATAGTGGCGACCATACTGGGGAAGATGGTTTGTTGTTGATGTGACACTTGATTTGTAGATTGTTTTTTCCTAGTACCTGTAATCAAGTTCAAATCTGATGGTTGATGGTGAACAACGATCAGACACCGCAAGGCTAAAATCATTCACCTGGCGACTTCATTCACTGAACAATCCAGAAATCAATGCTTCATGGTGACTTCACTACAGGGAGATCATTAGCTTCAAGGTTTTCAATATGGACCGGATCGCAAGAAGATACGCTCCCATGAGCCAAGATCACATCCCAGGTTTTCCAAATAAGATGCCCAAGGTGGATTGGCTTCAAAATTTTCCTGTGTTCAGAAATACGGAAGGTAATGATGCTGCTCTTCATCTGGTGAAATTTCACATTCATGTGCATAAATTTAAGATCAATTTTCCTGAATACTGTTTGATGAAAATTTTTATGGCTACTTTGGAAGATGAAGCCCGATCTTGGTATGAAATTTTGCCACCTGCTTCTATTTATTGTCTAAAGGATTTTCATTCAATATTATTTGAAAGGTATAAAGAATCTTGTCCGTATGTAATGTTAGTGCAGAATTGTTGTGAACACATTAGTAATTTTATTGAAGATCTTGAGAATGGTTATGGGGATAATGAAATGATGGACGGAGAAATCCTGGAAGCATTGTATGAAAACCCATTTCAGCAGCATAAAGACGATCATGAAAATTTGCAGCAGGATCAAGATCTTAGTACGGCGGAAAATGAAGCAATTTTGCATCTTGACAGTCAACAAGAATTACATGAAATGGATCAGCAGCATGAGGAAAATCTGTATACTCCTACACTTGAAATCAATGAAGACAATCATTGTTTGAGCAAAAGAAAACAAAAGGTATTATCTCCTCTATCTGAAGACGAGATAGATCAACTCTTGAATGGTCATGTTCTAGCTCAAGTTAACGCAGATCTGCAGTGTGCACATGGTCAAGAAGGTGATGGTGAAACTTCTTCCTTTTCTGAAAAGGATGACAGTCCTGTAAGCAGCTTTATAGATCAGCAGGTTGAAGATGTCTATATGGCTGAAAGTGATGAAAGAGAAAGTGTCGTTTCAGATCTGTCAATAGAAGAAGACATCATGCAAGTAAGTCTAGTTCTAATTTCAAAATGTGATAATGTCAGGACAACTATTTCAGTTCCAGATTCAGATTGTGATGACCAAGAATACCTAGTACAGAATCCTATAAAAGAGAACTCTACTGTTGAGATCATCTGGGATGAAGAAGACAGAGGTATGGATCCAAATGTTCTCAGTTCATTAGAACACAGCCTGCATGAGGAGGTAATTCAGTCAGTTCATGAAAAACAAGATGAGATCTTCATTCAAGTAAGTGAAACAGTTCCTTTGGATGAATTTATGGTAGATGATAGAAATGTCATTTTTTCACCTCAAGAATCATCTGGAGTTTCTTTTCTCTTGATTGATGAATGTAATGAGAATCCGGTTGTCATATCATATGAAGATGACTTACAATATATTCATCAGAACAGTCAGGATTGCCTTTCAGATTCTTCTTCATATGTCTCATGTTTTGAAATGTTTTCTCAAGAGGAGATCTGCTCATCCACTTGTTCAGAATTCTTTGAAGACCAGGAACAGAATTTTATTGAAGGAAGATCAGAAACAGGAGGAAAAGACACCTTGTTCTTTCAGTAGGAGGTAAATCTTCATGTTTTTCAGGATCCAATGGCAGATTTGTTGCAGACAATCGTGAAGATGATTATTGCAGTATTCAGTGATGAAAGAGATCATGGTCAATTATGTTTTTTGATGCCCAGTTACCAGTATCTACTGTTGACCAGGAGATCAGATCAGGAGAATCAATCAGCAAGGCATTTTCTTGATTGGTTACATTGGAAAGCCCACTATACATAATTGTACATATTTCATCAGTATGTAGGTGGTTGTCATCATGCTTTCAAATCTTGATGAACTGCTGCCTTTTTCAAAATATTTGTAAATACTTGTTTTAGTCAGTGATGAGTCATTTGTGAGTCAGTTTCCAGTCAATAAATTAGTCGGGTCGATTTCTTGAAATAATGGACTCCATCGCCCAATGGATGAAGGCACTGTCTAACTCTTCCAAAGATCTGCCGTTCTTGGCATCTCCTTGGAGCCACCATCCCCATTGGAGCCAATGTTAGAGTCAGTCCTTATAGCCCTCTGTCAGAGATCATTTCGCTTTTTGCATATCATTTTTAGGTGTCTCGCTCACTTCACTTCGTTGCATTTCGCTAGGGGCATGCCATTGATTGACGAGAGGGTTTGGTCGTCTTGTATTCCCTCATGCTTGTACCTGCTAGGCTAATTAAACTCTTCAAAATTCATCGAAGTTCAGTTCACGTCATCCATGGTCATAAATGATTATTTTGGTCAACAAGAGTCTTTTAGTTCTAGAGTCTAGGGTTCAATCGTTTGATATATTTAATAAATGCCCGCAGGCCATGAGGATGGTTTTCGAAAAGGTTCTTAGTTCGAATTTTCATCATCAAACACATTTGAGGACATTTCTTGTTCAAAACTCTGTTTTGAACAAGAAATTGTCAAATTCATTTTTTGTAACAAATCATGTATTTTTTTCTACCATAAAAAATTTCAATGCAGCCTCTGGTCTTTTCCGAAGTCCAAACGCCAACATCCCTGCAAAAACAACCAAATTTCATCAGTCCAAAGTCCGAAAATCAATGAAAAAGCCAAAATACAGAATTTCAATGAAAGGATAAAGTGCGAAATGAAAAACATTACAAATTGGGTTGTGGAGGAAGTAAAAATTAAACCCAACTCTTGCAAGATATGTTCCAAGGCTATGTAAATCGTTTTTGTCAAATTACATTCAAAAATTTTCAGAGCAAAGCCGAATTTGGAGGTTGAAGAGAAAATTTCAGTGTTGAAGGGCCATGACTGTGTTGGAAGTTAGGGCGCGGTGCATACAAAGGAGGGCGCGGCGCACTGGGCAAGTTTTTACAGTGTATTTTTGTGTGGGCGCGGCGCACTGGGAGTGCGCGTTGCACGTTGAGCCTTTCAGCCTAAATTCATCACTCTTTTGTGATTTTTCAATTCAAATCATCTTTTTTCCTCCAAGTAAGTGTGTTAAAGCATGCTCAATGATTTTTGGATATGATGTGGTGGTTTAAAGGCGGAGAAAACAAATGTTTGAATGGTCAAAAATTTAACCCTATGTCTACATCCAAAATTGCTACATAGGGTTTTGAAAGAAGTGTTGGTGATATTGTTGGTGTTTCAAACTTGTTTCAATAACATATATGCTCTTGTTATGGAATGTCATTATTGTCACTGTTAGATTTACCAGAGTCCCACAGCCACAGTCCCATATTCATTGTTCCCATATCCCTTTATACTTTTGATCCCCATGTGAAATTCCAAACCCTACTTGTTACCTCTTTCCCTGCCATTGATAAAATTTCAAGTTTTCATAAGGATCAATGGTTTTCCTCTTGTCTTTGACTGTACTTTTTCCATTTGAATAACTCTTATATCTATCACAGTGCAATTCCTATTACTATCACTCTTTCCCATACCATTTGTAAAGGTGTGTAATCCAAACATTTTCCAAAGCAGTGAGTAAATTGTTTGTATTTTCCAAAGCCACTTGACAGTCCATTGTGTTCATTGTGAAATTTCCCACAGTCCCCATTCCATGTTAGAAAAATTTGGCATATTTGATATTGAAAGTTAAAGCACCAATTCATCATTTTCAGACATACTCCTAACGCTTTTTTTCACCATACCTATATCAGCATATATTTGTCAAACATCTTGATTTCAGCGCCATGTCAGAAGCAGATTCACCTTATGAGAAGGGGTATGAGCAGGACAGTGATTCATCTACAGAGGTTAATGTGCCAAGGAGGTCTCACAAAAGTGGCAAAAGTGGAAGGCATGTCAGGGAGGATCCCACTTCTTTGACCCAACTGCAGGCTTGTCCGCTTGTAATGGATTGTTTTCAGCATCAGTCATGTTTCCATTATTGTGAGATGATTTCCCAAACTCAGCATCATCATGAGTTAGCTCACCTATTTGTCTTACATTTTCATAACGGTCATGTAAACCTTGCTGGGGTGGATTTTACTTTGTCACCAGAGACCATTTCAGAGGCGATTGGGATACCAAACATCAGGGAAGAGTGGAATAAGCGGTAGCAGTTGGATAGAGCCTATTATGAGCCATATATCAGACCTGGATATATGAGGCAGCTAAGCAGGGTATTTCCATTCCGATTTCTGAAGGATGAGTATGCACCATTGATGAAACTCATCATTCGTTATTTCAGTTGTGAAGGGCGCTTTTCACGTTTGTATGCATATCACATCCGACTGTTGATGCACTTCACGAGAGTGCGGTTGATGAGCATTCCATACTTCATGTACCGTAACATAGAGCGGATGACATTTATTGTACAGAAGAAGACCCCAGCACAACATCATAACAGCATATATCATTACGCGCTGATCAAAATCATGGTGGTACATCAGCTCGCACAGCAGGGCATTGCTTGGGAGGAGTTCATCTTCCGTGACTTCTTTGCAGCGCCACAGCCGCCTCCCGAGGTAGTTCATGATGAGGGAGAGCCTTCACACCAGTTTGATATTCCTGAGACTGAGCATATCAGTGCTCCAGTGTATGTGACATATTAGCGAGGCCAAAGAGCCTTATTTGCAGCTACACGATGAGTACTATCTCCACCCGTGGTGGAAGGGGTCTCGGTGACTTCATCAGCAGCGCGAGTACTATCTCCACATGGGGTGGAAGGGGTATCGCCTTCAACATCAGCACATGTACAGGTTCAGGATAGAGGCAAGAGGCCTATGCATGATGAGGGCCCTTCAGGAGGCTGAGACACTGATTTTATACTCATCGATGTTGATGCGAGCTCTCCTAGCTCAAAACTAAGGGAAGTCATCCAGGAGCAGAAAACTGAGATTGGTACTTTGACAGAGAATTTGCAGAGAGCACAGTGGGTGATAAAGTACCTAGAGCAACAGAACAAACAACTAGAGGATCAGCATACACTTACAGAGTTGCGACGAATTCGCGAAGACCGTGCATTGGCCTGGAAGAGACTAGGTGACATGCCACCAATTGAGCGAGAGACCAACCTTACGCATGTTAAAATTCATCTGGAGAAGTTTTTGGCAAAGGCCAACAGGGACAAAGACATGCTCCGTCATATGAAGAATCATTATTGGGCCCGCATGCACATTTGCAGAGCAAAAATGAAGATCCTGAAGAGAAGGTTGAGCAGAGCATTGAAACGGCGAAAGAGACCTAATACACTCCGGATCTTGGCCGAGGCTTTGTTGGCTGAGCATGAGGCATGATGGGGGATCTTCAATCTAAATTTCAGAAAATTTGGATAAGTTTTTTTCATTTTTGAAAATTTTGGTCACAAAACAGGTTTTTCCGCCCAACGCGTCACGCCACCCGACGCGCGCTTATGATTGGGACACTTTCTGGAGTAAAAATTTGTATTTTTGGATTTTTCATGGTAAATTATACATGTTCAAGAATGGCCAAAGCATTTCATCAAGTTCTGGATGATCAAAAGGGCCAAAAACACCATGAAAATCACCTTTCTGCCACCTTTTGCACCAGCAGGAAGTACTTCTGGGAGAATGAAGTTTTGGAGGGGCAAATGAGCTCCAAATTGAAAAATTCCACTTGGGTTGGATAGAAGACATCTAGGAATTTCCAAAGAGCTATCATGAGCTCAATTTGGACTTCAGGAAGTGCCCCAAAAGTAGGCTCAAAGTAGCGCGACGCATAGAGCTTTGGAGCGCGACGCATAGAGGATTTTGACCAAATTTTTGCCTTCCAGCTCAGGAATTCGGCTAGTTGTGACTAGTTTCATCTCTTGATGTAATTTTTCATTTTTCTTGATGTAATTTGGGAACCATGATGTAATTTTTGCATGTATTTACTAGTTCTATTCATTCACAAAAAAGTGAAAATCAAGTGAATGAATCAGTTTCCTAGCTTATAGAGGCAAGTTGTTTTGCTGCCTAGATTTTAGCTCCTTGTTTAGAATTGGTTCAAACTGATCCTAGAAGCATGAGCTCGACCCCTAGAGGCATGGGAAGGGTTTAGAATTTTCTATTTATTTAATTTTCTAAGACACTTTTAGGGTTGGACTCTTGGGAAAAGTTTGGCACACTATTGTACATATTTTCTGCATTTTGGCTAAGGAAAGATTAGAGGTTTTGCAGCGCCTATTGGGATTCTTGTGGCTTTCAGTTTTGATGGTGTGTTCTCTTAGTTATTTGTAAGTTATTTAATGTTTAATGTATTCCATTCCCTTCTTTTGCTTCTGAAACTAAATGAATGAGTAAATGAGGTAGAATCCATTGATTCCAGTGCTCTGCCTTTAAATTTGTTTAGTTTTATATGTTTTCGCCAATTTGGAGAGGATCCTTGTTCTCCCTTGCCCTATTCAGCTCCTTGTCATTCTGATCCATCCATACACATAATCAAAAAGCATCAAGACTACTGCCTACCTTGCCCCAATTCGAATTCTGCAAAGATCTGGCCTCATCCCTGAGCCCAAAATTGTTTTTCCCATTTTTTCAACAAAAAATACAGAAAATTTAAATCAAACTCTTCCATTTGTTTACTAGCCTAAAATCAGTATTCCTTATTAGTCATCTCAGCCCCTTTGAAGATCTTTTGCCGAGATAGACCCGGAGAGAGCCCTCTCCTGTCCTCATAGGGCTAGCTACGAGGCTGAGCTTGGTTTTATGTTGCCTTGAGATTTACCTTATTTCAGCCTTAAGGTAGATTCGAGTGCTAACAAAACTTAACCTAAGCTTAACCTTACCCTTAACCTTGACCTTAACCTTAACTTAACCTAACCTTAACCTTAACCTTAATTATATCCTAACACTAACCATGAAAAAACCCTTAACCTTAACCTTATCTTAAGCTTATCCTAACCTTAACCTTAACCTTAACCTAACTATAACCTTACCCTTAACCTTAACCTTGACCTTAACTATAACCTAACCCTAACCTTGACCAATCCCCTAACCTTAACCTTAACCTGACTAAACCCTTAACCTTAACCTTAACCTTAACCTTAACCTTGCCCCATTAACCTTAATCTTAACCTAATATTAACCTTAACTAAAACCTAACCCTAAACTTAACCAAAACCTTAACCTTAACCTTTACGTTAACCTTAATGTAATGTTCCAAATCTGGAATATTTTGCTCCATCGGGAACATCTTAAGATGTTCCATTTCTCCTTCTTTAGTGAGACAATGCAAGTCCATTTCAGAGATTGACTATTGGGGAATTTATAGGATATGAATCCTTCAAATAAGGGATAGATCCTGATGCTAGCTGGCCCTTCACAGACTCTGCCTATGGATATGCAATATTCCACCTCGGGAATTTCTGCCACAGGGTCCTTGAGGACGTTGTATAAGGAAGCTGCTGCATAAATAAAGCTAACCAATGCTGGGATGCCCTATAAAACTTCTAATGTATCTTTCCTGTAGAAAATGAGCTTAAATAAATGATTCTAGATGGGTTATACAAATCTCCCCAAACTAGATCTCTAAAACAATGCTCAATGAAAGAGCTTACAACAATATGCAAAACATCAATCTGAAACTCTGCAAATCTGAATGTACCACGAGAAGGTAAATACTACAACCATAATCATATTAATATATCAGGAATATTATAGAGAAATATCATGAGGAACAAGACCCTCAATCTTTTAGAACCGACCTCCAATGAATAAGTAACATAATACATGAGATGCTGCTGCTGCACAAAATGCCAGAGGTAGTGACTGCGCAATATCTATGAGAGATGTAGCTTCTAAATACATATAAATGATAATTTAGCTGAAGGAATACAAATAAATGGCCCAAGTGAGGAAAATGAGCTCAATATGGGATCTCTAGCCAATCTCAGTGAGATTGCTAGAAATGCCGGACAAAATACAATAGTGACAAATAAATTGTCACTACAGATGGAACCAATGAACATGAGGTTGTGGCTAATATGAAATAATAATTCCCTCCTCTGATTGAAGTCCTCAAGGGAAAAGGGGTTGATCCACCTTCAGTCAAAACACTCCTCCTGATGAGCACAAGAACCCCTCACAACACTTCCCTCGCTGAATAACACAGTTTCTCCAAGTGACTGTGCAGTGGGAGTTGGTGAATGAGTGGCTTGATGCCACATGTTAGGTCTCTGTAACAAGCAATATTGGCAAAGTCCGATTACAGAGTTAACATCATTTCAACCAACTTTGGGATTCTAGGATCTAGCCCTCCTGAATCCGGAGAGGGATCTCTCCAATATGTACAAAGATGGATATTGTCTTTGAAGTTTAGGGTGATGATATTAGGCTAGTTATGAAGGCCAAGAGTTTTGTTTGGTTTTCTCGGATGGTTGAACATAGTTGCTGTCTGAGGCGGAAAGATCTATATGCAAATAGGTTCAAAGGTGAGAAGTTGCAAGCAAACAGAGTAAGCTTTGATTATAAAGAAAGATGATGGCAAGTTTTCAATCCATTGGGCTATGGAGTCATAAGAGGGTTTAATTGAAACATTCAGGTTCAAGAGTGATCTATGGGGCAAGTCATCTATGCCTAAGGATCTCTTTAAGGCTTGATTTATGGAATGGAGTGGTACAACAAGAAAAGGAAATGACAGATGCAGAACAAAGAGCAGCCCAGGATCTGGTAAGTACTTTGAAACTAGCCAGCCTTTGACCATGCACTTAAGAAAAACATAGAAGCAAACTAGGATCTGGTAAGTACTTTGAAACTATCCAGCCTTTGATACACTTCTAATAGAATACAAATAAAAATGAAGGGAAACTTGAAGGCAACCTTTGGAGTAGAAACTAGTGGGTTGGGCTCACCATGATCCTCTCCTAGCTCTTCTTTACTTAGTTACTTCCAAGACAATCACAAAGATAACAAAGAATGGTCTAAGATCTGATAAGTACTTCGAAACTAGTCAGCTTTTAACACATCCTAAGGGAAACAATCAAATAGTTGAACAAACAAGAAAGGGACTCAGGGCTAACCTTTGATTTCCTCAATTCATTCCTTACACAACATATATTGAAAGTAACATTTAAAAATAACATTCAGCAGTGACGAAAAGATGAGGGAACGCCAGCACCTCTATACTTAGACTGAATTAAATCATTTCTAAATAACACAATTTGAAGAAAACATTGGGATAAATATTTCTCAGCCAGAGAAGGTTACTGATATACAGTAGGTCCTAACACTGTTTAAACTATTCTTTACAGTGGAAAATGAAACAAATTCAAAAGAGAAATAAGATGACAAGTTCACAGTGAGAATAACATCACCATCAACATAGACCAGGATCCCATAAATCAGCTTGCATTGATGCTTCAAACCAGTTACAATCTTCAGATCCAGTGTTTTAATCCATCTCTCTTCACAACCTAACCTATCTGTTACAAGAAGAGCTCCAAGAGCCTATGAAACCACTATTTACAGTCAAGAGTTTTCCAGCTCAATTACATCACAATGCTTCAGCAATTACATTCACAACCAAACAATCCAACCACTCACTCATCTTCTTCTTGAGTATTTATAGAAGGATCGGGAGGTGAGATCTAATAAAAAGATCTCTAAATATAATTAATGCAGAAGTAATGTCTCCCTGGCCCTGGGAGGCTCGATGAAGAAATTATACAGGTGTTCCACTGCATTAATGTGTTTATACGTATGAAGTAAGCTCGGAAGGAGCTTTTGTTGACCTTTGAGGCTCTGCGTACTATTAGGGTTACTCTGCAAACATTCTGTCATTAAATTTGGGGCAGAAATAACTTCTTTGGCTGTTCCGAGGCATAATATTTGATCTTGTTCACTAAATTCAGCCTCTGACTGAGCAGCTTGAGGCAATAGGTGGCACTGCGGTGGTTGAGGAATCAATTTGCCTCAAAGTATGGCGGTGGAGGCAATATGTCTGGTGGACATTTTTTTAGGTTTTTCTTTGCGTTCTGAGTCGGGGATTAGGCTTTTGATAACCGTCTTAGCCGTAATCCCCACCAATCCGTCCACTAATCTGCTGCTCTGGTTCACTGTGGTCTTCAATATCTGACACTCTTTCTCTGTGTTGATTTTGATCGGCATTCTTCAAGCTTTACAGGGATGTGCGGCAACCAAGGCTCATGAACCTCGTGGCTAACATTGTCCTTCACCCTTTGGTCGATTCTTTGAATGAATCGAAAGAATGGGAGTCGTCACCCTCGTCTTTCAAATTTTCTTAAAACACGACGAAAGAACCTTAAAACCTGCAAAATACAAAAAAAATGAGAAAATCCTGCGTTATATGGACAATCTGCATCGGAGGGCGTGCGGGAAAACGGAGCAATCGGAGCCGTTGATCGTATTGCGATCAACGGTCGGGGGCGTTCTGAAAATTCAACAGAGAAAAAAGGGGACGGTACGATGGGATCGGTTGGTTACATGAGAACCATCGATCTACGAAGATCGACGGTGGAGATCAGCTTTCGAACGCGCTGGGGAAATTAATAGGTGGGCAAGTCCGTTAAAGGCTGGACAGAAGAGGCGATCGGCAACCGTCGGATGGGAGGGCCCAAATCTGAAGAAGGCTACAGTCCGTTAAAGGCTACAGTCCGAATAATAATGTGCGGGCGAAGTGATAGCGCGGCGGTTTTGGAAACGGGGCGGAGGACACGTGTTGGCCAGTGTGTGGAATTACTGGCTGACGGGGGAAAACTAGTTTTGCCCGGGGAGCGGTGCGGGATAAAACCATGGTTTTTTTTTTTGAAAAAGGGCGCGGGGAAGAGGGGTCCACCAGGTGGGGGCTCACTCTGCTCCGTCGGATCTGGGAAGCAGATCGACGACTGGGAGGACTTGGGGCAATAAAACACGTGGTTTAATATTTCAGGCCAAAACCTTATAGAAGATGGGTTTTTTGAATGTTTCAAAGGGAAAACAACGGAGTGGGACCACGTCTCAGTTTAGCACCTCAGGACTTGAGCAGTTGGTCGTGGCGCTCGGGCATGTGGAGGAAGAAACGGCAAGGGGCTTAGCCTGAGGGGCTTAAGCCTAACGCATAGAAACATGTGTTTTCTATGGTTTTTCCAAAGAATTGGAAAAGGAAATATAATTCCGATAAGGTTTAAACATGGGTTTTTAACCTTGGGGAAAGAAATTAATGGAGGGATAAGGAATAACACATGGTTTGGTGGGGTCTTTATGAATAAAGGGAAATGGAAGAATGAAGGTAAAACAGAAGCAAGTGAGGGAAAAGAAAAAAGGGATGCAGCAGTACTTGACTAGGATTTTCATGGAATATCAGAGGCTGAGAGAAGGAAAAGTATGAAGAACCAACCAACAGTTCATGATCTTACCAATAGACTTTAAGCACCAACAACTTCAGGACTGAATTTGTTTCTTGAAGGCTGCACAGAATATTTAGCCACCAGCTGACAGAATGGAAAAATATAGGTGGCTAACAGTGGCTCCACTTGGGGATGGTGCCTTCTTGAAGGCATCAAGAATTTAGACTTGATTTTTCTGGGATGTTGACCGGTGCCTGACCCATTGCTTGCTCTTGCTTTGAAAAAATAATATCAGTCATGAAAGAAAGATGAATTTCATCAATACAACTTCTACCTACCCCAATCCTACTGATCTAACATTTTTTCTTCATCAGAGTGCACTTGGATTGGCAAACTCTATTCACAACATTTTATTCTTTTGAAAGCAGGAAATCTAATCTATTTCTACTCCTTATTTCTCCCTGAACTCAGATTAAGCAGTTGAGCTTAGATGTTTCTCTACCCATTCTACTGTCTGTTGGGATTAAACAGTCCAACAAACTTTCATTCTCTAAATTCTACAATAGAAATTTAAAAATAGCCAAGTCAAGATTGAGCTATTTGACTTGCTATGATCTATGGCATAAAGACAAGCTGCACATATATTATTATTTGCAGAAAATTTTAAATGAAAAAAGAAGGCTTAAGATCTGAAAATTTCTTATTATGGCCTTCTCTTATTTTCACAGCTCTGTTTTTTCCTTTTCGGTGAGCTATCTTTGCCTTTCTTCTGGTTCAATTTTTGAGCGGATTAGAACCAGGTCTTCTTTTTTATGACTCAGAAAATAAACATTTTTGAGTCATCTTTCTCTTGGGAACTTTGGTTCAGATTTTGAGTTTGTTTGAACCTTAATTTCTATTCTAATCTATCTACTGATAAGCCAAGATTAAACAGTTTGGCAAATCAAATTTGCTACCCTATCAGCAGAAAATTGAAAGCTAATTAGTCAAGATTAAACAGTTTGACTAATTAGAAGTGTGTTTTAAGGAGTGGCATTTAAGCTCGCACACTTTCAGATTTATTTCTCTTTTTGGCATGGGGCTTTGCCTTTCTTGTTTTCATTTCTGCCCTCTTTTCTTTCTTTCTTTGTTTTTGTATTTTTTGATTTTTCATAACTTTGAATGCAATGATGGATGAAATATTTACAGAGGAAAAAAGGTAAAAAAGGCTTCAAAACATGAAATAATTTAAGAAAGGTAATGCTTAAGCATCCTGCCATTGACAGGGCCCCCAAACAATTCTGTTCCATTCAGCTCTTGTAAGAAGAATGCATTGTTTCTAGCAACTGAATGAATAGAGTAAGTGCCAAGCCATAGATTGTCAAATTTTCCATGCTTTCCCTTATCTTCCCTCTTTGAGTCCCACTTTAAAACTTTGTCCCCAATCTTGAAATTGCTGGCCTTTGTTCTTTTGTCAAATATCTTCTTGATATTATCTTGCTTCTGCAATGCTTTGTTGTACACTTCCTCTCTGGTTTGCTGAAGATGAATGGTCTGATTTATTCTTCTGATTATGTCATTCTCTTCAGTCTGTAACTCTTGAATTAACTTCATAACTGGTACACCAAGGTTGTTAGGAAAAATTTCATCTGTACCATACACAAGCTGGAAGGGTGACATACCAAAGGATTTTTTCAAAGTTAATCTGTTAGCCCAAAGTGCATGGATCAGCTTTGTGTGCCAAGACTTCTTGTTGTCCTCCAACAGTTTCTTTATTATGTTCACTAAGCTTTTGTTGGAAGAATCTGCAAGTCCATTACTTTGAGGGTAATAGGTTGTGGAGTGTCCCAATGTTATCTGATATTTGTGACATAATTCCACCATTTTCTTTGATCCAAATGCTGTTGCATTATCAGTGATGATCTTGGTAGGACAGCCAAATCTGGAAAGGATATTGGTTTCTATGAATTTAATGATAACCGAATCATTGGCCTGCCTACAAGGAATGGCTTCTATCCACTTAGTGAAGTAGTCTGTGGCGGTAAGAATCCACCTGTGCTGGGCAGAGGATGGTGGATGGATTTCTCCTATGAAGTCAAGTCCCCATTGTTGAAAAGGGGCTTCAACATTAATTGGATGTAGAGGAAGGGGTAATAACTTTCTCTTGCCCTCAAACAATTGGCATTTATGGCAAGTAGTAGTCATTTTGTGTATATCCGGAAAAAGAGTGGGCCAATAGAAACCAGCCCTCAAAATTTTGTTGGCTGTTGACTTCCAGTACAAATGGCCTCCACACTCTCCTTCATGGAATTGCTATTTAATCTTTCATGCATCAAACTCAGGAAAAAATTTAAGCAATATTCCACTTGCATTTTTCCAATAAAGACATTTATCAATAATGCAATAGTTTACAGCTTTTTACTTTAGGAATCTTGCCTTTGTTTTGGATAAACCAGGGGGTGTATTCAGATTAAGTAAAACATAAACAATATCAGTATACCAAGGAGAATTCGCAAAATGATTTTCAACAATGGGATTTGAGAATTCTTCTTGGTCATCCAAAGCATCGATCATATTGATATCAAGAAGTTCACAATTTGATTCAGCCATTAATTTAGCTAGACCCTGGCCTTTGATGAGCTTAGTGGGTTTTATCTCTAAATCATATTCAAGAATAATAGCAATCCACTTACCTCTCTTACCATCTGGATCCTGCGTTAGAATGTCTTTAACAACTGAATTTAGGACAAAGGCAATAATATGTGAGTGAAGGATGTATACTCTGAAGTCTTTCAAATCCTTTACCAAAGAAAAAGCATGTTTCTCCATAATGTTGTACTTCAAAGGGGCATCCCTCAATGCCTTACTAAAGAATGCAATGGGTTGCTCTTGTCCTTGTGGATTTTTCTGTAAAAGGATATAAACTATGGTATGTTCTGATGCAAATGCGAAGATATAAAAATTCTTTGAAAAATCAGGACTTATGAGAACCGGTGTCTTGGTTAACGCTTGTTTCACCAGTTCAAAAGATGTCTTTACTTCGGAGGTCCATTTCACCCCTTGCTCCTTTTTCAACATGTTTGTGATATTCCTAAGGAGCTCAGCCAAGTTGGGGATGAACCTTCTCAAAAAGTTTATCTTTCCAATGAAAGACTGTAACTCTTTGATGTTTCGAGAATGAGAGATTTGCAATATGGCCTCAATCCTCATGGGATCAATCTTTATGCCCTCTTCTGAAATGATGTGCCCAAGAAGTTTACCTTCTTGGAAACCAAATAAAGTCTTCTTGGGGTTCAAAGATATCCCAAACTTTCGGCACTTCTCGAAAACTTTCCTCAAGTGTTCCAAGTGTTCTTCATCTATTTTTGAAAACAAAGTTACATCATCAAGATAGATAATGATGAACAAACCCAATTCTTCCGAGAATACTATGTCCATGGCTCTCTGAAAGGTTGCTCTAGCGTTCATTAGACCAAAAGGCATTTTCACATACATGAAAGTGCCCCATGGTGTAGTAAAAGCTGTCTTTAATTGATCATCAGGGTGGACTAAGACTTGATTATACCCTGAATAGCCATCCAGCAAAGAAATTCTTTTAGACCCCACCACCCTTTGTAAAATATGATCCATCTTGGGCAAAGGGTAGTTGTCCTTTAATGAAGCTTTGTTTAAATTTATGAAGTCTATACAAAGCCTGATTTCTCCCGTCTTTTTCCTAACAGACACCAGATTAGAGACCCACTCAGAATATCTAATAGGGACAATAATACCAGCATCATGCATCTTCATGATTTCCTTCTTAACCAAAGGCAGCTGTACAGGGTTTATTCTGTGCAGTTTCTGTTTGAATGGTTTTTGGTTATCTTTAAGAGGGATTTTGTGCTGTATTTTTTCAGTGTCATAGGTTTTAAGATCTTCATAACTCCATGCAAAAACATTAGAAAATTCTTTGAACAGCTCTAAGTATTTGAGTTTAATGTGAGCTGGTAAAGTTTTAGACAATTTGATCAATTTCGGTTTTTCCTCACTGCCTATATTACATTCCTCCACTTCAGTTTCTATAGGTTCCAGTTTAGGTTTGTTGGCCACATCATCAAAATCAAACAGTTCTTCCAGAGGGGCCAAACCCTTGGGCAAACTATCATCCTTAGAATGTAGAGTTTCCAATTCCTCTGTTTCAGATTTTGCACTTAATTCTGTTTGGTTTCTAAATTTGATAGTCTGAAGGTTTATATCTACCAGCTGCGGAGATGGTTCTTCTTCACCAAGAAAATTTTCTTCACTGCAGTCTGTGTCATAATCTGAATCTGAACTATGGAGTTCAAACTCATATCTGAATTGCATGAAGTCTTCTATTTGTTTATCTCCATCAAACACCTGCCAATATTTCTTGTTATCAGGGATAGCTGGTCTGAATTTTATCTGAGAGGTGTCATCATACAGTATTGGGCAGGTTCTAGCAGCAAAGGCTAAATTGTGGGCTGCAAGGTTTCTTTTTCTTGGGACAAGAGTCATTGTGGACTCCTCAAATGTTTTCAAAAGATCCATGACATCATTCCTGTAGGCCCTAAGTCTGGGGTGATTTGCATTATATTCCCCGTTAACTTGCCTAATGATTAATTCAGAATCCCCATACACATTGATTCTCTTGGCACCTAACTTTTTCAAGAGATGCAAGCCTAAGAGAAGGGATTCATATTCTGCTATGTTGTTGGAACACTGAAAATTTAATTTACATGAAATACATTCTGTATGATTGTTTTCAGTGTTAGTAATCCAGACACCTGCACCAGCATTTGTTTTGGTGCATGACCCATCAAAATACATAGTCCAGAGAGGAACATTTTCAGTTTGGTGGATGGGCCGTGTATAATTTGATTCCTCAAGTTTTTCATCGGGTTGAGGATTGTCTTTCTGACTGTCAAGTTTTAAGTTCAAAGGATTGATAACTTGCAGTTCAAGATCTGTGTTTAGTTTTCTAGGATCTTCAGACACAATAGACTGTTTTGGAAATTCAGCGTTGTGTTCCTCTCGCTCTGTTTTAGCCATTGATTCTGTTGAAATGATTTGTCCTATAAGTGTTTCATCATTAAACATGATAAAAGAATCAAGGCTCGTGTTTATAGCATAGAGAGGGGAGTTTTGAGGCCGATCTTGACTTGTCACAGTGTACTGCATGTGGGATTCCCTGTAAAGTCTTCTAGTTTGATTAAAAACAGGGATAGTCACGTAGGCCATGTCCATTTGCATGGTTCCTTGTAACTTAGCACCCCAAGACCTTGATAAAAGCATTCCATACTTTGGGGGTACATCAGCCACAACAACATCCATGACTAAGCATTTGGCTGGAATCTGAGCTAAGTTAACACAGAGATCTTTAATCAATCCTAGACACTTAACTCTGCTTGAGTCAAAGGAGTACAAATCTTTGTAGGGTCTGGTAATTTCAAGACCCAGGCTTTCCATTACAGCTTTTGGCATTAAATTATGGGAAGCGCTTGAGTCATGCATAGCATTGTGCAGAATTTTGTCATGAATGTTTAAGCTTGTGTAAAAAGGAGGAACAGGACCCTCTTGGAGCTTTCCTTCAATCTTTGGACCAAAAATGAGCTCTGGTTGGTCATCATTAAGATTGAGTGTATCTTGATTATCTTCTAAGTTCAAAGCCTTCAAAATTTTGGACCTATATACATGTTGGGCAGCTAATTCAGTCAAAGGAACAGAGATTTTGATCTTCGAGATTTCCTGTTCCAGGCTGAAAAGGTTTTGATTCCTTAAAGTATTGACTTTAGCTTTGTTTACTGCCACTTTATTAGCAATAACAACTTGTTGATTTGGTTTATCTATAGTTGAAACAATTGTTTTTTCAGGAGTACTAACCGAGGTGCTAGTACTGCTAATGTTTGCACTCTGTTTTCCAATATTTTGAGCGTCTTTCTCTTTACCATTACCAGAATTAATAGCCACTGTTGTGTCCTTTTGTTTGATTGTTTTAGACTTGGTCGCAGTGCTGTTTTGAGAAGGCTTGTCAGAGGTTTTATTGTTGGAGGTTGGTTGATTAGACCTGCTTCTGAGTTCATATTCCCTTGAAGGCTCTATGACAGCATTTTCCATGTTTTGGTAGTAATTCTCATTATCCTTTCTTCTGTCATCGTAAGGTGTATAAATACCTTGTTTTTTTATCAAAATGAACCTCAAAGTCATCATCATCAACCCAAAATAAGTTTATATCATCTTCCTCTGTTATATGATCTGTTTGTTCAACCTCACTTAAAAAGTTTTGATGAAAGGGAGGAATGATCTACTGATCATCTTCCCTAAGTCTGTTTGGAGGCTGATTTCTTCTAAGATTCTAATTGGTTTTTGGTTTCGTTGAGATGCTGATTTTAAAAATTTCCTGTTTCTCTAGAATGCTCATTTTCTTCATCATTTCTTCCATCATTCTTTCCATCTTTGAGCTCGAAGTAGAAGGGGTGGATTCCTCTCTAAAAGATACTCTCTTTTTATCTTTCATCCTTTCTCTCTTATCCATTAAGTTCACTTCCACAGAAAGGGCACCTCTCTGCATATCTTCCAGGGTTGCAAAGACTCTTTCTCTGAGTGAATATGTCATGTTAGGATCAAACCCTTTAGGAAATTTGTTTAAAGTTGAACCCTGAGGAGGTTTTAGTTCAGGGGAAAGTGCATTATACACACTGTTAAATCTGGTACAATAAGCTTGTACACTTTCCCTCGGATTCCTATGGAGATTGTTATAGTCGGCAAGGACTTGGAGAGGATTCTTCCTCACTTCCCATTTATTTAAAAATGTTTGATGGAAGCCCTGGAGATCGTTAATACTGTGGGGGGGCTAAACCTTTAAACCATTTTCTTGCTTCTCCCCCCAAACTTTGAGCAAATAGTCTAAGTTTGACAGAATCATCATCAATTTCATTTCTGTCAAAGTAGTCATTCATCTTGTCCGCATGTTGAGATGTTGTTATAGTATTGCTAGCATCACATAATGGAATTTTGAACTGATAGTCCTGTGGAAGATTGACTAGTGGTACAGGAAGGACTAAGGGAGCATACCATGCCGCCATGATATATGGTGGGGGCGGATTTACAAGAGGAGGTGTGGGTTGAAGTGGATTAGTTTGAACAGTGGATGAAGGATGAATAGAAGTGGATGGAACAGCAATAGATTTCTGAGTTGATCTTGGATAAGAGGCACCTAGATTGTGTAGAAAATGTAAATCAGGAGGTGTTGATTCTCTATCCCCAAGGGACCCACTTGTTTCGGGAGATGAAAGTCAAGGCTCAGAACCCAGCTGTTCTAAATCACCAAATGACCTAGTCCTGAATGGGTTTAAAAAGTCAGTTTGTGATTTCTGAAGAGCTGAAAGATTGTCAGGTACTGAATTAGCTCTTAGGGTTGATCTGAAACTAGTTGAAAATTGTATCTTAGGAGACTTCCTAAGGATTCTTTCTGGGTTATCAACTATCTCAGGTGGATCAGGGTCAGGATGGGCTCTAGTGTGAATATTTTTAAGAGCCACAATGTTTGTATGTTTATACCCAACTAAACAGGAAAAGTTCAACCAGATATGACAATCTTTGGGAGGTTAACTAATCTGTCTTCACAATTCGAATCCTGCAGCCTTGTAACTAGGTTTGAAGGATATTGTAAGGATGAGGGCTCTTCCCAGTGGATTCTTAAGGTCTGATTGGGATTGTGGAGTCGCCAGGTGGAAAGTATAAAATGTTTTCAAAGGGGTACACTGTCCATCGTAGTGTTTGTGAAACCTTCCTTTTCAAGAATGTCTCAAAACACAGCAAACTCTAACAAGAGATTGACTGGAAGGGAATTCACCAGATATGTCACCTCTAAAAGAGGATGAGATCTGGAGGCTACCTGGCCCTTTCCAGACTCTTTCTAAGAGTATAGGGTAAAACACATCAAAGATATAAACAAGATAACAAAAAATAGTGTTTTACTACCAATCTGAAATGTTTTTGGTATTTTCTGAACTGTTTTTATTTGTGGTTTTAAAAGAATGTCCTAAATTTGCCTCAAAACTTAGCTACGGTTATGAAACAAAGACAGTCTATCCTTATGGCTAAGCCAGCTGATTTTCCAAGGTTAGATAAAAACTTAAAAGAATCCTAGGTTTGACCTAGTTTGTCACTGATTCAAACAAGTTTCATCCTGATTACCATTCTTTGGTAGTGCTTGAAAAGGCTGATTTTTACTCTCAAGATGTTATGAAGATTCTGGGTTCGAGTCCCCAATGGAGTCGCCAGAAATGTTAGGTCTCTGTAACAAGCAAGATTGGCAAAGTCCGATTACAGAGTTAACATCATTTCAACCAACTTTGGGATTCTAGGATCTAGCCCTCCTGAATCCGGAGAGGGATCTCTCGAATATGTACAAAGATGGATATTGTCTTTGAAGTTTGGGGTGATGATATTAGGCTACTTATGAATGCCAGAGTTTATTGGTTTTTCTGATGGTTGAACATTGTTGCTACTGAGTGAAAGATTCTGGTATGCAGAGGTTCTGGCAGGGAGAAGTTGCAAGCAAAAGAGTAAGCTTTGATCGTAAAGAGAGATGATGGCAAGTTTTCAATACATTGGGCTATGGAGTCATAAGAGGATTTAATTGAAACATACAGGTTCAAGAGTGATCTATGGGGCAAGTCATCTATGCCTAAGGATCTCTCTAAGGCTTGATTTATGGAATGGAGTGGTACAATAAGAAAGGGAAATAACAGATGCAGAACAAAGAGTAGCCCAGGATCTGGTAAGTGATTTGAAACTAGCCAGCCTTTGACCAGGCACTTGAGAAAAAACATAGAAGCAAACTAGGATCTGGTAAGTACTTTGAAACTATCCAGCCTTTGATACACTTCTAATAGAATACAAATAAAAATGAAGGGAACTTGAAGGCAACCTTTGGAGTAGAAAATAGTGGGCTGGGCTCACCATGATCCTCATCTAGTTCTTCTTTACTTAGTTACTTCCAAGACAATCACAAAGATAACAAAGAATGGCCTAAGATCTGATAAGTACTTCGAAACTAGTCAGCTTTTAACACATCCTAAGGGAAACAATCAAATAGTCGAGCAAACAAGAAAGGGACTCAGGGCTAACCTTTGATTTCCTCAATTCATTCTTCACACAACATATATTGAAAGTAACATTTAAAAATAACATTCAGTAGTGACTAAAAGATGAGGGAACGCGAGCATCTCTGTACTTAGACTGAATTAAATCATTTCTAAATAACACAATCAGAAGAAAACATTGGGATAAAGATTTCTCAGCCAGAGAAGGTTACTGATATACAGTAGGTCCTAACACTGTTTAAACTGTTCTTTATAGTGGAAAATGAAACAAATTGAAAACAGAAATAAAATGACAAGTTCACAGTGAGAATAACATCACCATCAGCATAGACCAGGATCCCATAAATCAGCTTGTATTGATGCTTCAAACCAGTTACAATCTTCAGATCCAGTGTTTTAATCCATCTCTCTTCACAACCTAACCTATCTGTTACAAGCAGAGCTCCAAGAGCCTATGAAACCACTATTTACAGTCAAGAGTTTTCCGGCTCAATTACATTACAATGCTTCAGCAATTTACATTAACAACCAAACAATCCAACCCCTCACTCATCTTCTTCTGGAGTATTTATAGAAGGATGAGGAGGTGAGATCTGATGGAAAGATCTCAAATACAATTAATGCAGAATTAATGTCTTCCTGGCCCTGGGAGGCTCGATGAAGAAATTATACAGGTGTTCCACTGCATTAATGTGTTTACACTTAAGAAGTAAGCTCGGAAGGAGCTTTTGTTGACCTTTGAGGCTCTGAAGGCATTATTAGGGTTATCTCCAGCAACATTCACACAACTGGTGCGTAAACAATCCCTCGGGTCGTTTCGAGGCATAATATCTGACTTCGTTCAATAAATTTGCCCTCTGACTGAGCATTCTGAAGCAATAGGTGGCACTGCGGTGCTTGAGGAATCAATTCGCCTCAAAGTATGGCGGTGGAGGCAATATGTCTGATGAACACTTTTAGGTTTTGCTTTAATCTGTGTTCTCAGCCGGGGATTAGGCTTTTGATAACTGTCTTAGCCGTAATCCCCGTCAATCGGTCAACTAATCTGCTGCTCTGGTTCATTATGTCTTCAAAATCCGATACTCTTCTCTGCGTTGATTTTGACGGCATTCTTCAGGCTTTACAGGGATGCGTAGCAACCAAGGCTCATGAAACCTTGTTGATAAAATTGTTCTTCACCCTGCGGTAGATTCTGTGGATTAATCAGAAAGACGGGAGTCGTCACCCTCATCTTTCAGATTTTCATAAAACACGATGAAAGAACCTTAAAACCTGCAAAATACAACAAAAATGAGAAAATCCTGCGTTATATGGACAAAACTGCATCGAAGGGCGTGCGGGAAAACGGAGCAATCGGATTCGTTGATCGTATTGCGATCAACGGTCGGGAGAGTTTTGGAAAGTCAGCGGAAGAAAAAGGGGGACTGTACGATGGAATCGGAACTTTGCATGAGAGCCGTCGATCTGCAGGGATCGACGGCGGAGATCGGCTTTCAAACGCGCCGGGGAAGTTTAACTGGTGTGCAGTTTGGTTAAAGGGCGAGCAGAAGAGGCGATCAGCGACCGTCGGATGGGAGGGCCCAAATCCGACGGTGGAGGTGGATCCCGCTGCAGGGCTATGGTACGAAAGATAATGCACGGGCGACGCGGAAGGACGGCGGTTTTGGGAACGAGGTGGAGGACACGTGTCGGCCAGCGTGTGGAATCGCTGGCCGACGGGATAAAACCGCCACTCGACGAAAGGTGGTGCGGGATATATACCATGGTTTTCAGAAAAGAGCGCGGGGGAGGGGGGTCCACCAGGTGAGGGGTACTCTGCACCGTCGGATCTGGGGAGCAGATCGACGGCTGGGAAGACTCGGGGCCACAAAATACGTGGTTTAATATTTCACGCCAAAAACTTATAAAAGATGGGTTTTTTGAACGTTTCAAAGGAAAAGGGCGGAGTGGGACCACGCTTTGGTTTAGCGCCTCAGGACTTGAGCGGTCGGTCGTGGCGCTCAGGCATGTGGAGGAAGAAACGGCAAGGGGCTTAGCCTGAGGGGCTTAAGCCTAACGCATAGAGACATGTGTTTTCTATGGTTTTTCCAAAGAATTGCAAAAGGAAATATAATTCCGATAAGGTTTAAACATGGGTTTTTAACCTTGGGAACTGAGATCAATGAAGGGATAAGGGAAAAAATATGGTTTTGGTGGGGGTCTTTATGAATGAAGGGAAATGGGAGAATGAAGGTAAAATAGAAGCAAGGGAGGGAAAAGGAAAAGGGATGCAGCAGTACTTGACTAGGATTTTCGTGGAATATCAGAGGCTGGGAGAAGGAAAAGTATGAAGAACAAACTAGCAGTTTATGATCTTACCAACAGACTTCAAGCACCAACAACTTCAGGACTGAATTTGTTTCTTGAAGGCTGCACAGAATATTTAGCCACCAGTTGATATGAAGGAAAAATATAGGTGGCTAACAGATTGGGTGCTCCTTTTTGATTCTATATTTAAAATTTTTACAGGGAAATTCCATACACATTGGATGGGACCGTATGAAGTGATCCGAGTATTCGAGAATGGAGTAGTAGAAGTTAAAAATATTGATGGACAAAATTCAGTATTCCTGGTAAATGGACACAGATTAAAGAAGTATTTTCAGCCACTTGCCAAGAAATATTTTACACAGCAATTCAGGACGGTAGTGGTGAATGGTAATACCAACTTTTTGAAACTATGAGTTCTTCTTATTCTTCTTAAATAGAAAAAAATAAAATAAAAAATATATATTTTTTTTTTATAAAAAGTAAAGAAAAAATATTTTCCTGTAATTATGAAAATCAGTTCGCTGACATGATTGCAGAAGGATCAACCTGAAAACCAGCTTGCTGGCAGGAAGATCAAAAATTTCTAATAAAAAGAGAATGTTGCGTGATTATTAGATATACTAGCGACCACCAAGTAAAAGCAGGTTCAGTAGAACCAACCTTTATAAAATTGGGGTAATTAGCATGGATATTTTCATTCAAGCAACGCTTAATTCTCGTTGCAGTTATTTTTCTTGCACCAGTGCAGGCATACCTTCTAGAATTTTTTTTTCCTTTCTTCATATCCCATTTTGTAATATTCCCTCAGTTTATTCTTCAATCCCAAATGATTAACCTTCCCATATTCTTCTGATTTAACCTGTCCGTTTCATAAAACTGCACTTTACCCTTGATTTTTTTCCCTACCCCACTTCTATTTATTCCCTCTTGTGGTACTATTCCTAGAATCCCTGTAACAAAAATCCTTCCCATTCTTAAATTTCCCTTTTCCCACTTATTTATTCCCTCATGAATTGCAGGATCTCACATACAAAGAGTAAAATGATATGCTCTGAAACATCAAGAAAGGGCGAAGAAAATTTCCAGTATAAATTGAGGAAGTCATGTTGGAAGTCTAGCCGATATTTTACTAAAATTATTTGTTCTTTTTCAGATATTATGCTTGCACTAGTGCAAGCACGCACCCTGTTAGAAACATAGTACAATTTTTTATTTTCATAGCATATGTCATAGGAAAGTGGTCATCATGAAGGTTTATGAGAAATTATTTCACTTAGTCGAGAAGTACTTGTGACTATCATATTAATTAGGAAAAAATTTAAAGTACAAGGTGTTTTTAAGCTAAGAGTCATGATCATTTTTTTAATGAATGCTAA